>CM042144.1:84047898-84110667 GCA_023376005.1 Doryteuthis pealeii
AAGAAAAACACCACACACCAACCAAACCCCACGAAAGAAAGGATGTTTTGTCTGGGTGTGGGTGTAAAAAAATGTTAATGGTAAAGATGGCTTTATGTAAAAATGTATTTTATGAATTATTAAAGGGGGTGACTTAAACAAAGGGGGGGGGTTTCGAGCAAGCCCCAAATTTTTTGACTGTTGATGAAAATAATTAACCAAAATAAAACGTAATATGAATGAATAATAAAAGTGGCTGCAATATATTTGTAGACGCTGATTTTTTAAGAAAATTTATAATGTTCAGAGTAAGCCTACTTCAAATTTCCACATATCTCTCTCACACACAAACACAGCATTTAATAATATAATTTCAGATATTTCAATAAATTTAATATAAATACATCCAAGTTAAGCTTCTTTAAGATTCTTAAAATTGGTATATTAAGTTAACGCCAATGACCATTATTACAGTGCAGTGTCATGGTGCATAACTACTTTAAAGCCTGTCTTAGAGGCAATGAAGTTCCAAAGACCACCTCGTGATCTGGAAAAGAAAGCATTGTGGTGTCACAAAAAATAGTTTGCGGGGTCCAGTAACCAACCTATAACCGTTTGATTTTCCTGAGCAGTACTCTCTGACTGAGGCTAAACTGGCCTTTAAGGAAATTAAATCTGTCAAATCGCTTAGTATTTGTCAAAAAAGCTGAATAAATTTATTAAATTCAATTATTTAGGCTCAACGCGACCTGACTACAAGCAATTCAAATGTGTTTACTAGAAAACTTTATGGGTTTGTTAAAATTGTGATTATAATTTCTTTTTAACAAAACTATAAACTAAAATAAGTTATTAATGCCAAAGCATCCTTATATAAAATAAAAAATAGTAGGTACTTCATAATCCCTAGCTGGAACGGTAATGTATAAATGCATTAAACAAAAAAGAACTTATAAGAATATAGATATTTTCCATGCTTCGTTTAATCTGGTGGAAAAGGGTGAACGACAGGGGTGAGACCTGTAGGCGGTTGTATAGGTATGAACAATAAAACTTATTGTTGATAGAGTTTTACTAAGGTCCAATTCCAAGAAAAATAGACAAATAAAACAAATATATTATAGAAGACACATTGTACTATGTCTATGGTGTGATGTTTATTCTCCAACCAGGCAATGCGAGTTACCTGTTTTATTAAGCATATAAATATTAATTCATACATTTGTCTCTATTCTATTTAGATAATGACTTTCAGTGTCTTCGAAGACAAGATGAATAACATTAAATTCTAAATTTAAATAAAAAGAAAACTAATAGAAGAAACACTACATACATGACATCTAGACTATATAAATCTGAAATAAAATGAGTAAGCCGACAGATGTCAATTGAGCCATGCAAGTATATATGAAACTGTAATAATTTTTGTCTCAAACAATCTTGCAGATTTTGACACTCCATTTTAATGCACTCTGTAATGTAATTATTATGATCTAATGTTTTATCTTGTTAAACCGGTTTTAGAATGAAAGAGATATTAAGTCACTAGATATTTAACACTGATGTCTAAATTGAAGGACGTAGTTGAAGATTAGTTTATAAAAAGAATAGGGTAATAAAAACAAACTAGACAATAAGGGAATTGATAAGTAAGAATATCGATTTAGAGGGAAGAAAATTAAATGCAAATTTCAGATACAGGATTTCATAGAAATAAATTCAACTCGCATTAAAAGGACTATACAAAGTGGATAATTGGTGTTGGTTAAGTAACATTCTAGGTGACAGTTATATTCTGGCTGCAGGTTCAATCCTGGTGCAGGAGAAACATAAAACATGAAATAATAGATTAACATAAGCTTAACACCTTACGCAGCATGGAACAGGATAACCCCGTAGATTGGAATTAAAGGGTTGGGTTCAAAGCTGTGATGCTCCTATTATGCACCAGAAGGGTTCCTAAGTTCGAAATGAAGTGTCCCTGAGTCTGACAGAAATATCCTGAAGAAAGCCGGAGGGCACGATCAGCCAAAACGTTGTAATAGAAACGAATGAAGATGGGACATAGTCCGAATTAATAAATAATACTCATTAAAAGCTTTTTTTTTGTCTCATTTGGTAAGATAAATGCAAATCAGATTCAGATTTCTAGAAATGAAATTCAACCATTAAGGACACAGCATAGTGGATATTGTGGCTTGATATTTTGATTTTGGACTGTGTCCTCATGCTTTATTGTTATACACAATGTTTGGCTGATGTGCCCTCTGGCCTTTTTCCATGCTACTTGTTGAAGCTCGAAGTCCTTACAAAACTGAATCTGAACCCTTATTCAATTCGTCACAGGGTGGTAATATGGAACTTTGGTTTAGGTATAAATCATGGGTTGTACCAGAAAAAACAGAACCCAATAAATTTTGTTAATAAAAACTTAATTTTAACTATGGGGTTGGGTTTGGAGGTTTTAAGGTTAGTTTAATGGGAAAATAAATAACCCTAACCGCCCCCCCCCCTAGGTTAAAATTAATAGTTTTTATTATAAAATTTGTGGTTCTGTTTTTCTGGGAGCACACTAATTACTAAACAAAAGTAATTACTTACCAAAGTATGTGTATTTGATTTGCCTTGTCATTTTTAAAAAATAGATTAATTTAGTTATTAATAGAATTAAATTAACTTTATGGTGCAATGTTTAAAGCAGTCATTGTGAAAGAGGAATTTATATAGCAGGTTACCATGGTATATGGTTTTATTGTCATAGAATATGGACATAGCGACACCTGAGTTCTATCTTGATGAAAGCGTTTGCTTTCATATGTGCTATACTCGCTTCGGAATCAACTATTATCCCTCCAGTATGAATCAATATAGTAGTCAATTGAGGCTCTTTAAACCTTGGTAATAGTAATAGAGTGAAAACTCTGATTTAAACCTGTTAAACTCAGCTTAAATATTCTAACTTGTGCCACACTCCTGCTCATGTGGAACGGTTTAGGTAATATAACTATGTTTAGTTTTTAAAGTATGTCACAAAGTATATTGTTTTTTAATATATTGCACAACTTCTACTTAAGAATTATAAAAAATACAATCAAGTATTCTATAAATAAATGAGATTAATAAAAAATACTTTTTCTAACATAATTTTTTTTCTTATCTTTTATTCTTTATATATCTTGTTTTTAAGTTGTTTATTTTATTATCATCGCTCGCTTGTATTTTGAACACATTTATTTTACTTTTTCTTTTTGCTTTATTAATTACATTTTATTTTTTAAACATATCATGAGTTTATACCCTTAATATTTTTTTATCTAGCTTTTCTTAGTCAGAAAATGAGAGCATATTACATATATATAAGTGATATTAGTATATATATATATATTATATAATTAAAAAATAAAGGCCATAAGTCAATAATCTAACTGTCTTACTCTACTTTGATTTTTCATTTGGGCGATAACTGTAACAGGAAAAATTATAATGAAATCTGATTATTACTATATATATATATATATATATTATAATATATATATATATAGTATTTCATATATAATTTTTTTCTGTAGCATTTATGCGCAAAATGAAATCAAAGTATAAGACAGTTTGATTATGTGACTTGTGGACTTATTTTTTAATATATATTATATATATGATATATATATATATATATATATATACCAGTATGCAGAATAGCTTATTTCTATTGGTCCTGGGATGCACATATTTACTTTGGAAATTTATGGGTCGCCAACTAGATAGTTTGCTTAATTAAATTTTAGGTGGTTTTTATTTATGATCTCAGGATAAATAACTTAAAGCTGTCTAACTCCTACTTTTGTAACCTACTCGTTGTAATTCCGTTCTAAGAAAAATTGAATGTATTTTACAGTTTGCTTGAATAATGGTGAGGGAAATAAAAAAAAAAACCCAAACACCATAGGTATGATTTTAAACTGGTGTCCTTTTAGATTTTTTTCAGTGGGCGCAGATGCATGCCTATCGAGCCTCTCTGTTAGTGTGTATTATATATATATATATCTATATATATATATATATATATATAATACATACAGCAGTCCCTTCTGCATGAGTAGGATGGGCGACAAGGGTCAATTTCTTAAGGGTGAGTTTAAACAGTTTGAATTCATAGTTTTCCTTCTCCAAGACTGTTGCCAAACCAAGCTTAAAAGAGCCAAGTCTGGCCTATCTATTTACCCATAGTGTGATTCATCATACTTATCCCTAAGTGGTATTTACACTATGTGAAATGCAAACAGCTCAACCAGATTTGAATCTTGGTCCATTTTCTACAACTGGTAACTATTTAGCATCATCCCTGTTGATATATGAAACAACTGCAAGTATTTCGATAGTTTTTGCAATTCAAACAATTTAGGAGTTTTATAATACATTTCTAGACTTGTACTATTTGTGCTAAACAGTTTTCCACTGTGATAGGAGTTCTGATGGCTGAAAAACACTTAAATTAATAGCAAGATGGATATTATCGCTTAGGGATATGGAATTAAAAAAGAAAAATGAGATTTATAATTATATATAGATGGCAAAGAAAATTAAAGGTAGCACTCCAATGGAAGAAAAGAAATGAGCATTGCTTTCAGATGAAGTTTAGTCATCTTTTTTAATTAATATGCATGGTCCTTAATTCTTTCTAGCAGCCTGTCGCTAGGCTTTAAATACAGCGGGCACTGCCATCTCTGGGGCAGAGAGTAAGACCTTCCACCCATCGGAGCACATGGGTGGTGATCCATATGCTTGAAAAAAGACGGAATGCAACGTAATGAACAGCAGTCCAGTGACATGCACACTGCGCACTTTTGACGTGTGAATCTAAAGATGGAATCCTAGTGGCTGAGGCAGTCCAATGCTGCAACACTTCCACTTTGCCTGTATCATAGGCTAGACTCGGTGGTCGGAGAGGTCCTCTTGATCACCTCGTTGGTCATCAAAGCTCTATGCACTATATGACCAAAGCCCAACCCTCTTTATGATATGCTTGCCTAGAAGCTCAGTGCTGAGGGTTTCGCATGGTCCTGGAAATTACAGTTGAAACCTCTATCTGATGGGAGGTGTCGCAGTCTGGAGATTTGGGAAATTGTGGAAGCACCCCTTAATCACCGATGATTGCTCCCTGGTCAAGCTCTGATTCCGGAGTGTAGTAACTTGTGGGTCCCATCTATGGGTTAATATAGAAAAAAGATGTTTATTAAAAAAAAGTGAGTTATCCATGCTGTATCCAATGATTTATTTCAAACTTTGTTGGCTATTCATTTACCCACTGAGGTGATATTCGGCATAAATACAAACTAACAAACCTCTAATTGTATGGAACCGGGTATCATCATGCATACACTCTGGTTAAAAATGGGACCACAAATCACCATCCAGAGATAATGCTGCAAAATGTAAATTACTGATTATCTGGTGTTTGCTTATCCGCTAATTCTTATTTCTTATGAGCTGGAGTTGTTTCACCTCAGGTTAAAATATAAATGACATTCCGGTTTTATTATAAAGGAAAGAAAGCGAAGAAAAAGAGGACATGCTACACACAGAGAAAAATATCAGAAAGAACATAAAAAGAGTAGCGGGAAAGACGAGAGATGGGTGTGAGCGCATAGAAGCAACAACACTATCTGTTTTGAATCAAACATAATGAATGAAGATGAAAAGGAGAGAGCAGAGAGAGAGAGATTATTATGTTTTACAATATTAAACATTTGCTAATAGCTCTATAACATATCAAGATGTGCTAATAATTAAATTATCATACTGTGTATATGACAGGTCTGTCCTAGTGTTAGATTATAATACTCATCGACAATGCTGAATAATGATCAAGGCAAAAGGTTGTTAACTAAGTAATCCGTCTGTTACCGCTGGGGTTTGCTAATGTAACTCTAGCTGTATAATTGTACTTGAATGTTCAATATCAATGAAATAAAATTCATACAGTGAGCAATTACAAATGAAAGGTAAAAACAGGAAAAGAGACATTTATATAGGATTCCATCAATCATCAGCTTGTTGGCTTGTTGTCTTTTATGGATGTCAACATTGCTGGTTATTTTATGCCCGAAGACCTTCTCGTTTATTCATCTTGTTGGGTATTCAATTTTATTAAAATACATTTTAAAAATCTATTTAAAACTGTAGATGGGACCGCTAATAGGTACTACACTTATAGTCAGAGTGGACCTGGGGGTAATAGTGATGAAAGGGGGTATACTCCAAATTTCCCAGAGATCCATAATTGACTTCACCACTCAGATGCCAGGTTCAACATCATAACTCAGGAATTTAAGACCTCAGCCACCATTCTTTAGCACATAATATTGATAAAAAGGGTAATGGGCTTGTTCATAAGGTAACACAAAGGGTCAAGACAATCATTATAGGTACTAAGTGCTTGACAATGAACTCGAGCGCGATTGATTAGAAACGGGCCTCTCCAACTGCCTCGTCTAGCCTAAGTTAAAGCCAAATGGAGTGTGGTGCATGTTGTGGACTGCTGCAGCCACTAGGATTCCATCTTTAATGATGCATCACACGGTCACCACTCTTTTGGTCAACAGGTGATCCCATTGAAGGCGATTTTTAACCTACGCAGAGGTGCAGGTGTCAGTATATTTCACACCCCATCTCGAAGGCGCTGAATCAGCATGGCTCTCGTCTCCTGCCTCGCGTCAATAGTCGCCTATCAGATCATTGACAGGTCTCCACATGTAGCATCCAGAATCCGTATAGAGCTGTTAACCTGAAGGTTTTTTGCTGGTTGTCTGACACGAGAGTGTCCATGTGTTAGGCTATCAGGAGAACATTCACTTAGTGAGTTCATCTCTGCGTCTCAGATGACTAGCATATCTCTGTTCGCTACTTGAGATGGTTTTGTATGCTAGGAGGTAAGTGGCTCGTACAGGAATGGGGTTTTTTGGAGGCTGCTCTTTCAAGATTTTGCTAAGACAGTATGCGTAAATTCTTGTGTGTGGTCATCGGGTTTCAGGCTGAAGCATCAGAAGTATATCGACCATGAAAAACCTCAAGGGTTAAGGTACTATTTCATTCATGTCTTGCTAATACATTTTCAATTTTCATACTATTTGAAACCATACTTTATTCATACTTAGCAAATATATGCACCCTCGGGTGCAAGTATTTAAGTTTAATGTAATAAAATAGTTATATATTCAAATTAGAAAGGCTGATTAAAGTAAATAAGAATTCAGATAAAAAGATTTGAACAGAGGGGTAATTAATCGAGAGAAAATAGAACATTTGAAACTTGCTCTTGCCTCACTTAACGCTTTCACTGCATCTTTTTCTTTTTAGACTATTTTAGTTAAGATAGGAATAAAGAATAAAATAAGGAAATTTTCGTGTCTGTTAACCGATTTCTTTTTAAAGATTTGATTCCCGCGAGATTTTTTGCTCTTATGTCATTAAGATAAAACCAAACAATTAAGAAATTCAAATACATATAAGCAGCATATTTATTAAATCTAAACTTTTCACATATCAATATGCAAATTAGCCTCCCGTTCACAGCTGTAACCAGCATATTTTGTTGTATATATCTAAATACAATTGCAATGTTATTATATGTGGATGTGTCAACAGTATGAATAAATGTAGAATATTTTATTAATAATTGAGGTTTCGGTAATAAAAATAATAACTATGAGGAATTGACGTAAATAACAAAGGGAATTTGTGACTTGATAGTTAAGATGTTCGGTTAAGAACAGAATAAAGCACACAATCTCATTATAATATCACGCTAGCAATTATATTTGGCCCCTCCGGTGCAAGTATTGTAAGTTTCATGTATAAAATATTGATTAAATTAGAGAAGGCTAATGAAACTAAAATAAGAATACAGAAAAAAAAAAATTCGAAAACACACACACACACACACTAGATTTGAAACAGAGGGAGTATATTCGAAAATAAGAAGGAACTGAACTTACTCTTTCATCACTCTCGTCTTTCAGTATTGTGATTTTTCTAATTTACAGGAATTTCGTTAAAAGAGGAAGTAAAGATGAAAATGAAGTCTATTTTTTCTTGTTACGTTTCATTTAGATCATTGAAGAGATTTTTGCTTATATTCATTAAATAAAACCAAACAGTTAGAAAATGCAATAATTACTAAGCACATATTTATTCTAAAATTCATTTTTTCATATTTAATATGCAATTAGGCTTGTCCCGTTCACACTGTAACACCGGCTATTTGTTGTAGTATATAATATCAATTTGCAGTGTGTCAAGGTATGTAGATCATTAGTAACAGTTAATAATATGTAGACAATTTTATTAATATATTGACGGTTAGATAGATAAAAAATCAGTGAGAATGTGATGTCAACTAACGTAAGAGATGTGTGGACTTGAGTAGGGAATATAGTACTTCGGTTAACAGCAGAAAAACACACAATCTCCATTATAATTAAGAGATATGCAACAATAGAAATCTTAAGATAGTAAAATAAAAATAAGTTAGCAAATTAATATGTAGCAGACTTATCAAAATTAAGCAACAATTGCTGTCATTTTAACATCTGACGCAGATTTTAAAAATCTGATGGCTAAATAAGGAAAGTCTTCATTTATTTTTAGGTTTATACTTTTTAGTAGTTCAAACTAATAATATAATGTTATATTAAATTCTAAATTGGCTAAAAAATACTGGTATAGTGATGAAAAGAGAGAAAAAAATGTTGGTTAAGACATTATGGAGAATTCAGGCGAGTAGCAGGAACAGTTACAGTTCAAAATACAACATCACGTCGTGCTGAAAGCATGGTACCCCAGATCTCCTCTTGCACCATCTGTCCTATCAGTCATCGCCATGGTAGGTCTTCTTGCACAGAATCTGCCCCTACAGTGGTTTGTCCATGTGTAGGTATCTGCACACGGATAACGCCACTTATAGTTCTACGATGGTTTGTGGTACAGGAAGCAAGTGGCTGAAGCAGCTGCCTTTTTCTGGGTGCGCTTCCAGGATTTGTTCAAGACAGCAAGCAGTATTCTTGCATAGTCCATTTCTGTAGACTGCCTGGGGGTCTGTGTTGAAAATAGAAACCTTATTTGTCATATCCATGAGAGTTTCTTGGTCAGCCTACAAACTTTTCAGTGGTTCCCCTCGTACTATCCACCTGATTAGGAATATAATACTGCATCCATCAATCATCAGAATTGCACTAAGCAACAGGATACTCATGAATCTCTCTCTTCCTCTCCTTCTCTCCACCGTCATGTCCTATCAGTCATCGCCCTGGCAGGTCCTCCTGCACAGTATTCAGATCCACACAGAGCTACTGATGTAGAAATTTTGATGGTGACTACAGTGGTTACATGTGTAGGTATCCAGCAGAGAATGGCATTTATGAGTTCTAGGATGGTTGTGTGACAGGAAGCAAGTGCTGAACAGCTGCCTTTTTGTGGGTGTGCAGCTTTCAGGATTTGTTCAAGACAGCAACAGTATTCTTGCATAGTTCCCATTTAGCTTTCCTCAAGAGTTCAAGTAGTGCAGCCATACAGTAGCACTGACATGGCTACAGCTTGGAAGAATTTCTGCTTTATCTATAATAGTTAATCTAAACATTTATAATTATGGCTACAAATTAAACATGAACATTTAAATTATATAAATTAGCCTGAGATAGCAAATTCATATTATTGAAGCCTTTGGCCATCTTATTTAAAAATTGTACAGGCAAAACCATACTGATGTGGGAGAGCAATTTGTTTTATGTAGTATGCAATCAACTAATTTTTCCCTAGATTTAACTCTTTGCCTACTTTAAGCTGCTCACAGTGGCTCTCTCCACTATTGTGATCCTACCATAAACTGCTGGCAGCAGCTCTCATATGTGTCACTTGTTTACACTGAAAAATCACTATTTGAACACCTCTGCCATCTTTTGATTTGTCAGTGAACAAAGCCCGAGATTGGTACTTGATCCTTTTGCAATAGAGAAAAGTTGAATGATAAATCTGGTACAGCCATGGGTGAAATTTAATTGGTTGGATTTTACGGCATGTCAATCCTTGTTGGGTTATTTTATGCTGAAGATGTTTTGTTTTATTCATTCTTGATGGGTGCTCAATTTTTTTTTTTACAAACTTATTTTTTTCTATTTAATCCATAGATAGGACCCTAACAGGTACTACCACTGTGGGTCAGAGTGAACCTGGAAGTAATGTGAGGAAGGGGTACACCACATTCCCAGAGTTCCAGAATTGGAACTTCACCATGAGAGAGTTTAGACTCAAGATTATTTCCATATATAATGTGTGAAATAAAAACGAGGTATACCGTCAGGGATTTTAGCTCAAAGTTTTAATTTTGAAAAAGAAACCATCAAATTTACTCGATTTTCAAATGTAAACAATCTCTCGTAATTTGACCTAATTAGCTTAAAAAGGTAATTACTAGCGTATTTCGGGACCAAATTTTAAAATATTTATATGTTGGAAAGAAAATGAAATAAATATGTAATTTTTATGTGTTTTCCTTCATTGAATTATTTTTTACAGTGAGTTAAAATTGTATTTTGTTTAAAAGGGGTGAAAACATGTGACACAAAATTTTTCAGTGCTCAAAAATTTTTGTGTTTTTTTTGTAAAATCAAAGTGGTTAATCTCTATCAATATTCTTGAAATTTTACACTTTTAACTACCAATAGAAATTTGTTTTTTTCTAGTTAGTCCGACCTTTGGAGTGAAACTACAATAGACCAAAGCTAAAAGCAATTTCTTCAAAAAATATAAGATAAGCAAAAAAAAGCACTATATGCCTAATAGGAGACATCCTTAGGATTATTTTCATATATAATGTGTGAAATAAAAATGATTGTATACCATCAGGATTTGCTTTGAAACTTTGAAAAAATTTTTTTTACTTGTCTTCATAACGTAAACAACTAGGCATCGTTTATCCAGACCATAAAGTTTAAATAGTAATTCATTACTTATTTCTGGTCCAATTTTTAAAATATTTATATGGTTGGAAAGAAAAGAAAATAATCTTTCTAAATATGTAACTTATGTGTTTTTAATCATTGCATTATTTTTTACAGCTAGTATTATTTTTAAACAAAGTTGTACATGCTACATGCAGACTTTGTTAAATAAAATTCTATAGAGTTATTCTATTTCTTGTATGCAATACAACATAGCAGGCATTTAAAAAGGTATTTTTTAAGTTCAAAGTGATGTTATTTATATAAATTAATATTATATAATATATATGCTGTATTAAAATGAAAATGTTGAATAATCTTGTGGTAAACTTTTTAAAAAATAAAAAATCTTGATATCCCTATTTTGTATTCCCCAAATAATGGGTTCTAGCATGAGATACATAAAAATTTAATACAATTTTATATAAGAATGCAAAGTTTTATCAAAATTGTTCCAAAAATAAAGAAATGGTAAAGAAATTATAAATTTCTTATTTTGAATTAGTCTGTGATTTGACATATTTTATTTTAACAAAATCATGTCCACATTGTACCCCCAATTTCGGGGGCTTTAAATTCTCATAACTTTTGAACGACTGGGGATATTTGCATAATTCAAACAGTTCTGAACTCCATTTACAAAGCTCTATATAACTAATGTGATTAAATAACAATAACCTCAAATAAAAAAAAATCAACTGCGAATGCAATATATCTTATATAGATTATTAAGCTGTTAACAAGTCAACACAATCTAAATGTTAAAAAAAGAAAAGGAAAAAAGTAATTCTTTACTAATCCTCTACAGTGAAATCAACAGCCTTGATTGTTGACTACAAAACAGTTCATTTGTACTGAATGTTTTTAGTAGCCTCCTAAGAAGACTGATTAATAAAATCATTTGTATAGAAGGGTTGGTCCAACTGATTACATTTTTATGCTCTTCACATCATTCAGAATGTAAATAACTTTTGAAGAGAAATAAAAATCAATAGGAAATTCTATAAAGATTCAAGATGCACCCCCCCCTATCAAAAGTAGACAAAATATAAATGACATTGTATTTACTTCAGTTTTCAGCAAACATTTGACACATTCAAGGTTTTATATATATATATATATATATATGAAAGTACGTAAATAAACATTGTGTTTATTTGATATGGCTTTTAGCCGACAATTTTTGGAGGATATGTGCTTAATTGAAGTCATACCTAATTTTTGAAAATTAATTAATTAATAATTAATGAATTTAGGTGGGCATATATGTTCAAATGTAAGGCTAAACAGGGATTGACATTTTCTCGATCTGTTTAGCCTTACATTTGAACATATATGCCCGCCTAAATTTATTAACTAATTAATTTTCAAAAATTAGGTATGACTTCAATTAAGCATATATCCTCCAAAAATATATATATATATATATATATATATACATATATATACTCAGCCATTTATTATTGGTTATTACCACTACCACGAGAGAGAGGGGGGGGTATCATTATCCATTAAAATGTATATGCCTTAATGCTACTAATCATTTTAACATACAAAAATGATTATTTAGTTGGTGGGTTGGATTTTAAGGCATGTCAACCTTTGTTGGGTTATATTATGCTGAAGACATTTTGTTTTATTCATTCTTGTTGGGTATTCAATTTTTTAAAAACTCATTTTGTTCTATTTAACCCATAGATGGGACCTTAACAGGTACTATCCCTCTGGGTCAGAGTGGAGATGTGAGCAATGGTGATGAAGGGTACTTCACATTACCCTAGAGCTTCAGAATTGGAACTTCACCATCAGATAGAGTTTAATGTCATACCCAGAACACTAAGACCTTCAGCCACACCTTCTAACACATATATGATTATTTGGAACGCTTTCTTGTTTATAAACCTTTCATAGTAGTTTTTTTTTCCATTTTTATAGAACAAGGTCTCCCCCCCACACACACACACGTGCATTTGAAAGTTTTGGCTTAGTAGATACAAAATATCAAATCACAAAATATATTTGAATATTTATACAATTTTTTCCAGATCTACACCATTTTATATATAAAAAATGAACAAAAATATGTGAAGCAATTGAAATATTATAAATATATGGATATTTCACACTCAATTCTGCCAATATAGCAATTATCAAAATCTTTTCTATTTCTCAAAAATAAAGGGTTACTTTAAAGACATTTTGTACACTAGATTTATAGCTGCGAAAAGCAGGTTCATCTGTAATAATAAATGCAAATGTCAGCATGTCACATTTTTAAACTTTACTCCTAGAGGTCGTAGCCTAACATATCATACCATTTTGGAATCAGGCCAACTCCATGAACAAATAAAAAACAAAAAAACAAATCTGAACCCACAATCCTGAAATTTTAGATTTCCAAGTTTTAATTACTGCGATTGTTTTTGACAATTTTTTGTATGATAACAATCACTCGATATGTACTCTATGTATGAAGCGTCATTGTTAGGCCAAAGGAGCTTCTGCAGGAGCTAGCTTAATTACTGCTCAATGGAGCGGCTTTTAAGCTAGTCTTTATATGAATTGTCATTTTAAGTCCACAATAGCCTGGATAGCAGTGGAATCTAACTCCATGCTTTTATGGACAGAGTTAAAAGAACCAACATCTATCTATACATATATAAAGGGCAGTTAGTGTGTATGTATGTATGTCCAGAGGAAACTACAAAAATAAAACAATAATTAAGTAAATATATATACACATTCAATATCACCATATCTTGCTTTTTGAGCAAAAATAATGAAGATTTGATTTATATTCATGAAGATAATTAAAAGATAAAATTTAAATAGTAACAAGATGAAATTATTTATTATCTATTTTTTTGAATTAAATATTTTAAATAGGAGACATTAATTTTTCTTTTCAGGTGTCTGTGCACTACAGGCACCTATTAATAAAGTGATATGTACATGGTATTTTACACTTGTCATTCTAATGCTAGATATAGTAATGATATGGAGGCATGTGGCATAATGATTAGTCGTAGGAAATGGACTCATTGATCCAAGTTCAAATCCTAGACAAGGCTGTTTGTATTTTCACATAGCGCTAATACCCTTGAGAAAGGCAAAAATCCATGGGTAAAATAGTAGGGTAGACTGGGCTCTTTAACCTTGGATAGGTAACCAGTCTAGGAGAAGGAAAACTCTGAATTTGAAAAACCTGAGGTCAGTCATTGATTAGGTTTGTGGCATTCCTTGTACACCAATTCTTTCCTATCGACTGTGCCAAAAAGTGCAGATGGTCCAACACAAGCCTTCACCACTATAAACAAAACACTGAGTTGTTCATTGGATGAACCCTCATGCGTCAAAATCGACGAGAGTCCATATATATATATATATATATATATATATATATATATAGTAGTGGTGGTAAAAATGGGGGAGGGGATGGGTAAATATATACATTGTTTCATCATCAAGTCATGATAATAGCACTGATTCTCTAGGCTCTCTTGCCATCAGTCTTGGCAGGTCCTCTAGACCAGTGCTTCTCAAACTTTTGGAAATTGCGGATCGGTTCATATTTTTTTGAAATTAAAGAATTTGTTAAACTTCGAATAAAAAGTATTTATGCAGGCATTTAAAAATTAGCTTTTAACTAATACAGAAATCTATCATCAATATAAACTAACCCCTCCCCAGTGTACAGTCAATGGGAACAGTGAGACTGCTTCTTATTTGTCAAATCTTGGCTCAATAGAAGAGAGTGTCACACACAATGGTTCTCTTCATTTTATCATGTTCATTGTTGAAAAAGCAGCCTCGCATAGGTATATTGATGGAAATGGGAGAAGCATATTCAGAGCAATTTCAGCCAGTTGATATGTACAGTTGCCATATTTCAAAACTATACAAATTTAAAAAATCAAGTATAGCACCTGTGGCAGTACTCGGTGGACCGGCTATGAGAAGCACTGCTCTACACAGCATCCACTGTCTGCACAGTAAGTAATGTAAGTCTTTGCTGGTCAGCCAACCCTGGTGTGTTCATGTGTAGGAGTCTGCAGATAAGTGTCCATACAACTGCTGCTTCCAGGATTTGTTCAAAACAGCATGTAGCATCCTTGTGTAGTTTTCCTTTAGCTTGTTCTCCAAGTGTTTTGTTAGAGTCCAAGCGGTATTGATATGGCTACAGCTGGGAGGAATTCCTGTTTCATACTTAAACATTAGGTTGGTTTTATGGCATGTCAACCCATTGGGTTATTTTATGCCAAAGCTGTTTTTGTTTAATTCATTCTTGATGGGTACTCAATTTTTTTAAACACATTTTTTTAGAACTCATCTTTTTAGAACTACTCTTTTTCTATTTAATCCATAGATGAGACCCTGACAAGTACTACCACTTCTGTTAGAGTGGACCTGGGAGTAATGGTGATGAAGGGGTTCTCAACACTTCCCAGAGCTCTAGAATTGAAACTTCACCATCAGATAGAGTTTAACGTCATACCCAGGAAAATAAGACCTGCAGCCATGCCTTCTAGCATGAATATGATAAAAAGTATTGGAGGCTTGCCATAAGAGTAATAGGGTTAAGACAATCTATAGGTGCTATGGATTGATGTGACCAACTGATTGATCGGAGGGAGCCTCTCTGAACGCCTGTCTAAGTAAGGGCCAAAGTGAAATGTTGCACGTCATAGACTGCTCAGCTGCCAGGGTTCTATCCTTAAGCATCATGTATCGCCACCCACAGCTAACAGGTGGGGGATGGTGTCTTACCCATCTGCAGGGGTGCAGTCTGTATTCTAAAGCCCCAGCCAACAGGGCTGTAAACATTAGTGGCTATATACGTGCTTACAAGGTATTTGAAATTTAACACGCTTTTTTTTATGCTGATGATCTTTTGTTGATATGACAAAATGTACAGATGGTTAGTTACATAAAAACAAAAACTAAAACTGTATAGTTAAATGATAATTTCCAGTTCATCTCTAACAAGTGCCACTTGAATAACAAATTTAAAAAACAAAAAATAAATTTCTGACTTCCCACCAAGCCGGATGAATACATGATCTTTTTGATGTGGAGATTTTTTATGACGCATCCAGTGAAGATCAAACTTGCTATTCAGTAGAGATGCTGATAGGTACACATCCTGTGTCACTGACATAAAAATCTAAAAGGACGCATAAAAATCATATTTATGCGTCCCAGTGGGTTTTTTTCTCCCTTCACCCTTTCCAGCTAACTGTAAATATATTTCAATATTTTCTTGGAAACGAATTACACTGTATGGGGTACAAAGTAGGGTTTAGACAGTTTTAGTTGTTCATAGATAAAAACTCTACAATTTATTAAGAAACTTTAGTTGGGACCCATCAAATTTCCCGGGGACTCATTCAAATCAAATCCGTGCATCCCAGGACACACTAAATTAAAAAGCTATCAGCATCACTGATTCAGTAATAATGGATCTGAGAGTCTAGCTTGTTAACCATAACACAACAATACTTCACATTGCAATATATGCTTTAAGATTTATGATAGTTTCGCCCCACCTAATAAATTGTGAAATAAAAGATATGACTTACAGTTTGGTTTCTTTTTACCGACTCGAAAAGTTAATGCTTTTTAATTTTCTTTGAGAAAAAAAAAGATACTAGCTTTATCAAATCTACGATTCTCTTAGTCAACTTGAAACTTTAAAATAGAAATAAAAATTAAATTGATATTTTTTTGTATAAATTAAATATGTGCATCACAAGTAGATTTAAAATTGTTACACAATGTTGGTAAATGTAAATTAATCTTATATGTAAATATAAAATGAATGTATTAGTTTCTTAACAGTTAAAATAATAATGGAATTATTCCATACAGTGGTCAGGTGTACCACAACTCCTCAAAGGCTCATGTACAGTACATAAAAATGTACCAATGTACTATATCTACTGCTATATACATTTTCAAATAATACAGAAATTTTATTCTATTTTTTTACAATTTTCTTGTGAAAAAAAAAAAGAAAAAAAAAAAAAAGTGACATTTGAAGATAAGTTTGAATTTTGAGATACATTATAAAATTCTACAAAATGTTTAAAAAATTGAAAATTTATTAAATTTGTTTAAATCATTTAAGTTTATGTGTGCATGTTTTTTTTCTCCCCCCAGACCGAGTATCTGATTTTCAGTGTCAAGTATTCCATTTATTTAGTATTGATTTGACAAGGTATTCACATTCTTTTTACAAAAACCTTACATGAACATCTACAGGTAATGCATTATTACTGAAAACATGAAAAGTTTATGTTCATTGTAAAAAAAAAAATGTTTATATAAATAAATGGAAATATATAGCAACTTTTAAATACTGCAAAAAATAATGTGGCTAATTTTAAACAGTCATTAAACAAAGCCTTTTCTTACTGGAATTTTTTTCATTAAAAAAAAACAAAAAAAAACTGGGGATTTTCGACTAACACTATATAAAAAAAAATCTTAGCATTTTTTAAGAGATAGGATCAACGAAAAAAAAAAAAGACGGTTTTATTGAGTTATATGTGAAAGTTTACTGACAACTCAACAAATGAATGAGGGGTATTATCGCATAAATGCACCCTAGCCTCCTGCCCTAAAAAATGCTAAGTGGTGCCTGCTGAAACTATTGAACTCCCTAGCTGTTTGAAGGTGTTTTCCTTGAAAATTTAATGCGATATGAAAGCCATATTTTACTCTCCCACCAAGTCTTTTCTCGACAAGTAAATGTAAATATTAAATATTACTTGTAAATATCGACAAGTAAATGTAAATATTTTAAACCCACCCTCTATGAGTATAGAGTAACTATACTATAGTTATAGTTAGTTAGTTGGTTGGTCGGTCGGATTTTATGGCATGTCAACCCTTGTTGGGTTATTTTGTTTATTCATTCTTGTTGGGTATTCAATTTTTTTTTTCAAACTCAATTTTTTTAATACTTCTTTTTTTTAATCTATTTAACCCATAGCTGGGACCCTAACAGGTACTACTACGTCGGGTCAGAGTGGACCTGGTAGTAATAGTGATGAAGGGGTACTTCACATTCCCCATAATTCTAGAATTGGAACTTCACCATTAAATGCAGTTTAACGTCATACCCAGGACACGCGTATATTTTAGTTATAGTATTAAGAAGCAAAAGAATATATATCACAAACACATACCATTATAAAAACAAACAAACAAACAAATAAATAAATAACATGACAAATTTCAAACTGTAAATCTTTGGATGTGATTACAAGACAAAAATCAAGAGAGACAAAAATCCTAGAAAAAAGAATTTCGGAAAATACATCATTTATTATAAGAGGAATCTTCAAGAATTTTTGCTATCAAAGAGCCGGTTAGCAGATATTATATCTACTTAGCAAACATTTTTTTTTAAACATATTCATAAAGGGAAAAAGCATTTACGTCTTATGAAAGAGGAAAAGTATTAAAATATTTTAAACATTTGTTCATTTGATTTTAAGATTTTTTTTTTAGATTCTTAAGATTTTGTTATTAAAGAAAAAAAAGAAAAGAAAGAAAAAAAAAGAAAAAAAAAAGAAAAAAAAAAGAAAGAAAAAGAAAGAAAGAAAAAAGAAAGAAAAAAGAAAGAAAGAAAAAAAAAAAAAAAGAAAAAAAAAGAAAGAAAAAAGAAAGAAAAAGAAAGAAAAAAAAAAGAAAGCATAATTTAAAATCTTAAAGTCTAACGTATTGTTGTTCATACGTTAATAAATCAGTTTTAAATAAATGCCTTTTTTCCTAATAATAAAAAAAAATAAAACAGTTCATATTTGTTGCAAAGTTTAGAATGTAAAACAGCGTATTATTTGCAATATTGCAAATGTGAGACAAAAATAAATATTAATATATTTTTATTTTATTCATATTATATATTATTTTTTTATCTATATATTTTTTATTCATATTATATATTATTTTTTATCTACTACATATTTTTATTCATATTTTAATTTTAACTACATATTTTTATTCATATTTTATTTATTTCTAAATTTTATCTATCATATATATTTTATTTTTTATAATATATTTTTATCTATATTTTATTTTTTTAAATATATTTTATCTATATTTTATTTTTAATATATTTTACTATATTTTATTTAATTTAAAATATATATATAATTATCTATTTTTATATTATTTTAATAATATTTTATCTATATTTATCTTTATTATAAAATTTAATATATATATTATTTTTTATAAATATAATTATATTCTATTTATGTTTTTAGTTAACTATGATATATTATTTCATATATTTTATTTTTTATTAAAATTATTTTTATATCTATAATATTTAATTTATAATATTTCCAGTTATTAATATGTGTATTATTATTATAATTATAATATATTAATTATATCTATCTAATAATAATATATATTTTTTTAATGTATTCACCTTATACTATGGATATTATTTTATTATAATAAATATATAATACATATACTTATTATTAATATATATTAAGTTACTTTTGAATATAATAATTATATGATCTGAATAAAAATATTTATTTTAATCCTTTTAGAAAGTTAAAATAATATTAATCTTTATCTGATTATTTTAAAAAATAATAGACTAATTGTCATATTTTATTATTTTATTTAAAATTATATAATATCTTATTTAAATTTTATATATATATTATTTTTTTCTTTTTTATATAAAATATAAATTCTATTTATAATATTTAATATTTTTATAAATAATTATCTATCATATATAGATTTTTTTTAAACTGATGATATTAAATTCTATCTATATTTTATTAATTTTTATAAAAAATATAAATATCTATCATAGATGATTATTTACTTATAAACTGTCATATTAATATATTTCATAACTAGATATAATTATTTATATTAAAAAAAAATATGATGATCCTTATCATATTGATATATATTTTTTTAAAATATATATTCATATCTAAGATGTTATTATTATTTTAAAAAATATATGTGGCTATCATACGATATTATTTTTTAAAAATTTAATATTCTAATCTAGGATATATAATTTTTTTTATTAAAAATCATCTATCTAATAATTATTTGTTTTTAAGTACTTATTCTATAATCATTTAATATAATATTTATTAGATATAATATATATTATTTATATTATAATATCTAATAATATCATTTTTTTAAATATAGTTTTTATATTATATTCACTCTTTTATTTTATCTTATATAATAATTATGTGTTATAATATCAATGAGAATTTATTAAATTTATATAAATTATATTTTAACTATTTATAAAAAAAAAATAAATATATTGACTAAATTTATAAAATTTAAAAATTTTAATAATAACATTTATTTTAGAATATATGGATCTTATTTAAATTAATAATATAATAATATTACTATTTATATTATTAAGTTATATTGGTTTACTATTTAAAATATAATTACTTTTTATATTAAATAATAATATTTAGTTATCAATTAAATTACTTTTTTTTAAATTTTACAAATAATGTTTATTACTATAATAATCATATCTTTTAATTTATATATATTTATATAAAAATTAGACTAATAATATAAATATATTTACAGAATTTTATAATGTATCAAATTATATATATTTTATTATAATATATAACGTGATTTTTAGTTAATATAAATAAGTGTACATTAAATTAAAATATAGTTATCTTATTTTTTAATATTTTTATAGTATTAACTTTTATTATTTAAAAATAATATATATTAATTAAAACATTATACTTTATTTATAAGAAATATAAAATATAATTTATATACATTTTTATTTAAATTATGGTTAAGCCTATTAGTATATAAATCCACTTTTTTTTAAATAATTATTTTATTAAAATAATAGTTACTACTATTTATTATAAAGTTATATAATTTATTATTATGTAAAAATATAATATTACTTTTTTTGGTGAAATATATTTTATCTGTATATATTAACTATTTTTTTTACATATTTATTTTAATATTGATTATATTATACTTTTTTTAATAATATATTATTATAATATAATTACTTTTTATTTAAAATATAGTTATTATCTATATATTATTAATTTATTTTATAAATATAAATATATTAAAATAAGGACTATATTAATTATAATTTGGATAATATATTTAAAATATATAACGTGAAAGGCGTATTTTACCTCATATATTTATTACTAATTCTTATATTTAATAAAAAATAAAATTATATATACATGTATATGATGACTTTTTTTTAAATTTATATTTTTATTTAACTATTATTACTTTTTTTTTAATAATAATATATATTATTTATATATTACTTTTTTTTGAATATTTTAAATAATTATAATGTAGATTACGTATTTATTTTTCATAATATTAATTATATATAATGAATATAAAATATACGGATTACTTACTTTTATAAATAATATATTTTCAAAAATATTAGTGGATATAATTACTTTTTAATTATTTTATCTATATTAGTTACTTTATTCTTCTAATATTAATTAATATAAAATTATATATATTAAAAATAGGCACATATAATAAAAATTGAAAAATAGTACTTTTAAAAAAAAGACTATAAAATATAAATAAAAATAATATTATATAAATATTTAAAATATGTAGAAATAAAAATGGTACTCTTTTTATATAATAAGTAATATATATATAATTAATTTAAGTAATTTAATTCTTTTTATATAAAAGATATCATATTTATATATCATGAATAATAAATTATAAATAATTATATATATATATATATATATATACATATTATGAAGTAACCTCATTAATAAATATATATAATAATTTTTTAATAAAATTATCATGATAACTTTCTCATTTATAATATATTTCATTAATATTATAATAAGTATCTTATTTAAATAAATTAAAGAATTAAGTCTAATAATTTCATAAATCAAATAAATTATATTAAAAAAATCCTGTTCTTTTATTAATAAAATATCTATAATATATAATTTATAAGTGTTACTTTTAAAAATAAATAAATTGTATATTTCTATGTACATATAGTTCCCTTTCTCTGTAAAATTATATATATTTATTATATATGTTCCTTTTTAAAGTATTAATTTTAATTAGTCCTTTTTTAAATAGTATTTTATTATAGTCCTTTTTTAAAATATATTTTATTTATAGTCCTTTTTTATTTAATATATATATTTTATTTATATAGTCCTTTTTTTAATATATTTTATTTATAGTCCTTTTTTTAAAATATTTTATTTATAGTCCTTTTTTTAAATATATTTTATTTATAGTCCTTTTTTAAATATATTTTATTTATAGTCCTTTTTTTTAAATATATTTTATTTATAGTCCTTTTTTTAATATATTTTATTTATAGTCCTTTTTTTTAAATATATTTTATTTATAGTACTTTTTTTAAATATATTTTATTTATAGTACTTTTTTTAATATATTTTATTTATAGTACTTTTTTAAAAATATATTCTATTTATAGTCCTTTTTTTAAAAATATATTTTATTTATAGTCCTTTTTTAAATATATATTTTATTTATAGTCCTTTTTTAAATATATATATTTATAGTCCTTTTTTAATATATATTTATGTCCTTTTTTTAATATATTTTATTTATAGTCCTTTTTTTATTTATAGTCCTTTTTTAATATATTTTATTTATAGTCTTTTTTTTTAATATATTTTATTTATAGTCCTTTTTTTAACTTATTTATAGTCCTTTTTTTTAAATATATTTTATTTATAGTCCTTTTTTTAATATATTTTATTTATAGTCTTTTTTTAAATATATTTTATTTATAGTACTTTTTTTTAATATATTTTATTCATAGTAATTTTTTTTAATATATTTATTCATAGTACTTTTTTAAATATATTTTTATTCATAGTACTTTTTTTAAATATTTTTATTCATAGTACTTTTTTTTTAAATATATTTTATTCATAGTACTTTTTTTAAATATATTTTATTCATAGTACTTTTTTTAATATATTTTATTATAGTTTTTTTTAATATATTTTATTTATAGTACTTTTTTTAATATATTATTTATATTACTTTTTTTTATTATATCATATTTTTTTAAATATATTTTATTTATATTACTTTTTTATTTATATCATATATTACTTTTTATCTATATATTTAGGACTTTCATTTAATCTATATACATTTCTATATTAATATATTTTTATTTGCAATATTGCAAATGTGAGACAAAAATAAATATATCTTAAAAATACTTGAGATTTGTAAGTGATTTATTTATTTATTATACAGAATTTTGATAATACTAAACAAAAACGTGAAACCTGAGATGAATAATAATACTTGTTTGTTTTTAACTAATTATTTACTTATATAAATAATAATAATATAATAATTACTGTCATAAGAATAAACGAAAAAATCAAACTAGAAGAAGGAAGCTGGAGTAAAAAAATAAATAAATAAAGCAAAACAGAAACAAAAATGGAAAGACAAAAAAAATAAAATAAAAGATATCACTTTTTAAAAAAATAACTTTAACTAAAAGATATCGTTACTTAAAATCAAATAACAATGATATTTTTATAAAAGCAATAAAGCTCTTATTATGATCAATACTTCTACGAAAAACAAACAAATAACTCAAAGAAACAATAACAATTATTTGCGTTTCATAATTTTCGTATTAAAGAAAAGACGGGAGACAAGATGACTTTAGACCTGTTTTTTTTTTTTTTACAGCCTTCAAGTGTTATATACAATATAATCTTTTTTTAAAAGTAAGAAGAAGAGTGGGATAATCGGTAATATAGAACCTACCTATGTAAATTAAAGAGTTTTTCTATTTGTATGTTGCTCATGGCTTCGAATAGAGGGAGGCTGATAAAATATCCAAGCTGCGTTAAAATTCACATCCTCAAGACGTCTGCCATGGCGTCAAACCGGAAGTTGCGCCGCCGGAAGTTGACCGTTACTGCTGACGATTCAATTACTTGAATGTATGGTAACGCTACAAGACAACAATTTAATAATATTAATTTCGAAGCTACATGGACTTTTAAGAGTTGGATTAGTTAAAATTCGACATAATAGTTTAGAAGTAAAGCATGAATCAAAGACTAAATAAATATGAATCGATTTAGAGGAAATTTCTATGATTTTTTTAGTTTTTTTTTTGCTATATGAAAAATAAACAAACAAAAATGCTTATGTATTTAGATAAATAAATATCTTTTAAAGGTATATAGCCTCATTTTATAAAAATAGTTTAATGGTAACTCCAAAGTACATTAGTGAATTAATACTTTTGCTACTTTACCTGTTAACTAACAAACAACATTAATTACATAACATTCCTTTTTTTGAAATTTATACCTGGTCTTCATTTTGTCCTCTTCTCACTGCTGTAATTAATACCGGTTTTTGCAATAATGTTATTTAATTACTAAAGGACCTATCGATATACGACAGTATGATAATTCAATTATTACAACGTTTGAAATGTTTACTTAAGAGCTATTGTAAATAGTTCTATATATGTAAAAAGTATAATAATCTTGATTTAACTCTTTCTTACTCCTTTTTTCTTTCTTTCCTTCTTTTCATCTTTTCATTGTGTTCACTTCAAACAGATTAGTGTTATCACTTTTGCATGCTCACCCCTCTCTCTCTATTTTCCCCTTCTTTCTTTCTTTCTTTCTTATTCTATTTTTTGTGTAGCATGTCTTTTTTCTTTCCTTTCTATCTTTATAATAAAAACGGAATGGTCCATTATTTAACTGAGGTGACGTCACTCATAAGAAATAAGAATTCAGTGGATAAGCAACACCAGATAATCAGGATATATATTTTTGCATTTCATCTTGGATGATTTGGACGGTCTCATTTGTAACCAGAGGGTGTTGTTGCAAGATGATAATGGTCGTTTGTTTGCTTGTTTGGTTGGTTTGTTTTATGGCATATCAACCTCAGTGGGTCATTTAATGCCAACAATGTTTTGGAATAAATTCATTCTTAATGGCTACTCAACTTTTTTTTATAAACACATATTTCTATTTAATCCATAGATGGGACCCTAAGTACTACCACTCCGAGTCAGAGTGGACCAGGGAGCAATGGTGATGAAGGGGTGCTCCACATTTCCAAACCTCCAGAATTTCAACCTCACCGTCAGATAGTTTAATGTCATTCCCAGGACAAGAAGACCCTCAGCCATCACCTTCTAGCACATATATGATAAAAAGGGTTGGGGTTGCCATAAGGGCAATAGGGTTGGAACAATTATATAGGTGCTAGGGCTTGACATGACCAGCCGATTGATCAGAAGGGTATAACGGTTGTAGAATTAAGGAACACGAGTATTGATCTAATCTATGTGGAATTCCTATTGTTCATTTCTTGGTCAATGAATAAAAAAGTTGGCACTGAAAATTTAATCATGGATTTATGGGATCATTTCAGATATGAAGTTATTGTTGTATGTTGGTTGGAGGTAAATTTTTATGTGAAATGTAACATTAAAGAAACAAGCAAAACAGTACAAGTTATGAACAAAGAAGTTTGAGTTGTAACAAAATTTGTCCTTTATATGTGTTCTAGAAGCAGCTACCAGCATCCCCTGGGTTGAAGGGGGGAAAAAATTAGTCTCACAAATCCATTATTAGTAAATTGCTAGTTGGATCCTCACAGGATGCTCCATTAAAATCCTACAAAAAAAAAGACCTCACATTGATTCAATCGGGTGAGGTGTAAGAAAAAAATTCACAAACCCTAAAAAGAAAAATCAGTGTCTCCTATTTAAAATTAAAAAATCTGGCCTCATGTCACATACTGCCTGTGATAGACAGGTTAGTAAATACGTAAATATACATGCTGTATATTGGTTGGAGGTAATTTTTATGTGAAATGTAACATTAAAGAAATAACAAAACAGTACAAAGAAATTTGAGTCGTAACAAAATTATGTGTATTATAAATTGCATCAAATGAACAACAAGTTGGTTTATGAATTTTCCTTCTTACAAAGTCTTAGTGTTAAAGCTTACTTGCATTTCAGTTCACCCGGTTTGAGGACTGGTATTTGTGACGTCCATTTGCTTGCCAATGCCTTTCTACTCATTCTGCTGCTGTATCCCTTCTCTCCCCTCCTTCTCAGAATGTCCATTAGTTTGTGGGAGTATTGAATTTTGGCGTTGGTCAGTCTGGCTTTTCTATTTTTAGAATACATTCCTTTTTTCTTTGTTCCTCAAACCTGCCCTAAGAAGAATCTACAGCTTGTGAACCATTACAAAGTCTTCTGTGGGGTTACAAGAGGTTTAATGTTTTAGGTTTAAAAGTAGCTGTGGTTATTTCTTTTATAAACTCCATCTTTGCATTTAACCCCATCTTATTTAGTGGTTGTGCTGAAAATGAATTCAAGGAGAGAAATCGAAGAGACAAAGAAAAAATGTAATTTTAAAATTAGGCTTTATTCATGGTCATAACCACACATAGTAAGGAAATATTTTCCTGGCCAGTAGTAGTGTCTCGTTCCAGTTAAGGCCTAAGTTGAATGGCCCAGAAATTATCTTGGAAGTGGATCTTTTTTCTGCAAATGCTTGGAGAGTTCTTATGGTGTGAAGGCTCATGGGAGTTTGTTATCTTTTTTCTTTTTTTTTCTTTTAATTTTCTTTTAATCTCCCAGACTTCCACTGTCAGAAACAGACTAATTAGATATGGTTTCTGTGCAGTAGGCACAAGGCATGACTTCCAGATGAGTTAGTGAAATTAAATCAAAAATTTTTTAATTAAAATTCTGCTTTCTGCCCAATCAAAACCTGTCCCAATTTTAAGTACCCAGAAAATCAGCTTTCTTGATCTCCTTGCTTTATATTACCCCCCCCCCCCATAAAAAACTGTTACAATTTTATGGACCCTCCTTTAGGCTTCAAGCAAGAGCGCTTGTCCAGCAGAGATCCTTTGTATTAAACAGAGCGTAGTTTAGATCTACAGGTAAATAATCCTTTGGTTGTTCCTTGGTGCTCTTCAGTCTTGCAAGTCCTTTGTCAATGATTGCAAATGGATGTCTCTCAGTATCAGTGATTAAGTAGTCAACCAGCCATGCATTTGGGCTGTTGATTGGCTGAGACTTAAACCACGTGACCTTGCTTAGTCTATAAATTTAAGTGGTGTATTGTAGCACACCTTATATACAAAAAATTCCAACAAAAACAAAGGATTTTAAACTCATCAGTCAATAAAGACTTTTCACACAACCATGTTATGCTGATTCGTGTACTCTTTTGAAGCGCTTGGAGACAGGACTTGCACGTGGAAATAACACCCTATGAAAAAACAGCTGTATGGCCACCTGCCCCATATCACACAAACCACCCGTGTGAGGTGAACAAGACACAGTGGGCACTCCTGGGGAAGCCAACACCTGGGGGCACCAGAGAGGGTTGCCCAGCAAAGACATACATAGATCAGCTCTGCGGATACTGGGTGCTGCACAGAGGACTTTCTGGGGGCAAGGAATGATAGGGAAGGATGGTGTGAGATTGTCATGGATATCCATGCTGCCAGTGTGACAGGATGATGATGAATTGTACTTACAATCCCGACACCATTGAGGCCTATTTTGTATTTTATTCAGAAAGTTTTTATTACTAGTTTAAACCCACAGCCACAAGCCTCCTGTCACACAAACCATCCGAGTAAGATGAACAAGTGGGAAGAGCCGCTGTGAGCAATTCTGGAACTCTAGGGAGTGTGGAGTACCCCTTCATCACCATTACGCCCAGGTTCACTCTGACCCAGAGTGGTAGTACCTGTTTAAATAGAAAAAAATAAGTTTGTAAAAAATGGGTTTGAAAAAAGATTGAGTTTTAAAAAAATTAAGTACCCATCAAGAATGAATAAAACAAAATGTCTTTAGCATAAAATAACCCAACAAGGATTGACATGCCATAAAATCCAACCAATTAAATTTCACCCATGGCTGTACCAGATTTTCATTCAACTTTTTCTCTATTGCAAAATGATTAAGTACCAATCTCGGGCTTTGTTCACTGACAAATCAAAAGATGGCAGAGGTGTTCAAATAGTGATTTTTCAGTGTAAACAAGTGACACATATGAGAGCTGCTGCCAGCAGTTTATGGTAGGATCACAATAGTGGGGAGAGCCACTGTGAGCAGCTTAAAGTAGGCAAAGAGTTAAATCTAGGGAAAAATTAGTTGATTGCATACTACATAAAACAAATTGCTCTCCCACATCAGTATGGTTTTGCCTATACAATTTTTAAATAAGATGGCAAAGGCTTCAATAATATGAATTTGCTATCTCAGGCTAATTTATATAATTTAAATGTTCATGTTTAATTTGTAGCCATAATTATAAATGTTTAGATTAACTATTATAAGATAAAGCAGAAATTCTTCCAAGCTGTAGCCATGTCAGTGCTACTGTATGGCTGCACTACTTGAACTCTTGAGAAAAAGCTAAATGGGAACTATGCAAGAATACGGCTTGTTATCTTGAACAAATCCTGGAAGCTGCACCCCACAAAAAGGCAGCTGTACAGCCACTTGCCTCCTATCATACAAACCATCCTAGAACTCATAAGTGGTGTTCTCCTGTGGACACCTACACATGGACAAACCACTGTAGGCTGACCATCAAAAATCTACATCAGTTAGCTCTGTGTGGATTCTGAATACTGTGTGGAGAACCTGCCAGGAGCAATGACTGATAGGAATGGGTGGAGACAGTCATGAGTATCCGTGTTGTTAGTGCTATCTGATGATGATGATGATGAGTATTATATTCCTAATCAGGTGGATAGATACGAGGGGCCAGCTGAAAAGTTTGTAGGCTGACCAAGACACTCTCATGGAACATGAGCAAATAAGATTTATTTTTAAACACAGAACCCCCAGGCTGTCTACAGACTTCTTCCATCAGTGTTGGAGTTTTTGGATTCCATTGGTCAAAAAAGTTATCAACAGCAGATATATAAAGAAATATATATCTAAATTAGGTGGGTTATCTCACTTGGTGGATGTACCCCTTTTCAAACCAACCAATCACTGGCCTGCAATTTTTGGTGCCAGAAATCAAAGATAGGAATCTTTCTCTTTTTGAACTAGCATCTCATGGAGTAGGACATCAACTTGCTGCTCCCACTAATTCAGCAGATAAAAAAGTACGATAACTTGCTAAAACCATTTACCAAGGACTCAGTTAAATGGACATATTCATTTATATTCATACAATTGATATTTTACTGCATACAGTACAATTGTTTGCAACAGAAAATATTACAAGTGTATTTTCTTTTATGTATAAATGTAATAATACAGTATTATTTGAAATTCCAAGTTGCGTCCATGTATTTCCTGTGTAGGGATTAAAATAAAATTAAAAAAAAAAAAACTCCCATGAGCCTTTAGACTGGAAGAACTCTTCGAGCATGTGTGGAAAAAAGGACCAACTTCTGCCCCCTCCCTAAGATAATTTCTCGGCCATTCGAACTTAGGCCTTAACTGGGACTAGACTATTTCTGGACGAGCAGAAATTTTCCACATGGTGGTTATGACCCATGAATAAAGCCTAAATCCTCAAACTACCTTTTGTGTTCGTCTCTTCCTTTTCTTTCCTTGAATTCCTTTTCAGCGTGATCACCAAATATGATGGTATTAAAAGGAACACGCACCAAAAATAACCAGCTACCTTTTAAACCTAAAATATTAAACCTCTTGTCCCCCACACCTGATTCTAATTCATGTTAACTCCACATTCACGGCTTAAATCAGTATAAAGCTTATTTAAGTGTAATGTTCTCTTGGGACCATCAGACTGAACAAGTGCCTTCTCTCTTTTACACAAACATACACATGAGGCAGGTGCACACAAAATATATAAACCTTTTTATTAAAATAAAGAGCTATATTTAAAAAAAAAAACAGTTTTAAAAACATCTTCAGGAATAAGGCTTAAATGAATTTAGAACAGTAGTAAGATAATTAAAGATATTTTCAAGTGCTAGAATAAAGATAAACATTCTTAGAAATGTTATTCGTAAAAGAAAACATGTTTTGCAGCAAATTAGTCAGCTGCATTTCCTACGAGGTATACCTGTAAATTTGAAATGAATATTTTGACACTAATGATCATCCGTAGTTACACTAAACTCTATCGTCAATTAACTCTTATTCCAGAGAAAACAAGGGCGAGCAGTCGTGCTAACGATACACTTTAGCTTGGTGCTTGGGTTGTTTTTGTTCGCAATCTACCGAAAATATGGCTGAAGTTACACCCGGAGGAAAAACCAAAATGCCCAAAGTGGCAAAGGTAAGCATAAAATATTTTAATTTAATAAAAACAAGACATTTTCACCGCCACCATCATTAATATTATCGTACATATCTGAACATCTGACCTGGGAACGATCGACTGTTTACGTCTTTAGATTTAACTACGGGATAATTCACTTTATTAATTTACTATAAGATATATTTATTAACTTTTAAATGGTAAATGCCGGGAAAAATACGATATGTTTGTTTAATAAATAAGTAATAGGATAATGGCGAATTTAAACCATTGTTATTAAGTTCGTAAGCTTCTTTATCCAGACGTAACTAGTCGGAAAAAATATGGCGATTATTTTGAATGATTTTCTTAACAGCACATGTTAAGAAATACGAAAAAATGCAAACAGAATGAAAAATGTTGTACCAAGCTGATCTGACTTTAAATGTTTTATATAAGGAAATATTTTGTTGGTTGCAATAATGTTACTTAAAATGTTAGAGGAAATTAAACGCTAAAAAAAATCAAAAAAAATCGGTAAAACTTGACTTAAACTCTGTCTAGTATTATTTGGATTATTCGGACTATTGTTCTCATCTTTATTATTATCTGTACAACGCTTCGGCCGGTAACAATACGAACAACGTTTGGACAGATGAGGACAATAGTCCGAATAATCTAAATAATACTAATTATCAAGCCTCATCTCAAACATTCAGAGAAATAACTCTGTCTAGTTTCTAAATATTTCAATTTATCGAGACTTCTGAAATAAAATATTTAAATACCTTTACATTATCTTAACTAGCAAAAATATGCCCCCCCCCCGGCACAAATATCTAAGTTTTGATTCAATCAAATATTAAATGGAATTAGAAAGACTAATGAAATTAAATACAAACACAAAAAAGATTACTTATCTTTGCTTTATTCTAATTGATTTCAATATAAAATTACACAGAGGATTGCTTTTAATACGTTTGAGAATAAAACAATAATATTAGAAATCAGTAACACCAAGTAATTATTTATTAAACACTGTTTTGTTAAAAACCAGTATGCAAATTATTCACAACATATACTATGTAAACATTTATTTCTTATAACACACATTGCAGAATTTATAACATAGGCTGTTTTGTGACAATTTTATCTCAGCTAGACTTTAATAGAGATATCATTAATAAATAAGAAGATGCTAATGCTAATGAAGGTCAAATAATGATCATTCAATAACCATTGAGAATATAACATAAATAACTAAGGGAGTTGTGACGTTGGTGGTGATCTAGTTTCAGTTCCAAACAGACACATAATCTTCATTATAATAAGATGTCACATGCACACATACACACACACACAAATAGTTGACATCATAGAAATTATTTTAATAATTTAATTTACTTTTTGATTGGGGACTTGAGAATAGTCCACAGATTTTGTTTTTAACCATTTGTACACCTACCTTACTTGTGCTTTTAGCATGATTTGCTATAAGTTTAAATTATAATAAATAGCTTAGATTTGGTGCAAGGCACCCAGTGAGGATCGAACTCATTTAGTAGCAATAGATTAGCTCTCTAACCATTACATCGCAATAGAATGGCAAAAATAATGGGCGTTAGTCTTTAGCTCAGTTGTTAGAGTGTTCGGCTAGGAATCGCAAGGTTCCTGGTTCGATACCGGCCCTTGCCAACTCAGCTTTTGAGTAGCACATGGATCTGTGCGGTAAAGTGAGGAGCTGATGGTAAGTGTGGCGCTCGACCATGCTAAAAAAACAATCTCCTTGGTCTAGCGCTAGTGAAAAGGGGATAGATTTCCTCGCTGTCCGGCTGATACTGACATTAGGCTGCCCTGACGATTTTACTTTACTTACTTACATTACTGTGCAAAAGTTGTTGAAATTTAAATATTTTTCTGACCTCCCATCAAACCCGATTAACATAAGGTCTTTTTAACGTAGTAGGGCATCCAGCGAGGATAAAACTTACTTTTCAGTAGTAATGGATCTGCGAGACTAGCTTGCTAACCATTACACCATGAAGGAAAATACTGGGTGGTCTGAAAGTCTAGTCACCCCCTACCAAAATATAACTGCTAATTAAAGTTGGTGGTATTTCCGGTATCAGTCGGACAGCGAGGGAGTCTATCCTTTTCACTAGTGCTAGACAAGGAGATTGTTTTTGCTCCCCACTTTACTGCACACCCAATCTGTGCTACTCATGTGCTGAGTTGGCGGGAACCTGTATCGAACCAGGAACCTTGTGATTCATAGGTGGGTGCTCTACCGTCTGAGCTAAACCAGCCCCTAACGCTAAATTCTTAATTACTCAACTATAATTACATGAAATAAGCTGCTGGAAATGAAATAGAAAATAATGTTATTATTATTATTAGCAAAAAAATAAAACACCCTCTGGGCGGTGTAAAAATTAATTTTTGAAAGATATTTATTAAAGGAGTAGATAAATAAAACTATTTGAAATGGAAACAGTTCTGTCACATTCAAATAAAATATTGCATGCATCTATTAATTATTAATTGAATAATTTTTTGAATATTTTATACATAAATTTTACATAAAAATACAGGTATTTATTTTTTTGTAAACTTTTTAGTTAACTTCTTGTTACTGAAAAAAAAAGGGTGAGTGTAGAAAATATTTAAAAATAATAATAAATATGTAATACCGGACATCCATTTATCAAAACTTGTTTTAAGACCAATGTAGACCGTTTAATGTTGCATACTCAAATTCTACGTATTAAGGATTTTGAATATAAATTAAATACTCATTGATAAACTTAGGCAATTCGTGAGTGTTTAATCTTGTGGTAAACTTAAAAAAAAAAAAAACAAATCTTGATATCCCTACTTCTTATTCCCCAAATAATGGGTTCTAGCATGGAGATACATAAAATTTGAGTGCAGAATTGAAAGAATGTACAATTTTGAATAAGAATGCAAATTTTATCAAAATTGTTCCAAAAATAAAGAAATGGGAAGAAATTACTAAATTTCTTGTTTTGGTCTGTGATTTGACATATTTTTTTGAACAAAATCATGTCCATTTTGTACCCCCAATTTCGGGGCTTTAAATTCTCATAACTTTTGAACCACTGGGATATTTGCATAATTCAAACAGTTCTGAACTCCATTTACAAAGCTCTTTATTAAATCACAATAACCTCAAATAAAAAAAATCAACTGGGAATGCTAGGTGGGCCTGTAGCACTTTTGATGCCTCGTACATGCCCCTTGCATCTCCCGTGTAAGCAGCTGTGTCTATGCTGCGGCACAGGTTAAGCCAGTAGGTGTTGGACAGTGTTGGACAACCCTCTTGGCTTTGTTTCTGGCGCTTCTCCAGGCGTTAAGTGAGTTTTGGTTGGCGCTACCTTGTATGCCAGGAGGGCTGTCCTCTTAGCTTCAAACAAGGCTTTATTTTTTCCCAGTGGGCCTCAAACCAGTCCTCATTTTGCTGTTCCTTTTTCCCATAGGTGTAAGCAGTGACGTTTTTGGTTACAGAGGCAAGGAATCTCCATTATTAATAGATGTATTATAATTAATGATATTATATTTTATTAAGACAACAAATGCAAGTTAAAACAATATGTAGGGGTGACATGACTTTCAAACCATTCTGTACTGCTACCATTCTTCTATAACGCCACTTATTACAAGACTTTTGGTAGTAGTTTCCTCAGTATCCATTTACACACTGAGATGAAGAGTCATAAAATTGTTGGAGGCACGTGGTGTAATGGTTTGAGTCGTAGAAATTGACTCGTCGACCTGAGTTCAAATCATGGACGAAGCTGCAGTTCACATAGTGCTAATACCCTTGGGAAAGGTATGAATCCAACTACTCTCCCTCCAGCTATGGTAAATGGTAGGACAGACTGGGCTCTTTAATCTTGGTTAGGCAACCAATCTAGGAGAAGGAAAACTCTGAATTCAAACCTGTTAAACTCTGCTTGGGGTGGTGTGGTCACTACTAGAATAGGCTCAGTCCTAATTAGTGATCTATTTCACTAATTTTTGTTTTCTTTTCGCTACAGTTCAGCCCATTTCCAACTCTTAGAAAACTGGTTGAATTTGATAACAAAATAAAATGGCATGAATATATTTTTGAGTTAATCAAATTAAAAACCGCACTTGTCGATTGTAAATCAAGTTTCATGGGGGATTTTGTCAAGGATTGAAGTAATAATAATAATAATAATAATAATAATACCAGACCTATTATTGATTATAATTAACAAAAAAAAGAGAACTTGTCAACTAGTAGATTTTGCAGTTCTAGCAGATCACAGAGTGAAGATGAAAGAAAACGAAAAGATAGACAAATACCTGAACCTTGCTAGAGAATTGAAAAAGCTGTGGAATATGAAGGTGAAAGTGATACCTATTGTAGTTGGTGCACTAGACATGGTCCCAAAAAGCTTGGAAAAGAGACTAAAAGAACTGGAAATCCAAGGAAGAATTGAGACCATCCAGACAAAAGAATTGTTGAAATAGGCTAGAGTAATCAGAAGAGTCCTGGAGACCTGAAGAGACTTGTCACTCAGCCTCCAGTGAAAGATCATCTTCTAACACTGGTATGAAAAACTCACAAGGAGTGAAATAATATCTTTTTCAGTTAGATATATTAAGTCTGAGACATGTCAGCTGTTCCTTATATTTAAAAATTTATCTTCTTTCCATTGAATATTTATATTCTTTCCACAATTCCTCCAACTTTGCCTTAAAAGAGTTCAAAGATGGGGCATTCACTACTGATGATGGTAGTTTATTCCATAAATCTACTTTCCTGCAACTGAAATGCATGAACTTGCAGAACATTTAGAGTTGAATCAGTTGATTTATTTGAATGGTGTATAGGAAGAGAAAAGATCTTTTCTTGGATACAATAAGGATTTTGCTGGATGATAATGCCTGTTGTATGTTGTTGCAAAGAAAAAAAAAAATGACATGTGGTAAATATATTTTATTAATTTGTTGATCCTGATCAGTTTTAGCTTTAATTATAGTTTGATTTTTTTGTTGTTAATTTTAGGGCTTCATTTCTTGTGTTGGTGATGCCTTTAAAAATTTGATATTTGATAGAATTATGGTAGCAGCCACTTGCTATAATAACATGGTTTATAGTTTGATTTTTTTTTTGTTAATTTAAGGGCTTCATTTCTTGTGATGGTGATGCCTTTAAAAATCTGATATTTGATAGAATTATGGTAGCAGCCACTTGCTATAATAACATGGTTTATAGTTTTATTTTTTTTTTGTAATTTAAGGGCTTCATTTTTTGTGATGGTGATGTCTTTAAAAATTTAATATTTGATAGAATTATGGTAGCAGCCATTTGCTATAATAACTTGGTTTATAGTTTGATTTAAAAAAAAAATTTAGGGCTTCATTTCTTGTGATGGTGATGCCTCCAAAAATTTGATATTTGATAGAATTATGGTAGCAGCCACTTGCTATAATAACATTCTGCTAATTCATATTTGTTTTTTGTGTTGTTATTTCAGGTTAAGAACAAAATGCCTGCCCCAGTGCAGATCACAGCGGAGCAACTTCTTCGAGAAGCCAAAGAACGAGAATTGGAACTGGTACCACCGGTAAGTTTGATTTTGAATTGCTACTTGTTTATTGTTAGTGACAGAATATTGAGAGTGGACATTGTAAACGAGAAGATTCCTTAAATCTAAGTATGAAGCATGTCCGTATATGTCTGGTCTGCGCGAGGGGGGGGGTGTAGTAGTTGACTACAGAGATTGAACTCTCAACTTCCTCGTCGTGAGTGGTTTGTAATCGGACTACTGTCACCCGTGTTGAATATGCAAATTTTGCACGGGTTGGGCAGCGCTGAGTATGATTGGCCTGGATGTAAGATCTTGGGGAGGGTAGTTACTTATTATTTAAGGCCTACCTTCACACACTGCGGTGCAGTGGTGTTTGATCTTTCTAACGTCAACAGAGGTGTACATTGGACAAGAAATGAGTGAACTTTGATGGATTGAGTGAAGACTGCTGTAATATTGTTGCAGGTGGAAAGATTTGTCAGTGAACTTTGTGGTTGGGAAATTGATTACCTTGGATGCTTCGTCACTTCACACAAACAAGTTCAGACGTGGCAAGATTGGGGGAAATTGATGTATTTTGGATAGATTGAAAACTACAATTGGCAGATTCTCTGACCAAAAGAGTGTTACATAATCTATGCGGTTGCATAAGATTATTGTCAATCCCCTGTAATTCTAAAGGGATGACCCTTTTCATATTACGGGCAGGACTTTCCATGGAATAGTACAGAAAGCCTGCGAAATATGTGAAGTCACGTGGGACCTGGTTGGCTCCTCAGTTTTTCAGTTGGACGTCAGGCAGTGAAGATGTGCTGCCTTAACTGTAACTCACTCTGCATATGCGCGCTATGTTGGTCAGATATTTAGTTACATGAAATGTATAGTTAAGGAAATAAAAGCTAAGAAAAATAACACGGTCTTGTGATTAATGGGTGTCTTGGTACAGGACTGATTGAAGAAGAAATAAGCCAAGTGCGACTGATCACCAAGACGAAGACCAAGATGTTAGAAGAGACCTAGAAGAACAGAAAAAGAATAGAAGAAAGTAAGAAGTAAAGTAGAAGGGTATACAACAAGAGGAGCATCTACGCTAAAATTGTTAGAAGTACTTGATGCATCTCAACTTTGAAAAAAAAAATTACTAACGTGAGCTGCAATGTGGATTATGAGTTAATACTTAAATATTTGTAGTAACGAGTCAAACTTACCTGATTCAAAGCGTCCTAGATGCCTGGCCTGCGAAACTGTCCCTGGTAAGGAAAGAAGGTGAGGCATTATGGGTGACTACCCATGGTGCATTGCAACTTTTATTTGGCTATAAAAGCGACCTATTTTGGCCTGAACGGTGCACTGCATTTTTGTTCTTCAGTAACAGAGTGTCGAGAGAGTGAAAGAGGCAGTGAAAGAAGAGGAAAAAGAAGAGAAAGAGAAGCTGGTGGACAATTTTCAATATTGGTCAAGGAGGAAATCTTTAAGGAAAAGAGAGTAAAAAGTGGTATTGGCAACAGACAGAATATATGTCTAACATCTAACACTTAAACACTTTTTTCCTTATTTTTTGTGGTTATCTTCAATGCTTAAATTTTATACAGTGGTGTTTGATCTTTCTAACGTGAACAGAGGTGTGCATTGGACAAGAAATGAGTGAACTTTGGTGGATTCAGTGAAGACTGCTGTTGTATTTTCCCTACAAGATAGTTGGACTTGTCCAATGAAACACATATAAAGATACAAATACGCAAGGTTGTAGTCTAGTTACGTTGTAGTATTCATTAGTCAAGTTACTACTAATTGAGTAGCTAGTCATACTATTGGAGACTTAGTTTCTTCAGAAACCCGTGCCCAGTGGCTTTGGCCTCTCGACCGGTTAAGTAATATTAACTGCATGATCCCAGGGGGTTATCCCCCCAGGCAACACCTGCCCCCTTGATTTAGTGGGGCAGGACTGGGTTTATTGCTCAGTGCTTGAGGCGTCACCCTTGAGGGGGAATACTGATGGGACTCACACATTTTTTGCACCTGCTTTTAGAAAATCGTAAAAACTATCTAATTATAATTTTGTCCCAAAATATTCAAAATGAATTCCCAGGTTCGGTTATTGCTATGCTCAGATACACAGGAATCACCTGAGGAATGCCAGAGGATACAGCGTCCGAAACGTTGTGATTTTACACCCCATGATAAAAATTAGGACAACAGTCTGAAAAATCAAAATTATGATTAGATTAGTTGTTTCCTTGCGTCCACAACATCAATTTTTGTGGCCATCCTTAGGCTTCAACCTGGGAAATCATTTTGAATATTTTGGGACAATACCCAACACTGAGGGACTAAAGGTTTCTTCACTAAGGATTGCGCTCTGCTTATCACAAGGGATCTCTGCTGGGAGTGATCCTTTGATTGTTCCTTGGTGTCCCTTAGTGTTGGGTAAAATCCTTGTATTTAGCAGGTCCGTTTGCCAATGTCGAATTATGTGCAAATGAACGGCAGTCCATCTCGGTGATTAAATAATTAACTAACCACGTATTCGAGCTGTTGATTAGCGTTGTTTTAATCCACGTCACCACGCCGAGTCTATAAGTTTAAGTGGTGGATTCCAGCACGCCTTATATAACAAAAATCTGCAACAATAATGTTCTAAAGTTTCATATAATTTTGTGATAACTTCAAACCAAAATTTGTATAGATAGATTTGGGGTTGGGGTGCATATATATATATATAATTATAGATTTTTGTCTTGAAATGTATAATTTCAACAAGCTTAATTAGATTATAAAAAAGATTCATTACAATTTACATTACGATAATAACATTTGAAAGCCTCTAAGCCAGAACCATAACTGATGTTGCTATAAGATTTGAATGTGTGGTTCTTATAATACGTTAGAAGGCTCAGAGTTACTTGCCAATGTAGGTGAATATATACATAAATAAATCCGAACAAAAAGTACAACATAATAATAATACAGACTTTATTGTCTGAGCACGTGGAAAATGACATCCATGACAAACAGATAGGACTAAAGTCCTTTGGAAGTGAGAAAGAGTTCATAAAGAATATGAGAGTCACTTACTGATAGTTGGGGGGGGGCAAATGGACAGAGACACCATGTGTCTAGTCCATCTTTTGTGGATGCTAGGCCAAGAGAAAAGAGGCAGAAGGCTTTGTGAAAACCAGGTGGCAAGGGAAGATAATCCTTTTGGACACAAATCCATCCCAGCAGGGGCAGGCAATCGCTACATTACCATGATATTACGAAAAGTAGCCTACCATAGCGGTCATCTTTACATCATTTTAAAGTTTGAACATGTATCTATTTTTAAACGTCATCGCCATTTTGGTTGATGTATATTTCTAGGCGCTGTGGGAATTTTGTATGTCCATATCATTGAGGAAGCGTTGAACCTCATAGTCATTGTAAACTCCCTACACAACTTGCAGACATTTTAACATCTATTCATTACTTGCCGTAGACATTCATTAATTGGCGATGAATTTCAATCACTTTAATGCTTTTTGTGTTAAAAAACCGAATAACTATGCTGCCAAACCAAGGTGTTAAATTAATGGTGTGATCCCAGGGAGCCATCCCACTAGGCTACACCTGCCACCTTGATTTAAAGGGGCAGGGCTGAGTTTATTGCCCAGTGCCTGAGCTGCCCTCCTTGAGAGGGAATGCCGACGGGATCTACACATTTTTTTGAAGCTGCCATCCCATGAGCTTTGGTTCATGGGTGGTCCCACATTAAATGACCTTGTGTCATACCCGCATATGTGGGATGTGAGGTAAATATGCCAAACCAAGACTGAGCAAGGTGCACATAGGGGCTAGACGTAACAAACAAAACATTGTTGCCAATAGCTTCATAAACAGTTTCCCTGCATCCACAACATCTTTGGAAACCTTACATTTGGGTGTATTTGCCTCATACCCCACTTGTATGGGCTGGGCACAAGGCCTCGTTTTAATGTGGGCCCACCCACAAGCCGAAGCTCATGGGTGGGAAAGAACAAAAATTGCGTCGATCCCTTTGGCATTCCCCCTCAAGGGAGAAGCCTCAGATGCCGGGCAATAAACCCAGCCCTACCCCCAAGGGGGCAGGTATTGCCTGGGGGGATAGACCCCTGGGATTGATGCTATTAATTTTGACTTAACCGGTCCAGTGGCCGAAGCACACTGGACCCCCACCCCGAGGGATGAGATGGGTCAGGTCCGCGCGCCGCTCTTACTTACTTTTGGGATTACCCTTGTATATATCAAACTTACGTTAATTTAAGGAATACCACTTTGCCAAAACTCTTGTAATCTGAAGAATTCACTGTGTTTTTCTTTCAGTTAACAATATGCGGAACCAATTCCAAAACATTTAGGTCACGCTGTATACTTGGGTCTTGTTCAGGTGTTCCTTGTTTACCTTAGGCTAAAGTAATCATCAGACAATAACCCTGAGTTCAAACGTGGTTTCGGAGCTTTAATATCATTACCATTAATTTAGAAACCATGCTTGAACTCAGGGTATTGTCTGATGATAATTCTAGCTTAAGGTAAACAGGGAACACCTGAACAACGCCCAAGTATACAACGGCCTGAATGTTGTGTTTATACATACTACAATTAAGATGAGGACAACAGTCCGAAACATCAAAATTATTCACATCAAACCGTATCTAAACAATATAGACAAACAATTCCAAAAGCTTCACAAATTCAAGACAATTAGTTTGTATTCGGGTTTTTTTTTTTTGAGATTTTAGAGGTTTGATTTTTTTTTCTCTAATCATTAGATTGGATGTAGCAATTCAAAACAAACACTGATGATATCTTGAAAGGCAAATTCAATTTCACAAATCTCACTAAACCTTTCTGCTAATGTTGCATTCTTTGTTTTGAAAATAAATATGTTGGTTAAATTTGTTTTTGTGCATCTTACAACACTCATCCATAGATATAACATGGAAAGATAAATTTTGTTTTACATCTTTTTCTTGAAGCTTTTGTTCTGGCTAGCAAGTATTAAACACAATAATAATGTGGCCTACGCTTGTTATTTTTTCAATTATCTGGCCCACTGTGAAAAAAGTTTGGTGATCCCTGATCTAATGTAATATTTAATTTTATAATCCCTATATTAATGAGATTGTTTTGCATAAAATCTTTTTCAGCCTCCAAAACAGAAAATTTCTGATCCAGAAGAATTGGCTGATTACAGACTTAAGAAGAGAAAGGTAAATAATTTTTATTTTTCTAATTGTTTTTAAGATTGACTAACGTTGTTGATAAGGACTTTTCTCACTTAGAATTTTTCTTTTTTATTCATCATTTTCAACTCATAATTTTGATTAGTTTAAAATGTTTTATTCTTTTTTGATGGATTGTATATAAAAAAAAATTTTTTTTCATCCCAAATTTGCTGCTTTTTTCAGAAAAATTAAAATTATGTTTCAAAACACTCACAAGTTTAGGGTTATATTTAAAAAAAATAATATTTTGAATGTTATCAAAAAAAAAAAAAGAAAAGAAAATTCCTAAATAAACAAATATTGTAATACACTAATTAGTTAAATTATTTTCCTCTTTCTCTTTCACTCCCTGGTGTTCCTAAAATCCTTTTAGTTTAGTCACGGACTCAGTACTTCTGCTTCTTACAAATAACAAGAAACTACCATCTAAAGACTTATGGTGTTGGAAGTAAAATCAGGCAATGGTTTTCAATTATCCACATTTTTATTTTGTTTAAAAGAATTCTCTTGAAGTCCCATGATATGGAAATACAAATTTGGATCGAAATAATTTTTTTTATACATATGATAATAGCCTACAAGTAAATATCAAACCAGGATTTTTTTACAAGGGTTAGTCAAAAAGTAATGCCAGTTTTTTCTTTATTTCATGTGAAGTTTTTTTTTTTATAAAACTAAGCCTACATTGAGACCCTAATGAAGCTCAGAGCAAGAATCCAATGAGTAAACCCCAACTAGCCAATTGACAGTGTCCTCCTTTTGCATGACGATGCTCGACCCCACACAAGATCAGAACCAGATAGAAAATCGCCTCATTCAGGTGGACAACTTTACCACATCCTCCATACTCACCAGATTTAGCACCTTTCAACTATCATCTCTTCAGCCCTATAAAAGAGAGTTTGATAGGCAAACATTATTCCAGTGACGAGGAAGTGAAATCTGTAGTGAAGACGTGGCTCAAGGAACAGTCAACAGAATTTTACAGGGCAGGGATACATGCTCTCATTCGAAAGTGGAAGATTGCTGTTGAGAGAAACGGTGACTATGTGGAGAAATGGGATGTTATCCACAGAGGACCAGCTTCATTTTGATGTATGATACATGTTCCTGTTTTGGTAATTATACCTGTCCTAAACAAAATGGCATTACTTTTTGACTCACCCATGTATAATCTATTTATAAGGAGTGTGATCTGTATAAATTTACAGACTAAACTAGGGCCATATAAAGTGTAAATTCAACTGGAGTCGGAGTTGGTAAAACTCTAGCAACTCTGACTCCAGTGACCCTTAATTGCTTTTGACTCTGACTCTGACTCCACAGCCCTGGTTGTATAAACTAGATATATTTCTTGGTGTATAACTATACAATAAAGTTTGACAACCAATGTTCTATTGTAAGGGAATCTTTGGATTCACATGTGTTACATAATTTCATAAACAGCTTATGATTTATGTATGTACCTGTAGTTAGAATATTTGAATCGGGGTCCATTAGATTTAAAATTGGAGGTGGGGAAATTTCCATAGCCGTTAGGGTTATGATTGGCATGATGATGATCGGACTTCACCTTCCGGTAGATGCGATTAGGCATGAGATAGTTTTAGCTTCAGATGTGACCTGATTTTCAAGTAGTGCGGATGCTACTGTCGGCTCTGAGGGTCGGTCTCCCTGTGGCAGTTGAATCAATATGGGCTGGGTTGTGAAAATAAAGCTTTATTAGAAAACAGCCCAGTATTATTTGTATTATTGGACTATTGTTGTCATCTTCATTGTTATCTGTACAATGTTTTGGCTGATGTGCCTTCTTCAGGTATTTCTTGTCAGACTCAGGAACCTTCTCGGACTTGGCTTTTCAAACTCTGGAACATAGCCTAGTGGATAAAGGAATAAGGTTAAGACAGTTCTAAGTGACGGTTATTGTTAGATTGCAGGTTCAATCCTGGTCAGGGGCAGCAGTAACATAGAATAAAAACACAGCTTAACGCCTCTACCCAGCTATGGTTAGCGGAATGAAAACAGGATACCCCTGTGGACTAAATAAAGGGTTAGGTTCAAAGTTCTGTGATGGTTCCCGAGTTTGAAAAGAAGGTTCCCGAGTTCGACAAGAAATACATGAAGAAGGCTGGAAGGCACATCGGCTGAAACATACAGATAACAATGAAGATGATGACAATAGTCTGAATAATACAAATAATACAGTAGAAATTTTTTTTTCAAATTGAAAAAATGTTAATGCTCTTTCGCCATTATTCAGTGTTCTTCTTTCACTTTAATTTTTCCATTTTCTTCTTTTTTTTCCTTCTTCTTTTTTTCCTTCTTTAAGGCATTTGAAGACAACATCCGTAAGAATCGAACGGTTATGTCAAATTGGATCAAATATGCTCAGTGGGAAGAAACACAGAAAGAAATTCAGAGGTTTGTTAGTCATTTTGTCTTACTAATGTATAAACCTACAGAGATGCTGATAGGTACACGTCGTGCATCTATGACGCATAAAAATCTAAAAGGACGCAGAAAAATCATATCCATGCATCCCAGTGTTTTTTTTTTCTTCCCACACCATTTCCAGTTTAATGTAAATACATTTCAATATTTTCTTGGAAATGAATTACATGCTATGGGATACATGGTAGGGGTTAGACAGCTTTAATTGTTCATAGATAAAAGCTATACAATTTATTAAGAATCTTTAGTTGGGACCCATAAATTTCCCAGGGACTCATTCAAATCAAATAGATGCATCCCAGATTGCACTAAATTAAAAAACTATCAGCATCACTGAACCTAGTGAAAAGGGGTTAGACTCCCTTGCTGTCCAGCTGATGATAGTAATAGGCCTCTGATGCCTACATTTACACTCACATCTATATTATAATTCTGTTTCATCTATTTGCATGTTATGCTCATCTACATGCCCTCCCTGCAGCCAAGTGAAATATTCTTCCATAATCCTCCTTGATCAAGTGAGATATTCTTTTACATTTTTACATAGATGTTGCTTCTTCTGATCAGTGTTCAACATCATTAGAATTCCTCTGTGCTAACTTCATCTATACTTACTAAGTAGCATAGTAGTAAATATAAATAAGAGCCCTGTTGGCTGGGGCTTTAGAATACACTGGCTGCACCTCTGCATAGGGTTAAGCCCCCCCCCCTATATGGGGCCACATGTTGGCTGTGGGTGGTGACCCGTGATGCTTTAGGACGGATTCTTGGTTGAGCAGTCCATGACATGCAATACTCCACTTTGGTCCTTATTTGGGCTAGACGGGTGGTTGGAGAGCCCCCCCCCTCCGATCAATTGTTTGGTTACGTCAAGCCATAGCAACTATATGATTGCCCCAACTCTGTTGCCCTTATGGCAAGCCTCTGCCCTTTTTATCATATGGGTGTTAGAAGGTGGTGTCTAAGGGTCTTCATATCCTAGGAATGACGTTAAACTCTATCTGATGGTGATGTTCCAGTTCTGGAGGTCTGGGGAATGTGGAGCACCCCTTCATCACCATTGCTCCTTGGTCCACTCTGGCCAAGAGAGGTAGTACCTGTTGGGTCCCATCTATGGTTTAAACTCTTAAAGTCCTATACCACCTCATTCCACCTGACCAGAAGTGTCCTTTGTTTTCCTAATCTGCACCAAATGATAGCCTTTGTTTAAATGTAATATTAAACATATTTAGAAATCTTTAATTTCAGGGAAATAACAGGTAAGTTTAGATGCAAAGGTTATTTTAGCCATTTTTTTGATAAATCCTTATAGGAATGCTCTGGACTTAAAAAATTCTCAACAGGATGTTAAGAGTTAAATAGAAAAATGTGTTTATAAAAAAGAAATTGAGTATCCATTAAGAATTAATTAATTTCAAATCTTTGTCGGCATTAAATGACCCACTGAGGTTGATATGCCGTAAAACAAAACAAACCAAACATAAATTAGTCTATATTGGTTTACTGATAATTTGATGAGCTCTGAAGTTTTGATAAGTTTTAACAATTTATTGTCGAAGGCTGAAAAGAGAAAAAGAAGATTCCTTGGTACCAGCAACACTGTTAGAAAGAAAGAAATATATTTATTTTCATACATTACATTTTTTACAAAATCACAACAAATGATTAATGTGTGGATGATGAACTAAATTTTTGGGAACCAAACATTTTTTTTTTTATATAATGATTGTAATTATTTAAATATCAATTATAATTATTGTAATTTATTTTTTCATTTATTGAGTTTATTGTTGGTTTATTCATATTCAACCAAACATTTTTTTATATAATGAATGTAATTATTTAGATATCAATTATAATTATTGTAATTTATTTTTTCATTTATTGAGTTTATTCATATTTAAGCTTGTATTATATTTTTCTGTTTTATTTACTGTATCTCTCTCTCTTTTTTTCGTTTTTAAAGAGCACGGTCTGTTTGGGAAAGAGCCCTAGATGTCAACCATCGTAACATCACAGTTTGGCTCAAGTATGCTGAAATGGAAATGAAGTAAGTTTATATTTACTTATATTGTTGTTTGAAGCATGTGGTGTAATGGTTAAAGTCATGGGAAATGGACTCGTCGCCCCGAGTTCAAATCCTGGATGTGAAAATTGCATTTTCACTTAGCGCTAATACCCTTAGGAAAGGTATGAATCCTACTCTCCCTCCAGCTATGGATAAATAGTAGGGCAGACTGGGCTCTTTAACCTTGGTTAGGCAACTGGTCTAGGAGAAGGAAAACTCTGAATTCAAACCTGTTAAACTCCGCTTAAGTAATTGACCTTGTGTCGCATCCTGTTCATGCGGAGGGGTTGGTAAATATATATATTGTTGTAATGCGTTCTGTGTAGTACCCAAAAGAACAACAATAATGCCATAGTAAATCACAGTACAAACTAATTGCACAAACTCGAGCTGTGCCAAACTGGCTTCCTGCTACGAACATGATAATTTCCACTTTATATTCCAACACGTGCTGAGTTTTATTGCAAAACATCATAAATTTGTTTGGTTTGGTGGTTGGTTTAGAAGGCTATCACAATGCAAGTGTAGAGAAAAATGAGGTAAATATGATGTTCGTTTACCAAAGCATTGTGTTTATATTGGTTTGTAGGTTGGTTTTGAAGCCCACTATGATAGTTACCTCATTTTCCTTTACACTTGCATTGTGATAGCCTTCAAAACCAATATAAACACAATGCTTCAAGCAAATTATAAAACTCTTTTATAAATTTGTTTGTTTTCTTTATGTTTTACAACAAATGGAGAGTTTGAGAAACTATTAAAATTTGTTTTTAGAACAATGAGAAATATCTTGTTCTTTATTCTATTCAAATGATATAAATATATATTCATATATATGAAGGTACGTGGCGTAATGTTTAAAGCCGTAGGAAATGGACTCGTTGAGCTGAGTTCAAATCCTGGACAAGGCTGTTTGCATTTAACATAATGCTAATACCCTTGGGAAAGGTATGAATCCATATATTCTCCCTCCAGCTATGGGTAAATGGTAGGGCAGACTGGGCTCTTTAACCTTGGATAGGTAATCAGTCTAGCAGGAAAACTGAATTCAAATCTGTTAAACTCCGCTTAAGAAATTGACCTTGTGTCACATCCTGCTCGTGTGGTGGGGTTGGTAGATATCTATATATTCATATACATTCTGCCGTAAACAACAACAACAACAATAACAACTGTATCCTAAACAGACAAAACATTTATCTGATGATGATGACCCTGGTTCAAGATATAGTTTCGGGTCTAAAGTATTAATACCATTTATCCAGAGCATCTCAGCCATAGCTTACAATACCATCAGACTTTTTTTTCTTTTTTTTCTACAGAAACCGACAGGTCAATCATGCTCGTAATATATGGGACAGAGCTATCTCCATCTTGCCTCGTGCCAATCAATTTTGGTATAAGTATACCTACATGGAAGAGATGCTGGGGAATGTTTCCGGTTTGTTGCAGTTTCTTTTTTTCTTCTTCTTTTTAATTGCCTATAAATTCAGTTTAGTCATTAATAAAATCATTGTTTATAAATTTGTCTCTTATCTTTCAAAACGTTTTAAACTGGCTATATATATATATATATATAGACACCCCCTTACCACCAACTCCATGACCCCTAACAGATTACAAGAGCCACACAGTACAAACTCATTAATCACCAACTAACCAATCAGCATCCAGCATTCCCACATAAAAATAACAACCAACATCCAGAAAGACATTACTGTCCTCATAGTCATGAAGAAGGGAGAAATTACAATCCTGAAATTTACCACTAAATAAATGAAACTCCAAAAAAACTACCGAGTTTTCTGATATTTATTCACAAATTAATATATTATGATAACTACATTATTATAATATATCACATTAATGCTTCACACTAATGCCCAAACCTGATATATTTACTTAAAAAAAACCGGATACAGATACCAAAATATCTCATATATATATATATATATAGGATAAGTAAAAAAAGTAATGCCATTTTGTTTAGGACAGGTATAATTATAGGTATAATTAAATATGTGCCAATCAATCTTCCATGATATCGTCACATATTCCCACTAAAAAAAACTGCTAGCTGTAATTTCTAAGCTATTTTGATTTCTACACTAATCCTACATAATTGTTAGGGTACTAACAATTATGTAACAATTTTCTCCCTTGTTCTGATGCTTGTGTGTGGTTTAGCATTGTCATCAGAAGGAGGATATTGGATTCTTGCTCTGAGCCTCGTTAGGGTCTCACTGTAGGCCTTAGTTTTATAAAAAAAACTCCACATGAAATAAATAAAATGGCATTACTTTTTGACTTGCCTTCGTATATTGGAATTTAACTTAAATCAGACACTACACAAATATAAAGTCAGAGTAATAATATGAGCAACATTTCAACAAATAAATATACCCACACTTTTTTTTTCTAAATGATTTAAAACATAAATTACATCACACAGTTTTAAAATAGAATGCTAATTAATGGCTATAGAATGCTAAGTATTGTCTCTTTTTTCCTTTCCATAGTTCTATTGAATAATATGCAGAAGTTATAATATCACATATTAACAATGCCTTAATGATGGTTTGATCTACAAACTGAAATGTTTTAACATTGGCTAATACTTCTATGATAAAATAATCCGCTGAATACTTGTTTTTTCATATTTTGTATATATATATATATATATATATATATGGTGTGGGGCCACATATATTGGGCGTACAATTCAAAGATTGGCTGTTAGAGTGAATCAGCATGTACCCTGAGGAATACGTGATCGTAGACACACAACAGTCGGATATTCACAATGTCCTGAGTCCGCGATCAGCGAACACTTAATTAATATAAATACTTGCTGATCCAACTATAGTGATCTTCATTTTCCCTTCTGCATAAGGCTAGAATGAAGCAGCATTTAAATGTCCTTGAAGCTATTTTGATTTTCTTTTCTCGTCCTACCTTGTGCAACAAATTAGAACTAAACACTCACTTATTTTATTGGGTGAATGGCTTGGGTCTGCTTTGACTTGATGGGGGTTTTCTTTGTTTTATTTTCACCCCCCACGTCAAACCTATTCCTTAGTCCTTATTCCATATTCATTCATGTCGTAATTAATTTATAACTTGACTTTTAATCGATTCCGGGTGTAAAACTTGAAAAGCACCGGACGAAAGGGCCCTTGTTTTATCAATAAAGAATTTTTTTTTTCTATTCCTTTCATTCCTCCTTAGTCTTCCATCCATTGTCATCATGGTGATCACTATGATAAACCTTAACATATATATTAATCAAAAGTTTCTATCATGTTTCATTGCTGAAACATTAGTAGTTAATCCGAAAGGGCTCAATATATTTCGTAAAATATAGAGCATTTATAGTTGTTTGAAAAAAAGTTTTTCTCTCTATGATGGTTTCGGTATTCAAGGTACACATTCCTTAGGAGAACTAAAAAATTATAGGTAGCTACATTTTATATATACTTGTCTGGTTTAGAATTATTTTTATTTCTCTGTCTTTTAATTAGTATGAACTTTAGTTTTTATATCTAAACTATTTCCCTTTGAAATTAAAGATTAGTTTTCCATACGCTTATCAGGCAAAAGTAATTTGTAATTCTATCTGTGATCTATCTTCAACTCCCATTCCTTTTTGCCTTTATTCATTTTGTTTATATCTTATTTGTGTATACTACTGGGCTTAAAGTCTTATGGTAAATCTATTTTTTTTTTTTTTTAATTAATATATATATATATATATATATATATATATAATTTTTATTTTTTGTTTTGGATGTTTTAGGAGGTCGTCAAGTTTTTGAACGATGGATGGAATGGCAACCTGAAGAACAAGCCTGGCACTCATACATTAACTTTGAGCTACGATATAAAGAACTTGATCGAGCAAGAGGCATTTATGAACGATATATCCTTTTAATTCTGCAGGACTTAACAAAACTTTCTCATTATTTCCTTTATATATTTTCATAGAAACAATTTACAATTGATTTCTCTGATTTTTGAATTGGGTAAAAAACCCCCAAAAAACACGCCTTACCAGATGGAGTGACTTGTATTTTGCATTTGTTTCAGATGTAAAACCTGTGTTGTAGCTGGAGATTTGGGGCTTTGTAGTGGGGAGCTTTAATCAAACACCAAAAACTGGGTAATGAGAGTAACCTCCCCTTGTTTATTTCACTTTGAGGAAGCCATATGTTTTGGTTGGCCATTTTCGTTTCACCATAATCAATACAACTGCATGTTTTAATACGAAAATATAAAATGTGTTAATAACAATTAAGTTCATTTCAAATAATGCGCAAGCACAATTAAGAACACATTTTTGTGTTAAAACATGCAGTTGTATTGATTCGAACAAATTCGTATTTTCAGTGTAGATTTATGGTGAAATGAAAATGGCCGACCAAAACATATGGCTTCCTCAAAGTTAAATAAACAAGGGGAGGTTACTCTCATTTATGTAGCTAATGTTCAGATTGCCAAAATCTGTGCCAAAATTCTGAAAACTTTCAGAAAAGCTATGTCAAGTTTCAAGGTAATTTGGAATGTGCCTAGATAAGAATGAAGAGATGGCATAGGCTGGGGTTGTTTTTAATAAAGGCTATAAAAAAAAAAACAAAGTCTTGCTTTGTAAATAACAAACAAGAAATGAGCAGACATACGTCCCAAACAAAGAAGTAGAATAAGCCTGAACAGCCCAACAGAAAAACTCAACAGAGATGTAATCAGCTCTGAGGAAGATGGCAGTCAACAGAAGAACTCATCTGATCATCATCCCCTCTGTCTTTCTCTTGCCATTTATGTAGCAAGGGGGTATATAACATCAGCGTGGTGCAATGGTTAAAGTCATGGGAAATGGACTTGTCACCCCGAGTTCAAATCCTGGATGTTGTAATTGCATTTCACTTAGCGCTAATACCCTTTGGAAAGGTATGAATCCTACTCTCACTCTAGCTATGGATAAATAGTAGGGCAGACTGGGCTCTTTAACCTTGGTTAGGCAACCGGTCTAGGAGAAGGAAAACTCTGAATTCAAACCTATTGAACTCTGCTTAAGAAATTGACCTTGTGTCACATCCTGCTCGTGCGGAGGGGTTGGTAAATATATATATAACATCAAGACAAAGCGTCTTGGAAAAATATTTTTCCTGATAATAAGTGGCTAATTTTATGCCTTGAAACCAATGGTAACAAACACCATTTAATTGTATAGTATCTCATATATATATGTGTGTGTGTGTGTAGCACAAGGACACAATACGGGTGTATCTTGCATGGATTCAAGTCACTAGCAATTGTTAGTTAACTAGTGGCTAATTTTCTGCCTTGAAACCAATGGTAACAAACACCATTTAATTGTATACTATCTCATTATATATATGTATGTGTGTGTATTCATGTTTAGCACAAGGACACAATACGAGTGTATCTTGCACAGATTGAAGTCACTAGCAATTGTTAGTTAACTACCTATTTCTTATGTATATATATATATATATATGTATGTATGTATGTATGAAAGATATTGCTAGCAAAAATATTTGGTGGTGGTTACTATGTGGAAAAGTAATGTTTTGTAGTGGTGTTATTGTACTCTCCCTATTTATTATAGTTTCCACTGAACTAAATAGGAGGCATTACTTTCAGAGCATACCTCATAAAGTACAAGTTAAGAAAAGAAATAAGGCATGATTTTTTCTTTAAAATACTACTTAAAAGTCGCACCTGGCAGCTTTTAAGCCTATCCTATAAACAGGGGGTGGGTGTCCCCGTTGCATAGTGGCTATGGACTGCAAGATTGTAGTAAGTGAGTTTGAACTCCAGTTGCTCTTTTACATTCACTTTCAGACTAATACCCTTGGGAAAGGTATGACTTCCCCCACATTCTCCCATCCCCCATTCCCCCTTAAATATTGGTTAAATAGTACCACTGCTGTTCTTCTGCAATGATGGCTTTGGCACTAACTCTTTGCCTACTAAGATTCCCCCACGGGTATACCAAATTTTATTGGTATTTTTTACTTCTCCAGCATGTCTTGTTTGTTTCCCTTATTCACACTTGGCACTTTGTTAGGGTCCGAGTGGTGCAGCCTTACAGTAGCACTGATATAACTACTGCTTGGAAGAATTGTCACTTTAACATATCATATGTGTACTATATTTACCTTAATTTGCTTTTACTCGTTTACATTCATCCGGAAGTGAAGAATTGGATAAAATATGCTCGCTTTGAAGAAAAGAACAATTATATTAACAGTGCTCGGCGTGTGTATGAACGAGCAGTTGAGTTTTTTGGTCATGACAATATTGATGAGAATTTGCTAATAGCATTTGCTAAGTTTGAAGAAGGACAAAGGGAGGTAAGTTGGGTTTTTCTTTCTTTTGTTGGAGAATTCAGAGTATTTTTCTTTTCTTTTTTTTTTTTTACTTGTACTTTTTGGATAAAATGAATTTTGAAATCTAATGAAAATTGTTAATTACTCACTGTTAATTATCATTAATTATTTCTTTAGTTAAAGATAAATTACAATTAATCTATTATATTTTTTTATGAACAAATCTGTTTAGAGAATTTTTGTTTGCTTCTTAAAAAATAATGAGAATCAGTTTTTTTTTTTTAGTTTTTTAAAAAATAAATAGTTATGAAATTAACACCAAACTCGAGCTGAAACGTAGAAGACTCTTATAAAGCCATATAAATATACACTGTCAAACATTTTCTCATGGAGTGTGGAGTTTTTGCTCCAATCAGAAAAATATTTCAACTTAAATAATATGAGGGATCTGTTTGAGAATACTAACATGAATGACATTTTATCCTTCTTGAGAGAAATAAAAATATATTGTAAATTATGAATCAGATATGAAATACATCCACGAAATACATCTACAAAAATATGCCTATAAAGGAAACTTGAGTACTAACTTTTATCTCACACTCTAAAAGTTTTTCGCATTTAATAACCCACAGCGTTATTATACCATTAAACAAACCAATCCGAACCAAATGAAGTTAATGAAAATTATCTATACCAATTTGAAGATATTAAGAACTTGAAACATAGAAACTTTTATCAAAATAACTTGTTTCGGTACTGAATGACCCGAAAAGGGTTGATATGCCGTAAAAAAACAAACCAAAATATAAAGGTAGCAGTAAAACAAAACTCTAATGCAATTGACTGGAGGTCACATAATCAATGGTATAAAGTTATGGTATAAAAGGTAATTCCTTAAATAAATGATTTCATGACCATAAATCAAGGGTCAACATGTAAACAAGTTGGTAATTTTCACCTTTACTTATTAAAATTCCTAGCAAATAAGGCAATTAGAGTAACCTCCCTTGACCTTCACTTTGAATTAAGCCGGTAGCTATTTTGAAAGTCTCCGTGTGAAATAAACAAATCTTAGAAACTTTTTTGAAAACAATACAACTGCCCAAAAATATCATAAAATGTGTACTTAATAACAATTAAGTTAATTTCAAATAATGTGCATGCACAATTTTATGCTAGGAATTTTAACAACTAAAGGTGAAAATTACCAAAAATTGTTAATAATCCCAGGAAAATGACATTGCTGACGATTTTCCCCGCCTTTTCGTCAGAAAGACATTTTGAGAAGCAATAATTAAAAAAAAAAATTTGAATTATAAATGTTCATTTTTCTTTGTCTTTTCTATTTTTTCAGCATGAACGTGCTCGTGCAATTTATAAATTTGCTTTGGATGGTTTGCCCAAAGAGAAATGTACAGAAATTTACAAAAATTACACAAAACATGAAAAACGTTATGGTGATCGAACGGCCATAGAAGATGTGATTGTCAGCAAGAGAAGATTCCAGTATGAAGAGGTAAGGATGAAATGAAAATTAAGAATATCACCTAAAACAGGCATGGATTACATATGTATATCATGGGGGCCACATTGATAACATATGTATGTCATGAGGGCCACATGATAACATATGTATGTCATGAGGACCGCACATGACAAGTCTTTAAATCCTTCTTTTACATTAACATAACAAACTAATGATTGCTATCATTAATTTCTTTATTATCAACTAAAAGCCAATGAATACATATCTAAAAAATTTTTTGTTAAAAAAGAAAGGAAAAAAGAATATTACTGAATGAGTTAAAATAATAAAACATACAAATGTCACTCACTTTCAATTATCGCCGTGTGTTGTTTAAAAGTAGGAGATGGCAAGAGGATAGACTCACTCCCTTTTATTGATTAAGTTAACCTCCTCCTTCCGCAACTCAAAGGAAGAGGAGAAAGACAATGTGTTGATAACATACTATGTTTCTTAGCAACACATTGACCTAATGAAAATAAACTACCATTTTTGTTTGGAAAAAAACTTAAAAAACTGGGGTACTGTAAAAGTGCTATATAAGAGCGCAGTCTGCATGCTGGCCACACCTCCCCTTGTTTCTTTCACTTTGAGGAAGCCGTCTGTTTTAGTCGGCCATTTTCATTTCACCGTAAATCTACACTGAAAATATGAATTTGTTTGAATCAATACAACTGCATGTTTTAACACGAAAATATTGTTTTTTAGTACTTATCTTACGGTGCTGGCATAAACGTTTGTTGTTTATTAAGTTTAAGGAACGCCGGATGTTTGAAAATGTTCGGGTTTTTCCGTGGTGATTTGTCGGCCCGTTTGTGCGTGCGCGCATGCAGTTTCTTCGAAATTCTTTTCATTTTTTTACTATAAATTCAGCCTCGCTCAGGCGTAGTGAAATAAACAACAAACGTTTACGCCAGTGCCGTAAGATAAATACTAAAAAAAGACAAGTACTTCTAAAACCTCTGAAGATGAGATTTATCCCGAAAATATTTAGGAAAAATGGTAATAAACATCATTTTCAACACCTATTCCATTGCATAGTCAATTGCCTTCTAATTTCTATTTTACACATACGTACAACGCTTATTATAATAATATAAGATTATTATAGGAAATAATACCAATTAACTAACTATGATATTATAATATTAATATTATAGGAAATAATATAAGATTATTATAGGAAATAACCCAATCTTCGTTATAATAAGATATATCATTTATGTTTTGAGAGCTTTTGTTTTTCTCACTTATTGGATTTTGTTATCACCAGAAATCTATGCCTTAAATTTCACTAAATGATTCTGACCTCTTGTTTATTTATTTTTCTCTCTTTTTAGGAAGTGAAAGTCAACCCAATGAATTATGATGCTTGGTTTGATTATCTTCGGTTATTAGAAGTTGATGGAGATGTAGAACAAATACGAGAAGTTTATGAACGAGCGATAGCCAACCTTCCTCCATCTCAGGTAATGTCAATTGGAACATCTCATGATCATTTTTTTTTCTCTTCACTTTCACTCTTACATACTGTTCCTTCTACTTTTCTCAAAAGTTAAAACAATTGGACCATATGACCTTTAGGCACCCCTTTTTGATCTCGATTAAGAAAGGACATGTTTTTCATTTACACCATCAATATCCTTTTTTTTTTACAGACGATTTTTAGATTTAAAAAAAAATATTATAAAACTAACCCCAACCCTAACCCCTAATGAACAACTGGATATTTACAGTATAAATGAAAAACATGTCTTTTCTTAATCGAGATCAAAAAGGGGTGCCTAAAGGTAATATGGTCCAAACAATTAATACTTTTCTCGTCTTTTTATCAATGGTATCTCTATGAAATACGTCACATATCTTGGATTTACATGATTATAATGACTCAAACAAGTAGAAGTAGGAGAGAAATATTTTGTTAATCTTTACGCAAGGAACTTCATCAGTCTAACTTTATTCAATAAAGTTAGACTGATGAAGTTCCTCGTGTAAAGAGGAACAAAATATTTCTCTCCTACTTCTACTTGTTTGAGTCATTATTTTTTGTCCACTTTTCCTTTCACCTTATCTCGTTATATATATATAATGTGTGTGTGCGTGTGCCCAGTGGTTCTTACTTAATTATGTTTTTTTTTTGTCTATTTCCAGGAGAAACGTCATTGGCGGCGTTATATTTATCTTTGGATTATGTATTCCCTTTTTGAAGAACTTGAATGTAATGATGCTGAAAGAGTTCGGGCCATTTATACGGCTGTGCTTGATGTAATTCCACACAAAAAATTTACATTTGCCAAAATTTGGCTTCTTTTTGCACAGTTTGAAATCAGGCAGAAAAATCTGCCAGCTGCTCGCAAGATTTTGGTAAGTTTTTTTTTAATTAGATGTTCAGTTAGAACAGGGGTCGGCAATCTTTTGGAGAGAGAGGGCTAAACAGTTATGCAGAATCTCAAATGAGGTCCATGATATTAACTCTTTATACAATAATAATAGGACTTATTTAAATAGAATGAGTTCTCAGGTGAATAGATAGTGAACTTTGATAAGTCCCGCCATACAAGTAAAAAGATATCAGGAAAATTTGGTACAGCCGTGGAGGAAATTTGGTAGGCAAAGAGTTAAATGACTTTTAGCATATTTCATTCACGGAAATAATTGTTACCAAGCATATGTACTTCCAAATAATGCATTCATTGAATAATTAGAGTCCAGGTATTAAGTTGGTGGGCTGGACGAAAATGACTCGAAGGCTAGATGTGGCCCGCTGGTTGGGGGTTGGCCAACCTCTGAGTTAGAAGTAAAAAAGTTTTGGTCATTTGGTTTGTACTGCAAATTACAAAAAGTCGAATTAAAAGTTTATTCTTTCATAAGAATAGTAACCATATTATTTCACTCCTTGTGAGTTTTTTACACCAGCCTTTCACTGGAGTCTAGGTGATAAGAAGTCTCCTTAAGTCTCCAGGACTCTTCTGAGTATTCTAGCTGTGGGTGAAGATGAAAGATATCGAAAAGATAGACAAATACCTGGACCTTGCCAGAGAATTGAAGAAACTGTGAAATATGATGGTGAAAGTGATACCAAGTGTAGTTGGTGCCCTTGGAATGGTCCCCAAGATTTTAGAAAACAGACTTTAGGAATTGGAAATCAGAAGAATCAATACCTTTTAGACAACAGCATCGTAACAGTATTATTATTATTATCATTATTATGCTTTAAAGTAGGCAAAGAGTTAAGAATTTGCCTACCAAATTTCCCCACGGCTATCAGAAATTGTCTTGGTATTTTTTTACTTGTATGATGTGATATTACCAAATTTCAAAGTATTTGGTATTTTTTTACTTGTATGATGCGATATTACCAAATTTCAAAGTATTTGGTATTTTTTTTACTTGTATGATGCGATATTACCAAATTTCAAAGTATTTTGGTATTTTTTACTTGTATGATGATATTACCAAATTTCAAAGTATTTGGTATTTTTTTACTTGTATGATGCGATATTACCAAATTTCAAAGTATTTGGTATTTTTTTACTTGTATGATGCGATATTACCAAATTTCAAAGTATTTGGTATTTTTTTACTTGTATGATGTGATATTACCAAATTTCAAAGTATTTGGTATTTTTTACTTGTGTGATGTGATATTACCAAATTTTCAAAGTATTTGGTATTTTTTTACTTGTATGATGTGATATTACCAAATTTCAAAGTAGATAAAGAGTTAATTCATTAATGTCCCAATGACAGCCATAAAAGCACACACACAGTGATATGATGACAAAATCTTTTTTTTTCTTGTTTCAGGGTGTTTCTATTGGCAAGTGCCCTAAAATAAATTGTTCCGTGGTTATATTGATCTGGAAATTCAATTAAGAGAATTTGATCGTTGTCGACTTTTGTATGAAAAATTCCTTGAGTTTGGACCTGAGAATTGCACAACGTGGATGAAGGTAACAACCTCCTCCTCCTCCTCCTCTAATTTAAAAAGGATTTTTATTTTTATTTTTATTTTTTCAAGTCCTGGATGAACTCTTCATAGTAATCTGTTTGATCTGTTATTGCTTTACCAATTAAGTTACAAAAACAATTAGTATTACTAATTATCACAGTGTTTTCAGTTTGAACTTTAATATCTAAAAGAATCAAACCTTTCCCTCATGCAGTCGTCATAGCAACAAGTGGTAAATAAAAAATCAACAAAAAACAAACATTCTTTTAAAAAAAAAGAATATGCAGGAAAAGTAAATTGGAAAGATCTAGTTAAAAAAAGTTCAATTTCAACAAGTATTAAACTCAAAAAAATTTATAAGACAATATAAGTTGAAATAATTATTTTATTATGTTGTATACCCATTCAGGAGAATGGCCACATCCCAAAAGATCTTTTGTACAGCGAATTAGTAAAGGCTCCCTTTTAGGGAAAGGCAGGCATTCAACCTTTTATGAATCCAATTTTATTGTGTCTGGCCGACTAAATACTGTGCAACTTTAATTTGCACCTCATTTTTTTTCTTCTGATTTGGAAAAAAAAAATTGTTTTTTAAACTTTAATACGATCTTTATATCAAAGAACTGTAATTAATCCTAGATTTCGATTTTGATCTGATTTTGTTTTTCTTTTGATCTAATATACAGAATTAGAAGCCATTCTTGGTGATAAAGAATGAACTGTGGCATCTATAAACTTGCAATAAATAAGTAAACATTCCAGGGAGAGAAAACATAATTTCTATTTCATCTGCAAAATAACTTGTGCTTCAAAAAATCTTAGTGTTTCTGCATTTTACCCTGATCCAACAGTTTCAAAATTGCCTTTTTTTCTTTAACCTTTTTCTTCTAGTATGCAGAATTAGAAGCCATTCTTGGTGATAAAGAACGAGCCCGTGGCATCTATGAACTTGCAATAAATCAGCCTAAACTGGATATGCCTGAAGTGTTATGGAAATCTTACATAGATTATGAATTTGAACAGGAAGAATATGCTCGTACTCGTAATTTATATCGACGTTTGTTGCAAAGAACTCAGCATGTTAAGGTATGCAGATTTTGCTTTTATAGTTCTTTTTTAAAAATCGTTTTCTATTTTTGTATACTTCTTGGTAATCTTAATATTAGCTACATAAGTGAGAGTAACCTCCCCTTGTTTCTTTCACTTTGAGGAAGTCGTCTGTTTTGGTCAGTCATTTTCATTTCACCATAAATCTACAGTGAAAATACAAATTTGTTTGAATCAATACCACTGCATGTTTTAACACGAAAATATCATAAAATCTGTTCTTAATAACAATTAAGTTCATTTCAAATAATGCACAAGCACAATTAAGAACACATCTTATAATATTTTTGTGTTAAAACATTCAATTGTATTGATTCGAACAAATTCATATTTTCAGTGTAGATTTACGGTGAAATGAAAATGGCCGAACAAAACAGATGGTTTCCTCAAAGTGACAGAAACAAGGGGAGGTTACTCTCATTTATGTAGCTAATGTTCATATTATATTCTTAAGTTGAATTTATCCCCAGAGAATGTCTGCTTCAACTTTAAGAGAGCACTGAAGATGGATGGATAAGATTTTGTTTATTGGGAAAATATTTAATAAATCTGACAATAGATTCTTTTTTCAGCCAAGATAATCACACAATGAAAAGAATCGATGGCACATTCTCATGTTATTAACAATGTTTAATGGCTAAAGTGCTGCTGTGTGGCATCGTAGTTATTGTGACAGAGAAGATGAGGTGAGTGGCGAACGTCAAGGCCTGCCGTATTCTCGAAGGAAGCGGGCTCGGCTTTGCCTGACATGTAGGACTGTAGAATTGAACCCGCTTTCTTCAGAATGCAAACATTGTCACCGAAGTCGAGAAGCTAGAGTCCCGGGTATAAGCACCAGGTGCCCGGATGATAGCTATGAGGATTCCGGTGGCTGGGTTTGGGCTCAAGAATCTCGTGTGTGGGGCGCAGACACCCGGATGTTGAGGAGAAACTCGTATAAGTAGAAGTGGGGTGATGACAGGAGTCGAGTCGCGATTTTGAGTTGCTGAAGATTTTATGACGACGGATTTTTCAGCTGCTGAAGATTTTTGAGTTGATAAAGATTTTTTGACCGACGACATTGTCAACAAGTTGAATATTTATTATTTTTCCCCTATATTTTTTTTTCTTCATTCTTCAACACGGCGAGTTCTTTTTGTTGGCAACAACTAATTTTTAACGAAAAAGAAGAAAGTGTAAAAGTTATTTTTGTTGTTAAATGAAATGGTTTTGTTGAAATGGAAAATCAAAATATTGTGTAGGTTTTTATTTTGTGTTACAGATAGAGTCAAAGGTTGCTGTGTCACCCGCAGTGACCTAAGTTGATATGTTTGTTGGGGCTGTCAAATCAAAGGGTAACCTTGTTTTTGGGCTAGTAGTTAGCACTCGTTGGCCTTGCCATGATGACAAAAATAGCTACGATTTTGACTATAAAAATGATGCTCTGGATTGTAAAAAGTCAGTCAGACCATATCGCCAGAAGGAAGCTTGTCACAAGGCCATGGGCTCTTCAGAATTGCTGAATATGACTCAAATATTCTCTTTTACGGTGTGAGTATGGGACTGTGTAAGTGTGTGTATCGAAAAGAAAGCATTGTGCATTTTTTAGGTGTGTGGTTGCGCGTGTGTGTATAAATCTTTTGCGATAAACGACAGCGAAACTACATATTATATATATATATATTATATATATATATATATATATATATATTATAAGGTACTTCTTGAAATTGCCCCTTAATAATTGCCTTGATGATGGTTAATGTATTCAATACATATAATAACCGAACATAGGCAGAACTATTTTTTTTCAATCATAGAACACAACATGATATTGGTTGCGTTAATAGCAATAAGTTGAAAACATAGCTAATAGAAATTAATAATGAAAAGGAAACCGTTTTAAAAGGATGTATTCACTCTAGTCTGAAAAACTCTTATAAAGATTCAGAAACCTTTTGATTAAAAAAAACAAAAACAAGTGTTACTTTTAATGTAAAACTAAATTTGCGTTTGTTGTCACCAATACACGAACAAAGAAATAATCGAGACCCTTGTGACAGAGGACAAATAGTATTTAATTAGAAAATGTGTTTTCATTAAAAAAAAAACGTTTTTTTTTCTTCAATTTATTTGAGTGAGAGAAGAAGAAGAAAAAAAAACAACTAAAAAACAATGGTCAGAATAGCGTTTTAAGTTCTTAATGAATAAAAGTCTGTTGAGAATAAAGCGCACCTGGCTTGAAGGAAAAACGTTAGGAAATTAGTCTGGACTATTACTCACTACATTATATCCTAGGGAAAAGTATAAATGCCACTATTCTCCATCCAGCTTTGGGTAAATAGTAGGGCAGAGTGGGTTCTTTAACCTTGGTTAGGCAACCAGTCTTAGGGGAAGGAAAAACTCTGAATTCAAACCTCTTAAGCGCGTGGTGTAATGGTTAAAGTCATGGGAAATGTACTCGTTGTCCCGAGTTCAAATCCTGGATGTGGTAATTGCATTTTACTTAGCGCTAATACCCTTGGGAAAGGTATGAATCTTACTCTCCCTCCAGCTATGGATAAATAGCAGTGAAGACTGGGCTCTTTAACCTTGGTTAGGCAACCAGTCTAGGAGAAGGAAAAACTCTGAATTCAAACCTCTTAAATCTCCGCTTGGGGTGGTCACCATTAGAATAGGCTCAGGCCTACTTAGTGATCTATTTCAATTTTTTTTATAGTTCAGATAATATAAGAAACGTAAGCAAATTGAAAATGTTAAGTTGCAATCCGCTAGTGAAAAGGGGATAGACTCCCTCGCTGTCTGGCTGATACCGACATTAGGTCATACATACACACACATTGATAGAACAAATTAGAAGGATAGATTTGGTGGTTGGTTTTGAAGTCCATCACAATGCAAGTGTAAAGAAAAATAAAGTAACTATATATATATATATATATATATATATATAATATATATATATATATGGTTAGAGTCGTGGAAAATGGACTCGTCGGTTCGAGTTCAATTCCTAGACGAAGCTGGTGGCATTTCACATAGCACTAATACCCTTGGGAAAGGTATGAATCCATATATTCTCCCTCCAGCTATGGGTTAAATAGTAGGGCAGACTGGGCTCTTTAACCTTGGGTTGGTAACCAGTCTAGGAGAGGGATAACTCTGAATTCAAAATTCCTGAGGTTAGTCGTTGATTGGATTCGTGGCATTCCTTGATGCACTAATTCTTTCCTATCGACTGTGCCAAAAAGTGTGGAATGGTCCAACACAAGCCTTCACCACTATAAACAAATCATTGTGTTGGTTGTTCACTAGATGAACACTCATGCGTCGAAGATCGACGAGAGAGTCAATTTAAAATATATATATATATATATATATATATATATATATACACGCATCATATACATTTATCTGTACGTTTGAGTTGAACCCTCTCATCGTAATATTTGATATCATTCACTTACATATCAATGAGTCATTAATTCAATTCTAGCGTCGGTTTAGCTCAGTCGGTAGAGCGTTCGGCTAGGAATCACAAGGTTCTCGGTTCGATACCGGCCCTAGCCAACTCAGCGTATGAGTAGCACAGGGATCTGTGCCATAAAGTGATAAGCTGAAAGTAGGTGAGGCGCTCCACCTCAGATGCTAAAATAATCCGCTTGGTCTAGCTCTAGTGAAAAGGGGATAGACTCCCTCGCTGTCTGGCTGATACCGACATTAGGTCGCCCCGACGACTTTCTTTTTAATTCAATGATGTTAATTTGAATTATGTGTCAAGACGACACTGGAAAGTCGAGACAACATAGTTCAGATGACAATTCTTTTTTATAACTGCTAACCTGTATTGATGAACAAAGGAATCCTGTGTATTATTATGGAGAACTCCTCGCTCAGGATCGATTCAATCGATTTTGGGATGAGATTTATTCCGTTAATGACACAGGCGACCAGTTTTATGAGGTATCAATAAATAATTGACACATCTATGTATGCATCTATCTATCTATCTATCTATCTATCTATCTATCTCTCTCTCTCTCTCTATATATATATATTATATATATATATATATATATATATATATATATATATATGCCTTTCTGTCTTAATATATCTATCAATTTGTTTCCCAAGGTATTAGCGCCATGTGAAATGCCAACAGCTTCATCCAGGAATTGAACTCGGAATCTCTCCTTTTT
>CM042144.1:84110767-84205767 GCA_023376005.1 Doryteuthis pealeii
AAAAAGAAGAGAGATACCCAAAGAGGATTGAGGTTATAGGAGGTGATTAATTGCTTTTATCACTGATTACAAGATTTTAGGCTGGTTTAGCTCAATCGGTACAGCACCTGCCTAGGAATTGCAAGGTTCTGGATTTGATACTGGTCCCTGCCAACTCAGCACATGAGTAGCACAGATTGGGTTATCTGATATGTACAGTAAAGTAGAGAGCTGACGGTAGGTGTGACGCTCCACCTCAGCAAAAAAAAAGAAAAGAATCTCCCTGGTCTAGTGCTAGTGAAAAGAGGATAGACTCCCTCGCTGTTTGGCTGATAACTTTACAAGATTTTAACATTTTTTATTTTTATTTTTGACTTTGTAAACTTTCAAGAAAACCTTTCTTTCAGGTGTGGATCAGTTTTGCTCATTTTGAGATGTCCATTCCTTTGGATGATTCCATTTCCAATGCTCGAATATCTACAGAGAAGCCAACAGAGCAATGAAGTCAACTGAAGACAAGGAAGAACGTCTTATGCTTTTAGAATCCTGGTTAGACTATGAGGTAAGGAACTTGTGGATTTCTTTTGTCATTTTGACAGTAAATATTGCTATTAATCTGTTACGGTAACTAGCAAAAAAAAAACATGCCCTCTGGGCATGTAAAATGAATTTTTACCATGCTCTTTTGTAAAAAAATGTTAACAGATTTTTTAAATCTTATGTTTTTTTAATAATAGACATAAAAAATAGTCTTGCTGTCAAAATTCAAATAAATGTTTTCTTTCTAATAAAATCAAGTTTCTAACAATTAAATTAAAATTTATTCAAATATTTAAGGTTTTTCTATTTAGGGGTGGGGGGCAAAACTGTTCTATTTTGATTGTCTGTCATAAAACAAAATTTATGACAGACAATAATCAAAAAACATTTTTTTTAACCATATAATAAAATATAAATTTAATGTAAAAGAACATTATGTGACTATTTCTTTTATGTATATATAATTTTCATGTAAAAACAACTTTAAATATATATTAAAGCAAAACAAACTATATATATATAAATCAATAATACCAGGCATCTATTTTTTAAAACTCGTTTTAACAAACAATGTGGACCGTTTAATTTTGCATACTTAATTTCTGAGTATATATAGTACAGGGTTGTTCTTTATTTTATGTATTAATGATTTTGACTATAAATACTCATTAATAAACTTTCACAATTTCTGAGAGTATTGACTTAAACAGTGATGTAGTTTCGCTTACAGACAGACAGCGAATCTCCATTATAGATTTATTTGTATTATAATACCCAATACCTCCACCACGGGCAAGGTGTGAGTAGTTTTGAGTTTTATTTGATCAGAAATTATGTATTAATTTGGGTAATCTGAACATTAACTACATAAATGAGAGTAACTTCCCCCTGTTTGTTTCTCTTTGAGGAAGCCGTTTGTTTTGCTGGCCATTTTCATTTCACCGTAAATCTACACTGAAAATACGAATTTGTTTGAATCAATACAACTACATGTTTTAACATTGAAATATCATAAAATGTGTTCTTAATTGTACTTGTGCATTATTTGTTAATACTTATTGTTATTATTCCTCAAACTGAAACAAACAAGAGGAAGTTACTCTCATTTATGTAGCTAATGTTCAGATTACCTTAATTTGAAGTGAAAAGTATTATGTCTACTTTTCCTTCATTTGCTCCCATTAGCTCCCCACTTTACTGCACAGATTCAAGCTGTGCTACTCATACACTGAGTTAACAAGGGCTGGTATTGAACCCAAAACCTTGTAGTTCTTGGAGAGATGCTCTACCAACTGAGCTAAACCGGTTTTAAATATATTTATAAAACTAATAATATTTACATTTATAAAAATGTAATATTTACATTTATGAAAATGTAATATTTATATTTATAAAAAATAAGTGAAAGAATGATTTTCAATCTTGTACCATTTTTGAGTTTATTTGATTTATCTAAAAAAGTTTTTTTTTTTTTTCCTCTTAACAGAAAGAAGTTGGTGATGATACATCACAACAATCAGTTATGAAGCTGATGCCACAAAAAATCAAAAAGAGACGAAAAATCCTTACAGAAGATGGGGTAAGTTTATTATTATCAATTTGTATTATTTCTCTGAATTTTTGAGATGAGGCTTGATAATTTGTATTGTTATCTGTTATCTGTACTACGTTTCGGTCGATGTGCCCTCCGGCCTTCTTCAGTTGAGTTGAAAGTTCCGTGATGGCTCCCGATTACAATAAGGTTTCCGAGTTCAACAAGAAATACCTGAAGAAGGCCGGAGGGCACATCGGCTAGAACATTGTACAGATAACAATAAAGATGAGGGCAATAGTCCAAATAATAACAATTTGGATTAATTTTCTACTTTTGACTAATTACAACTGCTACACAAACAATCATCTTTCTAACAAAAGCAACAAGAAAAAAAAAAACAAATTTCGTTTGCCTTTTATAGCACTAATTTAATTAAAAAAAAAAAAATGTCAGGGGGGGCAACTTTAGACTTATGAAAGAGTTACCTCCCCTGATTTATATTCCAAGTCCTTTGAAATTTGAAATGGTTACCAAAATCTTTCAAATTGCCCTTCTCTTCTCTAGCATCCCCTCCCCTACTGATATGCAATGCGTGCACACCTCATTTTTTACTAGGTCTATTTCAAATTAAAACAACAATTAATCTAAATCTGTGATTATACGGGGTGGGGGAGTCCCATACAAATATACTGAACTGGACATTATAGTAAGCAAGTTGAACTCCAGTCTTGCTATTACATTCACTTTTGGACTAATACCCTTGGGAAAGGTATGAACCCCTCATCCCCCCAGCTATGGGTTAAATAGTTGTAACGATAAGCATTCATTGAATTCGAAGTGTCAGTGTTGCCTAGTGTGTCTGACTATCTAATCCAGCATTACCTGTTTTATAATGTTTCAAGTCGCTCAATTTGCTACTGGTACTATGTGACCCAGTACTACCTGTTTCATAGTCAGATCATCAGCGACTAAACTGGTAACCCCACAGATTTTGTTTGGTGAGGAGGGTGGCTAGACACCTTGCAGAACAAAATCAAAACCTGTAAAATGGCGGACGAAGCGCTTTGCTCAATGGCCATCTAGCACATTATTTTTAAAGCCCAACCCCTTTTCATCGCAGCAGGGTGTGTAAACTTGGCAGTGTCAGAGCCATGCCGTCGGGAACTTAAATTCCTGTTAGGGTCACCCAAAACGGACAGCTCTGGCATCCAGTGGAATTAGGGCCACCACCAAACCAAAGGATCTCTGGCAAAAATCAAAAGGGTGTCGCCATCATCGTCAGGAATCAACAGCTTTTGGCATACTTGTCATTGCATCTATGGAAAATCTGCAGCAAATAAGGGCATCTCCTTCCCCTGACTGGGATATGTATGCAGGATTTGGGGACTACTTGTGAATTTCCTATTCCCTTGTTAATCCTTCCATGAATTCATCACAGGTGAATTTGTTGGTTGGGGCTGGCTTAACTGACCCAGGGTGAGTGCCGTCACAGAACAGAACAGAACAAGACATTAGTTTTAAGGTGAATAGAAACTGTCCTCAACTCCATTCTCCATACTGTTAACCATTGGACCAACTCTACCTTTTTTTTCTGGTTTATATTTGGCTTTTCTTTTCCTATTCATTATTAGGTAATTATTTTTTGAAAAAAAAAGAAACTGTTCCATTTAACCTCATTAGTTTACATATATGAAAAAGGGCAGTTGGTGTGTATATATGTTTGTCTGGATTAAACTATGAAAATAAAACAATGACAAAGTAAAATATATATATATTTTGGAGGATATGTGCTTAATTGAAGTCATACCTAATTTTGAAAATTAATCAGTTAATAATTAATGAATTTTAGGCGGGCATATATGTTCAAATGTAAGGCTAAACAAAATGAGAAAATGTCAATCCCTGAATGTACATATATATTATCAGTTCTTGCTTTTTGTGCAAAAATTATGAAGATTTATTTATATTAAAATATACATAAAAATAGCATTGAAATTCTATTTAAAAACGTTTAGCATTTGTAAATCTCTTCTAGTTTTATATAATTCTTTCTTTTTTTGTCGTTTCAGTCTGATGCTGGTTGGGAGGAATATTTTGACTACATCTTCCCAGATGAAGAGTCTGCTCAACCAAATCTGAAATTGTTGGCAATGGCCAAGAAATGGAAACAAATGCAGGAAGTGAAAAAAGACTACGAAGATGGGGATGAAACACAATATTCAAGGACATCCAGTAAAAGTAGCAGTCCTGAAGATGAAGATGAAGAAAATGAAGATGATGATGTTGATGATGATGATAATGATGATGAGGCATAAATGGCACAGATGCTGTGTGGACAGAGCCAAAATATCAATTAATTGCTAAACTGGAATCGCCACGATTGATTTTTAGTTTAATATTTGAGAAAATGATTATTCAAACTGTTAAATCATCGTAAAGGAAGCTGAAATCTCAAAGTCTTTTCAATTGGTAATATTTGATCTCTTCAGAGTGTGTAAGTCTATCAGGATGTTGGCATTCAGCTCTTATGATATATTTTTATAAAAGTATTGTGACTGAATTAATCAGTTAACAACATTGAAAATCTGGAAAAAAAGGTTTATTACTTTTTCTACAGGAATATAAATAATAGAGTCAACATGAAGTAGGGTAGGTTGATTTTTCACTTTTTAAAAATATCAAATTGTCTATCTATACTGTTATGGCCTATTAAAGGGTCAATAAATAGTAACTAAACACAGGTATAAAAATGTAGAGAACAGATTGTATTCAGCAATACATATCACATACAATGGAAGGGTTTCCTTGTTCAGCATACACAAAGACTGTTTCTAGAACTACTCGACTGAGTAGTTTTACTCTGCCACATATGTACCCTTTGGGTAAGTCCATGTTCGTGTCATAGGTGAGTCACCTACAACATATGCAAAAGTTGTGTGTTAGTATACTGAATACAAAGATCGTCTACTAAAATGCACTAAAAATCCTCATTTTCGCAAAATTTAGCCTTTAGAAAATAAGGATTTTTAGTGCATTTTAGTAGACGATCTTTGTTGCTATTTCCTCAAACAAAAGTGCAAGTAAAAGATCTAATTTTTGGTATCAGTATTCAGTATACTAACACACAACTTTTGCATAGATGGACAATTTGATATTTAAAAAAGTGAAATATCGACCTACCCTAATGCGTAGTTCTCCAACAGTATGACTAGCTACTCAACTTGTGACTTGATTACGAATAACCTTGTGTATTCGTATCTCTATGTGTGTTCTGTTGGCTGAGTCTATCTTGTAGAGAAAATATCTTCCCTTGCAATAAAAAATATAATCCATTATCAGGTAGACATATATATCAGTGATGCTGATAGCTTTTTAATTTAGTGCGTCCTGGGATACAAATATTTGCTTTGAATGAGTCACCGTGAAAATTAATGGGTCCCAACTTAAGCAGTCTAACTCCTACCTTGTAACCTATCCTAAGTAATTCGTTTCTAAGAAAGTATTGAAATGTATTTACAGTTAGCTTGAAATGGTGAGGGAGGAAAAAAGAAAATAACTGGGATGCCTGGAAAAAATTTTCCTGCACCCTTTTAGATTTTTGTGTCTGAGATGCAGGACACATACCTATCAGCATCTCTGTATATTATAAAAAATGTTTTTACCTGAATTGATGATAAGAATAATACCTTTTAATGACTTTTAAACAATCAATTAGAAAACAGCTAAGATGATATTTGTAAATCTTGATAATGTCTATCTCAGAACTCAATATTTCTATTAAAAGTTCTCATAGATAAGTAAAATTAGCAGAGTGGCCTATTGTCGGTATCAGCCATAAAACGGGGCAGTCTATCTGCTTTTCACTAGCGCTAAACCAGGGATTTTGTGTGTCTGAGGAGGAGAGACACACCTACCGTCAGCTCCCTTCTTTACTGCACAAATCAGATAACCCAAGCTGTGCTACTCATGCGCTGAGTTGGCAGGGACTGGTATCAAACCTGGAACCTTCGATTTCTAGGCAGGTGCTCTACCGACTGAGCTACACAGTTGTTAGAGCATCCGCATAGGAACAACAAGTTGCAGGTTCAATACCAGTCCTTTTCAACTTGGTGCATGCCTTGGATCTGTCCGGGAAAGTGGGAAGCTGATAGTATGGCACACCACCTGAGATGCCAAAAGAAACTCTCTGGTGTAGCACTAGTGAAAAGGGGATAGACTCCATCGCTGTCCAGCTGATACTGACAACAGAAAGAGTTATACTGTAGAGATAATCAGCTTTGTGATGAAGTTCTTTGATATTCAATAACTCAATAAAAAAAAAAGATTAGTTTTACTCATCATCTTAATGAAAGTACTGGGTATTATTGGGAGCATTTTGGGAAATTGTACAGCTTTATTTCCTAATGATGTTGATGATGATGATGATGGAAGAATATATGCAGGGTGGTCCGAAAGTCTTGTCACCCCCGTACCAAAATATAACTTCTAATTAGTAAAAGTAAGTAAATTTTGGCAGAGTAATTTATTATTGGTATCAGCCAGACTGCAACGGAGTCTATCCCTTTTTTACTAGCACTAGACCAGGAAAATTGTTTTTACGTCTAAGGTGGGATGCCACACCTATCGTCAACACCAGACTAAGAAGAATACAATGGTTTATTTTCACACATTACACAATATAAACAATGTCACACAAAATAAAAAAACGTAATGTTGGTTGTATTAATGTGTGGAGGATGATCACTAATTAAAATTGAGGCTATTCTAAAATAGGCGCAGTTTATAAAAAATAACAACTGAGGTGGTCGCTATTAATAGTGACCACCTGAGCTTATTTTTACATAGTTTGAGAGTTAATTATATTGATAGCATGTTCTAAGTTTACTTATTCACTCCAAATTACTGTACAGATCCAGGCTGTGCTACTCATGCGCTGAGTTGGCAAGGGCCAGTATTGAAACCCAGAACCTTGTGGTTCCAAGGCGGATGATCTCCATGAAATAAGCCACTGGAAATAAAATAGAAAATTATATTTTTACCATTATACATAGTGATTATAAAGTAACTTCCTATTTTTAAAATCTTACAATTTATTTCTGAATCATTATTTTTACAAAAAAATGAATATAAAAAGTACACATATAACATGGAGTTTTAATTAAAATTCTATATGGGCACCAGCATTTGCCTCCAGACTCTCAAGCCGCTCAGGAATTGCATCAACTGGTCTTTCTGGGAACTCTTGTGGAATGGCAGAAATAAATTCTCATATTCATCCTTTGAGGTTTTCCAAAGTCATTGGTTTTGTAGAGTAGATTTGCTCCGTCAACCAACCCCAAAGAAAAAGTCACAGGGTGTTAAATCAGAACTTCTGGTGGGCCACTCATGCAGACCACATCTACCCATCCATCTCCCAGGAAAATGGTGATTCAGCCATTTACAAACAGCAATAGCAAAATGTGGAGGAGCACCATCTTGCATAAAAATCAAGTCTTCAATATTCTCCCAAGTATTGACAAAAAAATTATGAATTGTTTAAAATAGGGAGTTACTTTTCAATAACCCTGTATATTATGAATAATGATATATATTATAATGTTAAAATAAAAAATAATGAAAGTTAAAACTATGTAGGGTTGACAAGACTTTCAGATCACCCTGTAGATTAATGTACAGCGTGGTCGGAATGTCTTGTCACCCCTACATATTGTTTTTTTAGAGGTAAAATAATTCTATAACTTATATATTATTTTATTAAAACAAAAGTTAATGAAAGTTAAAGCAATATGTAGGGGTGACAAGACTTTCGGACCGCCTTCTACTTTGAAGAAGGAACATAAACTGATGATTAGTATTTTTTTCGGACTATTGTCCTCCTTTTTATTGTTATCTGTACAATGTTTCGGCCGATGTGCCCTCTGGCCTTCTTCAGGTATTTCTTGTCGGACTCAGGAGCCTTCTTGAACTCGGGAACCTTCTTTTTGTATTCAGGAACCTTCTTGTAATCGGGAGCCATCACGGAACTTTGAACCCAATCCTTTAATCAATCCATGGGGGTATCCTGTTCTCATTCCGCTAACCATAGCTAGGTACAGGTGTTAAGCTGCGTTAATTATTATTCTATGTTACTGTTGCCCTTGACCAGGATTGAACCTGCAGCCTAGAGATAAATATCACTTAGAACTGTATTAACCTAATACCTTTATCCACTAGGCTATGTGTCCAGTTATCAAGCCTCATCTAAAAAATTCAGAGAAATAAACTGAAGAATCTGCTGGTTGTTCTTCATCTCTTGTCATACATTAAATCATCATAGATTACATCATCATCATCATTACATTCTTGGAAGGAATGAATTAACTCTTTCACTTCATAGATTTCACTTTTTTTTTTTTTTCACCTTCACTTCTGGTTATCATTATTGGTACTGAATTCTTTGTATTAATTTTGAAAAATGTTTTGAAATTAAAAGAAATCTACCAAATTTGTAACATCAAAATACAGAGGTACCTTGACTTACAAGTACCCCAACTTAAGAGTTATCTATATACACTAGTACCTTGACTGCTGAGTGTCCCAACTTGAGAGTTTACAGGTGGTACCTTGACTTACAAGTACCCCAAAATACAAGTGATCAAAACTATACCTCTTCCATAACTGCCATTTTTTTTTGTTTTTGTTTTCAAGAAACCAAATCTCATTCTATTAATTTTTTGAAAAATAAAAGCTATTTTTATTTACATATTCTTATTTCTTTATCCATTTGATTGCGTCCATGATTTAAAACATTCCACTTTGGCTCTTACTTAGGCTAGAAGGGCAGTCGGGGAAGCCCCCACTAATCAATTGGCTGATCACATCAAGTCCTAGCATCTATATGATTGTTCCAACCCTATTGCCCTTATGACAAAGCCTCAGCCATTTTTATCATATACAAGGTGTGTCAAAAAATTATTGAGATTTTTTGTACTTTTTGTCACACCTTGTATTCTGAAAAAAAAATAGCATTCCATTCATTAATTTTTTTTCCAAATACAAGGTATGTCAAAAAATTACAAGTTTAAAGCTGTATTGACCAAGATAGAAATGAAGAATGAATGGAACGTTATTTTTTTTCCCAGAATACAAGGTGTGTCAAAAAGTACCAAGTTTAAAGCTGTAAACCAAGATAGAAATGAAGAATAGATGGAACGTTATGTTTTTTCAGAATACAAGGTGTGTCAAAAAAGTACATAGTTTAAAGCTGTATTGACCAAGATAGAAATGAAGAATGAATGGAACTTTTTTTTCTTTTTCAGAATACAAGGTGTGTCAAAAGTCCAAAAAAATCTTGATACTTTTTTGACACATCTTGCATATGTTAGAAGGTGGTGGCTAAGGGTCTTAGTGTCCTATGTATAACATTAAACGGCATCTAATGGTGAAGTTTCAATTCTGGAGCTCTGGGGAGTGTGAAGTAACTCTGACCTGGAGTGGTAGTACCTGTTAGGGTCCCATCAATGGGTTAAATAGATCAAAAATGTGTTTTTAAAAGATGTGTTTAAAATTGAGTTTGAAAAAAATTTGAATACCCAACAAGAATGAATAGAACAGAAATGTCCGGCATAAAATCCCAACCAACAACTATTTGATTGCTTTCTGGTTTATTATTGTGGGATTTCGTTAGAAATTGACAACATCCATTTTTTTTTATATGAGAGATGTCCAAAAAGTATGGTCCAGATATACAAAATTCAATTGGAAATTAAAACATGAAAGCTGTCAACACAAAGTGACAGAGGGTATCCAATACTTCTTGTAACAGCCAGAACAGCCTTAATATTGAGCACAAATGCAAATATGTAACATTCACTATTTCAGTCACTATTCTGGATCTGGGAGACTAGCTTGCTAACCATTACACCCCAATGAGATGCCCTTTTATAAAAAAGTATATAAATTGTTTTTTGTTTTTTTCAGTAGTGGGTCATTTCATGTCAATTCACTATCCTCATCAGAATCCTGTTCTATAGGCAATAAGCTTTATATTCATTGCGTCCAACTGATCAACTGAAATCACTTCAATAATCCATGACATTTTTCAACTGTTAGCTCAGTACAAATAGAACAATAATGTTTGCCTCTCAAATCCTCTTTCATTCTTTCTTTTCAATAAAAACATTATTCCAGTGACGAGAAAGTGAAATCTGTAGTGAAGAAGTGGCTCAAAGAACAGTCAACAGAATAGGGATACATGCTCTTATTCGAAGGTGGAACATTGCTATTGAGAGAAACAGTGACTGGGAAAGTAGGGATGTGATCCACAGAGGACCAGCTTCATTTTGATGTATTATACATGTTCCTGTGTTGGTAATTATACCTGTCCTAAACAAAATGGCAACACCCTCGTATTTAATTTTTTTTTTTTCAAATTAATAAAAAATTATTGAATAGTTTAAGAAGTTACTGAGCACAATATCAACATTTGAGAGTTCATGGAGCATTAGGATGATGGTCTTTAATTATAATCTTTCACTGAAATGCTGCATGTACATAGGAAAAAAACTCTGAACTTGGCAGGGTCATATCTTCTAAAGTAGACTTCAACCCCTCACAAAATTCTTTGGTGAACTTAGGCAGGCATAGTAGATGTTAGGAAAAAAATATTAGGAAAATTGAAGGGGACATATTTTCTACAGACTTGACTGTAAGCTACATAGGGGAAAAGTTGTTGATTTTGGAGTCATGCATTTAGGTGAGCAAAATAAAATATTCTATCAGGTATAGGGTTAATATAGTTGGATATTTGGATTCTACAGTCCTTATTTGCCCTACATATCAAATTTCAGAAATATTGAATGTATGGAAGTATTTTTAAAATTTAAAAAAACAAAAACACTTGAGATTCTGCAACACCGCACGGCCTTAATTTAGAGGCAAAATAGGAAAAATATACCCCCCCTCTAAAATGGAACGGTAAGGTTTTACAGAAAAATAATTTGGCACAGTTTCCTAACTCATGAAGGGGAACATTTGTGCCAAATTTCAAGTAATTCGGTGTCAGTGGGTGCAGATTTCAACTTTTTGTTGGTGTTTTGACATGGAATGACCCTAGTACAAGTAGTACTAGTAATTGATTTTTGACAGTAGTACTACTAGTAATAAATATTAAAAAAAAAGGTATTTTTGTCAGTACTTCTAGTGGTAAGTATTAAAAATGTATTTTTGTCAGTACTAGTAGTGGTAAGTATTAAAAATGTATTTTTGTCAGTACTAGTAGTGGTAAGTATTAAAAATGTATTTTTGTCAAAGATGACTGCCAACACTATTTTTTGCAAACCTTCATCAGGACTTGAGATGGAAGAAGTGTTGTGTGTGGATAAGGGTAAATGACTTTCGAAAAAAAGTTTTCGAAAGTCATTCACCCTTACTCACACAACACTTCTTCCATCTCAATCCATAAGGAAGGTTTGCTAAAACCAAAACGTTATAACGTTGACTTCACCATCAAGAATACATTCATCTTTGTGAAATACTTTGTGTTTTTCTATTTTCTACATACTATTGGATTTGATTCCCTATTTACTCCCACCCTGTCGGCTGGGGTGTTAGAATGCACTGACTGCACCTCTGCAGAAGGGTAAGACTCTCCCAATGGGGCCACATGTTGGCTGCGGGTGGCGACCTGTGATGCTTAAGGACAGAGTCTTGGTGGATGAGCTGTCCATGACCTACAACACTCTACTTAGACCCTTACTTAGGCTAGACAGTCGGTCGGAGAGGCCCCCTCCAACTAATCGGCTAGTCATGTCAAGCCCTAGCACCTATATGATTGTCCCGACCCTATTGCCCTTATAGCTAGCCCCAACCCTTATGGGTGCTAGTAGGCAGTGACTGAGGGTCTTCATGTCCTTGGAATGACGTTAAACTCTATCTGATGTTGAGGTTCCAGTTCTGGAGGTTTGGGGAATGTGGAACACCCCTTCATCACCATTGCTCCCAGGTCCATCCAGACCCGAGGTGGCAGTACCTATTAGGGTCCCATCTATGGGTTAAATAGAAAAACATGAGTTTATAAAAAGTGAGTCTTAAGATTGAATTTATTTCAAAACTTTGCCAGCATTAAATGACCCATTGAGGTTGATATGCCGTAAGACAAACCAAACCAAATCCCTATTTACTCCCCAGCAAACTTATAAAAAGTTGTATGAGGTGAAATGACCTAAAATGTAGATCGTCTTTTGTGTAGATAAAGTTCTTGAGACTGTTGGTTAATAAAATAAAGTTAAAACTTACATATTGAGCACATGTTCTTCTGTGCTGTAAAGCCCCCCATGTCACTTAGGAGATACACAACTAGTTTGTGTTACTTTGTTAAAGCTAAATGCTCAAAGAGAGATTTTTGACTTTGGCACTTCTGTTTTAATAATGCTGATTGCAACGCTACCTAGCGCCTAACGGGAGAAACGTGGTAAGTAAGGGGTGTAAGTCCTACAACTGTTCTTCCCCAAAGCTGTATTAAACATTTTAAGGGTGTTGTCCCTTAAAATAAATTCCAGAAGTGGACAATCATCAGTTGTCAATTATGATACTTTAAAACATCATCACCATGTTGCGCAATTAGCACGGATATCCATGACAATCTCTTGCCAACCTTCCCTATCATTCATTGTCCCCAGGAGGTCCTCTGCGCAGCATCCAGTATCTGCGCAGAGCTGGTCAATGTAAGTCCTTGCTGGACGGCCCACATTGGCATGTCCCTGTGGTGGTTTTCACAGGAGAATGTCGCTTATGAGTTCGTCCTTGCTTCTCCAGCAGTGCCCAACATGTCTTCTTTGTCTCACGCGGATGGTTCGTGAGATAGGGTACAAGTGGCCGTACAGCTGCTTCCTTGTTGTTGTTTCCACGACTTGTTCAAGATCGCACGCAGCATTCTTGTGTAGCTTCCATCTAGCTTATTCACCAGGCGCCTCGTTAGGGTCCAAGTTGTGCAGCCATACAGCAGCGCTGACACAACAACAGCTTAGAAGAATTAGTAAAACTTTAACAGCAACATCCAGAAACTTTTAGAAGAAGTGAGATCAAATAAATACCAAAATGATTTGATTTGGCATTAGATGACCCGAAAAGGGTTGATATGCTGCAAAACAAAACAACCAATCTGAAATTTGATCCAAGTAATTAAAAAAAAAAAATTCGTCTGGTCTTCTTTTCGTTCTCGGTATTACCGTCACGGACAACTGGTTCTCCCAGCTAAGGACAGTAATTTTCCCCTCCGAGAGAAACTACCACGGCATTTATGCCTCCTCACCGGCCGAACCACTCCAACCAATACGGGTGACAAGACGCATGCCAAGAGTCACCACTCACAACCAGGAGGTTGTGAGTTCAATCTGTGTAGTCTCGTGAGGTAATTCACTTTACCTCTCGCTACAAGATCATTGAAAGATTGCATAAGCTTTAAACACACACACACACGCACACACAGAGTTGATTAATAAATAAATAATAATAAAAGGAAAATGTTTTGTTGCCCTGTAATATATATATATATATATATATATATATATATATATATATACCAACTCCTCCACACAAGTAGGATGTGACACAAGGTCAATTTCTTAAGCGGAGTTTAACAGGTTTTAATTCAGAGCTCTCCTTCTAAACTGGTTGCCTAGCCATGGTTAAAGTGTCCAATCCGCCCTACTATTTACCCATAGCTGGAGGGAGTGTAGTTGGATTGTCCTGTAATATATAAGAAGTTGAATTACCTTTTAGATTCAGAGATCTAATTTTTACCCTTTTTTTACAAGATTGGAGTAAAAATAAAAACGAAAGAAAAAGAGGAGGAAAAAGGATGCTGTGGTTAAAAAAAAGAAAAGGATGTGAACCTGGGTGTGAGTGTGTGTGTGGGGGGGAGTTATTTTTAGTCCGGGTGGCACTGATTGCATCCAAGTGTGTGTTTCAACGGAATCCAATTATTTCCAAGTGAAAAAACAATCAAACCTTTTCTATCTTGGTGTAATCTAGAGACCCTATTTGATCTGTCATTCTTATAAGAATTCTTAGGCGTGGAATGCAGAGCGTTTCGCATTGGTCACGTGAGACAGGGAAAAAAAAGTAAAAAGAAAGTAAAAAACAAAAACAAGCGTGGGTGTCTGTAAACTGCGATGGTGGCAGTAGATGATGATTATTATATAAGTAGTAAGGTTTATGTTTATCTTGGGCCGTGAACAATGTGTAAGATTGCGAAGAGATGTGTAATGGGGGCACGCGTGCGCGAGAGAGAGGGGTGGCAAGAGATGAGAATGAAAGAAAAAAAAGCATAGAAAAGAAAGAGAAAAGAAAACATGATATAATGAAGAAAATTAGGAAAGAAGGTAATAGTTTGTATTATTTGTATTATTCTGACTATTGTCCTCATCTTCATTGTTATTTCTACAACGTTTCGGCTGATGTGCCCTCCGGCCTTCTTCAGGTATTTCGTATCGGACTCGGGAACCTTCTCGAACTCGGGAACCTTCTCGGACTCGGGAACCTTCTTGTCGTAATCGGGAGCCATCACGGAACTTTGAACCTAACCCTTTATTCAATTCATGGGGGTATCCTGTTTTCATTCCGCTAACTGTATAGAAGATCCAACAAATTAAGCAGCTTTGAACTTGTTCAATACTTAAGTGGGACAATAGTCCGAATAATCCAAATTATATTAATTATCAAGCCCCATCTCAAAAATTCAGAGAAATAGCGTAGATAGCAATAAAGATGAGGACAATAGTCCGAATAATACAAACAATATTAATCATCAAGCCTCATCTAAAAAATTCAGAGAAATGGTAAACGTTTGGTTTTTTTGTTTAATGGCATATCAACCCTTTTCGGGTCATTTAATCCGCCTCGGAACCTCAAGGTTCTGGGTTCGAGACCGACCCTCGCCAACTCAGCGGATGACTAGCACAGGGATCTGTGCGGTAAAGTGAGGCATCAGACGCAAAAACAAACTCCTTAGCCCAGCGCTAGTGAAAAGGGGATAGACTCCCTCGCTGTCCGACTGATACTAACTTTAGTCCACCCGACGACTTCAATGCCGAAACAAGTCATTTTGATAAAAGTTTCTGTTTCAAATTCTTTATATCTTCAAATTGGTATAAATAATTTTCATTAATTTCATTTGGTTTGGTTTGTTTTGTTTAATTATACAGGCGCGTGGTTTGCTGGTTAGAGTCGTAGCAAATGGACTCGTCGACCGGAGTTCAAATCCTGGACGAAGCCACAGTTCACATAGCGCTAATACCCTTGGGAAAAGGTATGAATCCAACTATTCTCCCTCCAGCTACGGGTAAATAGTAGGGCAGACTGGGCTCTTTAACCTTGGTTAGACAACCAGTCTTGGAGAAGAAAAACTCTGAATTCAAACCCGATCACTACTAGAATAGGCTTAGTCCTACTTAGTGATTTAAAAAAAAAAAAAATAATAACACTGTTATGCCAAAAACTGTTAGAGTGTGAGATAAAAGTTGATATTCAAGTCGGGTAGCTCTGCTAGTATTTAATAAGAGTTGCGTCGTTGAAATTCACACCTGACACTAAAATTATATCCGTAAATTATAATAGTGTTGTTAAAAATGTGTTGTAAATTCAATTTCAATATCTATGGCTAGGTCATCCTAACCTGAGAGCAAACCAGTCTCGCGGACAAATTGTAAAAATTCATGAGTATATATGGAGGCGCGTGGCATAGTGGTTAGAGTTGTGGGAAATGGACTCGCTGACCCGAGTTCAAATCCTAGACAAGGCTGCTTGCATTTTCACATACCAATACCCTTGGGAAATGTATGAATCCATATATTCTCCCTCCAGCTATGGGTACAATAGTAGGACAGACTGGCCTCTTTAATCTTGGATAGGTAACCAGTCTAGGAGAAGGAAAACTCTGAATTTGGGAAAACCTGAGGTCAGTCGTTGATATCGTTTGCAGCATTCCTTGTGCACCAATTCTTTCCTATCAACTGTGCCAAAAAGTGCGGATGGTCCAACACAAGACTTCACCACTATAAACAAAACACTTTATTGGATGGACCCCCATGCATCGAAATCGACGAGAGTCCATTTTTTCAATTCATTGGTAGCTTATGAATTGAGTAAGTACTCTAGCTAGATATATTCGAATTAAATCATTTAAAAATTCAAAATCGGAGGGATGAATGGAAAATGACTGGCAGATAATAACCTTTACTTAACCCCTTCCAAAACGCGCCAGTAGAAGCGTGTGACAGTTTTAGTTTTAGTCAGTTGCGACCAGTTACTCACTGAGAGAAGACGTTCTCTCAAGGTGTCGCTTCTTATTGTGCGGTTTTGGGCTGTGGTTTTTAAATAAAGAACTTAGAAAAACAACAAGTCTTTGTTAATTAATTGAAACAAGAAATGCACAGAGCCCCAGCCCGAACAAAGAAGAAATCAACCCGGAGAAAAAAGCACAGAGAAGATGACGACCGACGAAGTAGACAAAAGAACAGAAGTAAGAACAAATTTATCATTCCCTCATCATCGTCGCTACTCTATCCCCCTCTCTCTCGCCATTTATATACCCGCGGGGGTTGTTCTGCCACAGAATATGTTCTGCAACTACCACTCACCTCCATATTTTCTATTACAAACACCCTCCATCCACACCCACATTAACACCGTATACTTACATACCGTAAACTTACACACATATCCACTTGTTCTCATACAGGTTATGACTCCTTTTTACCGACACCATTCTTCTAACCCATTTCCTGCAACTTATTTCGGTGACTGACTTATTTCTGCGACCCGTGTAATCGGGTCAGACACGTGTCTATACACATGCACAAATCACCTTTCTACGTGACTAGATCACGTGAACACTTGGTCCCTTTGTCGCGCTTTTTGGAACAATTGGCAGTATCTTCAACAATCGTCAATCAGAAAAGACGCATTCCCGATCTTTGCAGATCTGAACACTTTTTTTTACCCACTCCTCTTTATGGTCTGTTGAGAACTTTGAACTTTTCCTCTTTGTATCATTTTGTAAACTTGTTCGTTTGTGTTCATCAATATATATATATTTATCGTTCTTGTTCATTCCATCATCTACAGTTTTCCTTTATCGTTGCCTTATTTAATCGTTTACTGTTTTTTAGACTGTCTTGGTTAAGCTATCTGTTAAGTTAGGCAGTTTAGCAATACAGAATAGGGGTATATAACATTAGGGCTAGGCTTTTAAATATAAAAAAAATGTAAGGCTAAGAAAAAAATAATATGGTTGGTCATTTCAAAAACATCTATTATCAACGAGTGTCTTAAAATTTGTTTTACAAGTCTCAACTCGGTGAGAAAAGAGAGCGTTCTAAGAATGTGGGTCTTAGTTGTGGGTGAAATAGGTTGATTGGTTACCTTTTTACGGCATATCAACCCTTGTTGGTTTATTTTATGCCGAAGACGTTTTGTTTTATTCATTCTTGATGTATAATCAATTTTTTCTTTTTAAACTCATTTGTTCTATTTAACCCTTAGATGGGACCCTAATAGGAACTACCACTCCGGGTCAGAGTAATGGTGATAAAGGGGTACTCCTCATTCCCCAGAGCTCCAGAATTGGAACTTCACCATCAGATAAAGTTTAATGTCATATCCAGAACATTAAGACCCTCAGCCACAGCCTTCTAGCTCATATATGATAAAGGCAATGGGGTTGGGACAATCATATATGTGCTAGGGGTTGATGTGGGCGAAATAGGATATTTCAGGTTAAAAACGCAGTAAGGGTAACCCTAAGCTGAACTATCTTAGACCTTATTTTCCTAATGCTGGTATTAATGGAGAACAAAAAAGTTTTAGTAGACTGAACACAGTTTTCCCAATGATACCTGCATTAGAAAAATGAGCCCAGTTTCGTCAGATAACCATTACAAAATAAATGTTTCTATTTTGTAATGGCTATCTGACGAAACTAGGTCATTTGTGGAGTTACCGGCAGAAATAAACTTATAATAGCCAAATGATGGTTTGTTGAGTTTTTCTTTCTTATTGGAAGTGTATATATATATATATATATATATATATATATATATATATATATATATATGTGTGTGTGTGTGTATGTGTGTTTGTACATAATTGTAGATATGTTCTTTATGAAACTATTCTATATAAACACACAGAAAACAAAATACATCAATTAGCAGAGATGTGGATGTCGCAAGAAAGACTTAAATAAATAAACATGTTTTTTTTCCTTACACACTAACAGGAAGCGGTTGTAGGAATAACAGCAGTCACAATGCTTTTCTCATAGAACTTACACTTACCAATTATCTAGTAAAGGGTCAGCAGCTGGGACGTCTGGGAATTTAAAAAAAAATCTAGATCCCAAAATAGAAGTCCAAAAATACCGAAACTTTACTAAAAAACTTTGTTTAATTAAGGAATAAGAAAAGAAAGAAATGAAAAAAAAAACAACAGTTTATGTTGTGCATTCAGTAATTTAAAAATGTCTCTCCCTTTTGGCCACTTTCAAACACACCATATGTTCAAAATAGGAAGCGCGTGGTGTAATGGTTAAAGTCATGGGAAATGGACTCGTCGCCCCGAGTTCAAATCCTGGACGTGGTAATTGCATTTCACTTAGTGCCAATACCCTTGGGAAAGGTATGAATCCTATTCTCTCTCCAGCTATGAGTAAAATAGCAGGGCAGACTGGGTTCTTTAACCATGGCTAGGTAACCAGTCTAGGAGAATGAAAACTCTAAATTCAAACCTGTTGAACTCCGCTTAAGAAATTGACCTTGTGTCACATCCTGCTTGTGCGGAGGGGTTGGTAAATAGATATGTTCAAAATATTTCCATCCTTTTAATTTTTCTGAGATGCTCATGTACGTTGATAATTATAATAGATGTATAATAGTAGGACCTGTGGATATACCACAGTGTGATAATTTAATTATTACAACGTTTGCTATGTTTAATGAAGAACTGGGAGCAATGGTGATAAAGGGGTGTTCCACGTTTCCCAGACCTCCAAAACTAGAAACTTCACCATCAGATAGTTTAACGTCATACGCAGAACTTTCGTTTCCTCGCTCACCCGGTGAAAAAGGGGACGGGACGCTCGGCGGCCCTCTTGCTAGCACCAAGGGCTTGCGGTATTTGTAGAGTTAAGCGTTGTAAATTGGTGATTGATCGGAGGGGGCCTCTTCGACCGTCCATTTAGCCTAAGTAAGAGTATAAATGGAGTGTTGCATGTCATGAACTGTTCATCCACCTTAAGCATCACAGGTCGACGCCCACGGCCAACATGTGGCCCCATTTAGGGGCCTTGCCCTTCTGCAGAGATGCAGTCTGCGTATTCTAAAACCCCAGCCAACAGGGCTGGCGAAATGTGGAAGAGTGAGAGGTGAGAATATAAGGTCAGTTTGGAACGAAGCGGTGGATGAATCAGGCGTAAGTCTGCCACCCAAGGCATTTTTACTTGGGGGAAAATGAAAATATCTAATGAGAAAAAATAAGTTCGCCTTGTGTTATCATTAAAAACTATAAATGGTATAAGACAAGATATCCTCTAGTATCCCAAGTAGGTTGCAGACTCAAAAGATCAAAGAATGTCTGTTGGCGTTTTTTGGATATAACGCGTGTGGTAAATGCTCACTTCTACTTATAGACTCACCGATAACCACGTGACCAACTTATTGGCCAACCACTGGCAGTACTCTGCTGCTGATATTATTATTTATACTGGCTGTTCTGGTCATACCTACACATGGCTACTTGGATCTTCGTGGACGACGGATCATAGGATTATATCACTGGACCTTTTGACACTACGTAGGATTCCAAAACTCAGGACTTACTTATTTAATTTAAGTTCTTTACAACTGGCCAAGGATGGCGGCCAGATACTTAACAATGTCAACATCAGCCTAACATCAGATCCAACACCCAAATTCCAGCTTCTCTAAGTAGAACAAAAATAGAGATAAGTATACCAAATGAACTGGAATAATAATTATTCTTCTCAAAATTATAGATAATATAACCCTTTCACTCATTGTTTGAAAAGATGAACATTTTAATAACATTACCAAGAAGCAAGAATTGAAGATTCAAACATGTTTTTAAGATGGAGTCTCCCTTGGAAAAATCGCCGCTCCATCATCTTAAACTTACAATATAATTGTGGATACATACAGCATATAAATGACCAGAATATATATTGTTGTATACCCTTTCTTTACTTCTATTATTCTTCTGCTCATCTTTGGTATCTTACGTTCTTTTTCTAGCGTCTGGACTTCGTCTTGCTGGTTGGTCGTCCTTGATTCATTTCTTCTTCTAGGTCAGTCTCGTTGCCAAGACATTCATCAACCACAAAACCACATTATTTATTTAAACCTTTATTTACTTAACTAAACATATTTCTCTAACTAACACAAACGCGCGTGTGCAGTGAGCCCCAGCTAAGGCAGTTACATCTTATCTGCCTGACGTCCAAGCTGAAACTGAGAGCCAACCAGGTCCCACGTGACTTCACGTATTTCGCGGGCTTTCTGTAATATTCCATGGAAAGTTCCGCCCGTGATATGAAAAGGGGTCATCCCCTCAGAAATACAGGGCGTTGACAATAATCTATGCATAGATTATGTAACAATATGTCTATCAATTTATTAATTTCTTGGTCGACATGCACTCATGTATATATGTATAATTTGCACAATACTTAATATCATTAGAGAACAGCATGTGTCCTCAAAGTTCCTAATCCAACTAAAAAAAAACTTATGTATGAGGTAAGTATGTACATTTATAAACACATCATCACTCCATCCCAAATGAGAACCGCTATGTAACACTCATTCAAATATTCAGGATTTTTCTACAATTAATTTTTAACACACCATCTATCTCAACATCAACCTTACTCCTACCGATTGATGAATATTTCAAAACAACATTAATATATATCTCGACTAACTGCATCTTATATATGTTAGTTTTCTCTGTGAGTGTAAAGAGAGAGATTGGAAAGTATGAACGGTAGATTGAACTATTCGTATGTTAATTTTTAGCAGCTAACAACTAACGGCGCGTGGTGTAATAATTACCTTCGTAGGAAATGGAGATGAGTTCAAATTCTGAACGAGGCTGTTTGCATTTCACACAGCACTAACACCCTTGGGAAAGGTATGATTCCAACTATTCTCCTTCCAGTTATGGGTAAATAGTAAGGCAGACTGGGATTTTTAACCTTAGTCAGGCAACCAATCTAGGAGAAGGAAAACTCTGAATTAAAACCTGTTAAACTCCGTTTATGAAATTGACTTTCTGTCACATCTTGTCCGTGTGGAGGTGTTGGTATATATATATATATATATATATATATATATATATATATATATATATATATATAAACAAATGATAATAGTACGCTGACAGATATTTGTTTCGACCTCTTATAAAAAAACAGTCTTCTTCAAGAGCAACTATATTGATGAAAGAAAGAAGGAATAGTTAACCGTTTGACACGAGAGGTTCAAATAACGCTCACGTTCTGGGTCGGAATGTCTTTTAAAATTTGTATAAAAAATGCGTATTTTGGATTAAAAATAAAATTAATTTTATTTTTAAAACTAAAAGTCTCAACATCAATGAGAAAAACTCAATAAAGTTTGAAGTAAAAGTTTAATAGAAGATAAAAGTTGTATCAAAAGTGTTTAAGATGCAATCCAGTCACGAAAACGAATTGTGCTGCGGACTTCCATTTAAACTCGTTTTTCTGAACTAGGACTTATTTTAAGGGGAGGGATTTTATTTAAAACATCCTGAAAAATCACGCTAGGTCTTATTTTGCAGGTAGGTCTTATTTTGGGGGAAACACGGTAATATCCAGCAGGAGTGCCAATGTCCCATTAGTTGATTTCTTGAAGTGAGATTTAACAAGAAGAAAAGAACATGCCAACATAGCTTGATTTTGTGTGGTAAAGTCGGGAGTCGATGGTTGGCGTGGCGCTCCACCGTAGATGCAAAAACAGTCTCCCTGGTCTAGTGCTAGCAAAAAGCGGATATACTTCCATGCTATCTGGCTGATACCGACAATAGGCCACTCCATCAACTTTATTTACTTACTAATAATAAGCATATGAAAAAAAGGGTACTAATGCACAATATCACTCAAGAGATAATATCATTAGATTACGAATAAAAAGCATTACATTTCATGGAAATACCCGAAACCGTTGAGACGCTAGGGTTAGGGTTAAGTTAATGGTCAGGGTTAGTGTTAGTGTTAGGGTTAGTGTTAGGCTAAGTGTTAGGGTTAGGGTTGGTGTAAGTGTTAGAATTAGGATTGGGGTTAGGCTACTTCGGGAGTTTCCGTAATCTAATGCTATTTATACGTGAAATGTAATTTCAATGTTATTATCTCGTGTGCGCTATTCTACATTTGTATCCCCAAAAGAATAGCAACCTTTTCGGTAACAGTGTAGATGACCAGGAAGGGGATAAGAAAAGTAATAATGCCCAGCAGAAGTGTCAATGTTCCATTAGTTTATCTTTTGAACTGATTGTTTGTTTGTTTATTGATTTTAACGGCATATCAACCCGTTTGGGGTTATGCCATGCCTAACGGTTAGGAAGTTATAATATACGTGTATTTATATTTATACTTTTTAGTAATTGGTTTTATCAATGTGTTAGCATTATTGGAATTATGTTGTATGGTATTGATTTGTTTAATGTCTATATTCTATGGTATAATTTTATTTATTTCAAAAAAGAGAACATCCTCCATGTTGACATTTTCAAACAGATCTTTCATATTGTTTGCTTTAAAATAACGGTTTCTGATGTGAGCAAAAAACCTGCATTACATGAATAAGTGTTTAAAGTCAAAAGTGTTTGATATGTTTCACATTGTGGTTGTTGTTCTTGTTTGAGTATATAGAAGTGTTTTAGTCTTGTTTGACCAATGCGTAATCGGGACATAATGACTTGTTCCTTTCTAGGCTTCCTTAAAGTTGGTCTCAGCCTCTCAAAGTGGGTTTGATTAGGAAGAGTTTATTGTGGATGTTGTTATTCCAGTGTTATTGCCATTTTGTATGAAGGAATCTATTAATTTCAGGTTTCAGATCAGTATATGGTATCTTGAAATTGTCGGGGATCAAGAAAAGAACATGCCAAGTGGATTTACCGTTTCAATATACCATAGACAGAAAATCAAAGAAATCGAAAATATAGACGAACGCTTGGATCTTGAAAGAGAGATGAAAAACTGTGAAACACGAAAGTGACGGTGATACCAATTAGAGTCGGTGCACTTCCCAAAGACTTGCACATTAAAGGAAGAAAGGAAGAAAGGAAATGACAAGTGGAAATTAAAGCATAATTTTTTTTTTACATAAAAAAGAAATGTTTGGTGGAATGCTTTTGTCTATTATTTCAATTAGAAGCACCTCCTCATATATATATATATATATATATATATATATATATATATATATATATATATATATATATATAGAGAGAGAGAGAGAGAGAGAGAGAAATAAATAGATATTCTAGTTTATATTTATTTACATTGGAACAATTTTGCACCATTGGTTTCTTGCCCCACAGCAATAAACCAATGGTATCAAAATTGTAAATAGATATAAACTAAAATATTTATTTATTTATTTATTTATCTATTAACGCTCTATCACATATATTGAGTACTCTTCTAATAACACTACGTTGGATTACTACCGCTTCTTCAAGTATAATAGTGCCAACCATACACATTGATATATATATATATATATATATATATATATATATATATATATATATACTAGCAAAAGTATCCAGTCCATGACCGGAGTAAAAAAAAATTAACATCAGGTAGTGAGTGGGTAAGAGAGAGAATAAGAGGAAAATAATTTATAGAATTTAAAAAAATGTAATCCTTAACTTTTGAGTGTTTTGAAATATAATTCTATTTTTCAAAAAATTGCTTGTTTTTCTTAATTGATTGTTGCATTAAAGTGATAAAAATATTAATTTAATTTATTTTCTTTTTTACCCCTAAAAAGTAACAATTAAAAGGAGATAAGTATTAAACATGTGTCCTTATTTATTTAGCTCCATCGGCTGAGGTTGTACAATATGCCGACAGCACCTCTGCTGAGTAAAACCTCCTTCCAATCGGGTGACCCGTCGGCAGTAGGTGACAACACGTGGTGTTTGCAGAGTAGTCCATGGTATGCACTGTTACTTGGGCTAGACGGGCGACCGGAGAGGTCCCTCCAATCAATCAGCTGGTCATGTCAAGTCCTAGCACCAATATTGATTGTCCCTACCGTATTGTTCTGATGGTAAAACTGAATCTAGTGGTGAGGTTCCAATTATGGAGCTCTGGGAAGTGTGGAGTATCAATTCATTGCCATTACTCCCAGGCTCACATTGACCCGGAGTGCCAGCACACCAAGTACGACCATCCAGGTCCCATCTATTTGGTTAAATAGAAAAAAAAAAGATTTTTAAAATATGTTTAAAAATGAATTAGAAATGATTTGAATACCCAGTGATAATGCATAAAGCAAACATGACTTCGGCATAAATTGTTTTAAAATCTCAATAACGTGTTTGTTTTAGTATGTATTTTTAATTCAGACAAAGCGTCCGTTTTAGTAAATTTTTTGGCAGAATTTAATATTCAAACTGTATCAATAATTAATTACATATGTAATATCATTTTTTTTTTTTACTGATGCACATTATGTTACTACTTTTTGACTTAAACAAAAATTTGACCTTATATAATCGATTTAATTGATTTTAATTTGTTTTTAAAGTGGTGCTTGAATTGTTGATACCTAATAAAAATACATATGAGTATCATTTGCCTTTCTACGACCATATGCTTAGAAATTCAAAGCCTGTACCGACGAGTGGTGTGTTTTTATCTTAGAACTTGTCTTTTTTATCACAGTTACGAACCCTGTCTTAACGCTACTTCAAAGCTCGAATTGTGCCGACGGGAGATGGAGTGGGTGAGTCAGCTTAACGTTAGTTTTTGTTTTTTAGAAATGAACATTCGTATTTTTTTCATGCAGCAAGCGACCGTCTCTTCTGTCTGGGAAGTTCAAAACTAAACTCATGTCGACGTGAGTAGGGTGGGGATATAGGGTGTGTATACTGTATTTTTTAATTTTTTGTTAATTATTGAATTATATCGCTTAATTAATAAAAATCAAACCCCAAATTGTGTGTGTTTCTTAGTTATAAGCATATCAAGTAGTATGTGAGATTTCAAATCTGAATGACCTCTCGTTTGTGAGTTATAAGTCGACACGTATATACCAAACTTCCTTATATATACTAGCAAATATATGCACCCTCCGGGTGCAAGTATTTAAGTTTTAATGTAATAAAATATTGTATTAAATTAGAAAGGCTAATGAAACTAAATAAGAATACAGATAAAAAGATTTGAAACAGAGGGAGTATAATAAAAGATTAGAAACAGAGGGAGTATAATAAAAAATGGAACAACTGAAACTTACTCTTCCATCACTCTCGTCTTTCATTGTTATTTTTTCTAATTTAAGTATTTAGTTATAAGAGGAATTAAAGAATAAAATGACAGTTATTTTATCTTGTTAATGGATTCATTGAAGAGATGTTTGCTTATATTCATTAAAATAAAACCAAACAGTTAGAAATCAATAACACTAAGCACATATTTATTAAATTCAATTTTTTAATATTAATATGCAAATTAGCCTTCCCGTTCACACTGTAAACCGTTATTTTGTTGTATATATAAATATAATTGCATGTTGTCAGTATGTAGACATAGTTAACAGTATTAATAATGTAAGACAATTTTATTAATAATTGAGGTTAAATAAAAATAAAATCATGGAGAATGTGATGTCAATAACTAAGAGAATTGTGACTTGAGTAGGAATATAGTTTCGGTTACAGACAGAAAAACACACAATTTCCATTATAATAATAATATATACTAGCAAATATATGCACCCTCCGGGTGCAAGTATTTAAGTTTTAATGTAATAAAATATTGTATTAAATTAGAAAGGCTAATGAAACTAAATAAGAATACGGATAAAAAGATTTGAAACAGAGGGGGGTATAATAAAAGATTTGAAACAGAGGGAGTACAATAAAAAAATGGAACAACTGAAACTTACTCTTCCATCACTCTCGTCTTTCATTGTTATTTTTTCTAATTTAAGTATTTAGTTATAAGAGGAAGTAAAGAACAAAATTACAGTTATTTTATCTTATCTAACTGTTTCATTTAAGATTCATTGAAGAGATGTTTGCTTATATTCATTAAAATAAAACCAAACAGTTAGAAATCAATAATACTAAGCACATATTTATTAAATTCGATTTTTTAATATTAATATGCAAATTAACCTTCCCGTTCACACTGTAAACTGCTATTTTGTTGTATATATAAATATAATTGCATGTTGTCAGTATGTAGACATAGTTAACAGTATTAATAATGTAAGACAATTTTATTAATAATTGAGGTTTAGATAAAAATAAAATCATGGAGAATGTGATGTCAATAACTAAGAGAATTGTGACTTGAGTAGGAATATAGTTTCGGTTACAGACAGAAAAACACACAATCTCCATTATAATAAGATATATATATAAAGTTAAACCTAATGAGTCAGATATACCTACTAATACTTTCGCTTAGTGGCTCATCAGGGCAAGAATCTGACCTGATGAGCTACTAAGTGAAACTATTAGTAGGTATATAATCAGGTTTAACTTTATTATTGGCTCTACTTAGGTATCGAGCACTTTTTACATTTTAGCTTTCAACAATCCTAGCGGTTTATATATATATATATATATATATATATATATATATATATATATATATATATATTTCTTTTTTTCTTTTGGGTAAGTGTTATAGTATTAATCGATTATTTTCGGTTGGTACGATCCTCTTGGTCTTTTCTTTTTCTCTCCCCCCCCCAGCTGAAGTTATATATATATATATATATATATTATATATATATATATATATATATATATATATATATATGTGTGTGTGTGTGTGTGTGTGTGTAAACACACACACACACAGAAGTTTTTTTTCACTGAACAGATGGACTCGCCATTTTTAATACACTCTCTTCCCAGATTATAGTGGCTTGTCAAACACTTAAAAATTCATTTAATTTTTTATACTTACTAAAAACAATTTCTTTAACAAGAAATTTTCTCCTACCGATGACCTAAGGTCGAGATTAGTTGAGAAAAATAAACAACATAAAATAAATATTCCTGTTTGTCTCATGAACTTTTTGTTCATATATATATATATATATATATATATATATATATATATATATATATATATATATATATATATATATGAGAGTTTTAAAATTTGCTGGAAGCATTGTGTGTATATTGGTTTGGCGGTTGGTTTTGAAGGCTATTACAACGCAAGTGTAAAGAAAAATCAGGTAACTAGGATGTCGTTCATCTACCTTTGATTTATTTTCTTAATATTTCGGGATGAAAAACCCTTCATCAGAAGATTCTGAAAGCTCAGATCCTTCTCGGAAGATGTTAACTGCTGTCTGAATCAATCTATTCTGTTGTAGCTTGTAATTGTGTGTGTGTGTGTGTGTGTGTGTTTGTGTATATGTGCGTGCGTGCGTGCGTGCTGGAGGTCAGGACACTGTATTGACCATCCTTTTGAGGTATGGTAGGTCTCATTCGTTTGTATTTTTCTGTATTCACTTTATTTTATCTAGTTTATGGAGTCATTTGTCTTGTTTAGCCGGCTTGTTGTATAAGTAGTTTGATTTGGTTTCTTTGTTTAATGGCATATTAACCTTCGCAGGTTATTTAATGTCAAAGCTATCCTATCAGTAGTGGTACTATTTAACACATAGTTGGGGGATGAAGGGGTTCGTGCCTTTCCCAAGGGTATTATGTGAAAAATAGGGTAATCTGAATATTAACTACATAAATGAGAGTAACCTCCCCTTGTTTCTTCACTTTGAGGAAGCCGTCTGTTTTGGTCGGCCATTTTCATTTCACCGTAAATCTACACTGAAAATACGAATTTGTTCGGATCAATACAACTGCATGTTTTAACACGAAAATATCATAAAATGTGTTCTTAATTGTGCTTGCGCATTATTTGAAATGAACTTTTAAGAACACATTTTATGCTATTTTCGTGTTAAAACATGCAGTTGTGTATGCCTTCTATCTTCTATTCTCTGCAGTGCCGTGTCGTGTTCTCCTCGGGTCAAGGGCATCTTCTTCGTATCGGGTGTTGTATCTCTCCACATTCATTTGTTCCTGATAATTATGAACACAGAGATACAAACGATTTGATTTTACCTGATTACATTTCAAACACACGCGCGCGGGGAAAAATCAGCACAGAGACGAAATGCGTCTGTTTACTACGGCTGCTTGCTCGATTCTCAGTTAACTAACACCAGCTTGTAACTTTCTCATGGTCCAGCCAATCACGTGATCTTTCTAAGCCAATCAGAGAGGCTTGCTCGGATGACCTCTGGGAAGAAGGCTGTTGCCAATCAAGCTCTGTGAACCTTTATAAACTTTGGTTTCTTTGTTTAATGTCAAAGCTATGTCTGAAATTTAACACAAACTAATGTAAGTAAAGTCGTCGAGATGGCCTAAAGTCGGTATCAGCCAGACAGCGAGGGAGTCTACCCCCTTTTCACTAGCGCTAAACCAAGGAGATTATTTTAGCGTCTGAGGTGGAGCGCCACATCTACCATCAGGTCCTTACTTTACCGCACAGATCCCAGTGCTACTCATACGCTGAGTTGGCAAGGGCCGGTATCGAACCCGGAAATTTATGGTTTTTAATTAAACGCTCTACTGACTGATGACATCAAACATTCCTAATTCTTCGATATTTGATCCTTATAGCATACACTGTTAGATTATTTCGCTCTTTTGTTATTTATTAAATATCTTATATATATATATATATATATATATATATATATATATATATATATATAATATTTGTTATAGGATACAATACATTTAAGGTGCGATTGTTACCATTGGTTTCAAGGCAGCGTGTTAGCCACTATCAAGACAATGCGCCCGTGAAAGAAATGCATATATGCAAAAATATTCGCTGCATTTTTTTCACGGGCGCATTGTCTTGACGATCAGTGGCTAACACGCTGCTTTGAAACCAATTGGTAACAATCGCCTCTTAAATGTATTGTCCCCTATAACAAATAAATACAGGTCTTACATTCGTAACCGAGCACCTTATTTTCAATTCTTCAATACTAGAAAAACTACTCTCTCTCTCTCTCTCTCTCTCTCTCTCTCTCTCTCTCTATATATATATATATATATATATATATATATATATATATATTATATAATAATAAATAAATATATAAAAGGTTTTACATATCTATTTATTTGGTGACAAGAAATTCCGACATTTTGTAACATCTTCATCTGATGATTGCATCGCATGAAACCAATATGGTCGTGAATGTTCCTTTGTCACCTAATAAATAGATATGTAAACCTTTATATATTCATTTTATTATATTATTAACAGCTCTATTTTATATTGAGCACTCTACCAATAAACTGCCTTTGGTACACCGTTCCAGCAAAAGCTGAAACAGTGACATCCCACACTATATATATATATATATATATATATATATATATATATATATATATATATATTATATGGTGTGTGTGTGTGTGTGTGTGTGTTGTGTGTGTGTGTGTGTGGCGTGTGTGTTAGTGTTAGTGATTTTCCAGTAGCCGTTAATTTTAGACCCTACACTGCATTACAAAAATAATAGGCTATACCTATTCATTATGTAACCATTATTTCGAAAGTGAACGTTATAGTGCGAATGGAGTTCATTTCCCTTACTACGATGTCACAGTCCAGCACGTTGGCCACGGGGACACCCCACCCTCCTTTAATAAGTTGTTTAAAATTTACATAAGTTTGATTTTTATGTTTTTCATTTGTAACAATTTGAAACCTTTTTTTAAACAATGAATTAAACTTTTTTTAATAATATAATTTGAAAACATTTTTTTAGCAGTCAATTAACTTTATTAACATTTCATAATTTAGATCAGGAGACACCAAATTACGGTCCACGGGCCGAATACGGCCGCGATGGCATTTTATCAGGCCCGCCGACGGTATTTGAATGTTGCGTTCTTTGATAGTGTTTTGAAAATAAATATGTTGGTTGAATTTGTTTTTGAGCATCTTATGCTACTCATCCATGAATACAACGTGGAAGGATAAATTTTGTTTTGTAACTTTTTCTCAGAGCTTTCGTTCTGGCTAGCAAGAATTGAACACAATAATAATGTGGCCCGCGCTTGTTATTTTTTCAATTATCCGGCCCCCGTGAAAAAAGTTCAGTGATCCCTGATTTATGAAAGATAAGTTTATTTTCCCGAAAAAAAAAAGCAAATCAAAAGAGCGTACGAGTCTGGCTCGTGCTGCTAATTTAAAGGGAACATTCCCTAAAATTTTTTTGTGAGATTAAAAAAACGAACAAACACAAAAGCAAAAAATAAAAACAAGAAACAACTCAAAGGGCATTTGAATTTTTGATAACATTTATTTCATTTCAAACGTTTCTTTGAAACAAGAATATACAGCATTTACACCTTTAAGTCTGAGAACAATAAATTAGTTGTCATGGTATGCAGACCTTGATCTATCGTTCACTGCACCTACCCTTTAGCATTCCCTGAACTTCACCCCAACCCACACCCCACCTTAATTCTAAACTAAACTTCATTTACTACCTGCAACATTTACAAAACAAAAAAAACAAAACAAACCAAAGGCATATATGCACAAATATACATAGACAATCAAACATTATATCACAAGTTAAATCCTGATTTTTCGATATTTGATCCTTAGGATATACACTGTTAGATTTATAAGCATCTGCTCAATACATGAAGGTAACTTAGCATATGTCATAGGATCTTTCCTAGTTCATATTTGATTTAAGCAATTTTTTTATAAGCATCCGCCCAATACAATTAGGTAACAAGCATATGCCATACGAACTTTGTTATATATTTGATTCAAACAACTTTTTCATGTACTGCTGGACTTGACAGATTTTGAATCAGTGATTTTAAACTCGTGTTATTTCATCTTTTTATTTAAACAAACAAGCCTCCTAATCTATTTTGTCCCAGACCCGGGTTCAGCTCTTCATCAAGAACAGATCAGACCATTTGCTTATAGTACATCAGACACATCTTTTTTTTCAACAGTTATTTACCGATACGTTCTTCGTATAATATATGATTTGAGATAAAAGTGTTTAAATTTAATGATTATACAAATATACTGACCAATATGACACTGTGCAAGATTCACAGTGTCGGTTCTCTGAATTCGAATAAAAAATCTTCAATAGTAGAAATTTTGCAGGCACACCACACTCGACGCGGCAAAGTCTTCCGAAAATGACAAAAATTGCACTTTTTGCTAAAAATGTATCACCAAAAAGACAGTTTCTTACTTCTGTATTTGATCACACACTTTGAGGGGACACTAACCGGATTGAAAAATAAAAAAAAAGGTCCTGGCCAATTGAAAGACTCGTTTACGATATGTAAGGCACAATTGGTTGTTACAGAAAAAAAAAAAAAAAACGTTTGTATATTAGGAACAATGGGGGATGTTTTGATAAGATAAGATAATAAAATAATACAGATATTTAGAGATCTAAGTCAGCTTAGACGCAAGGACGCATTAATAAATCACCTTGTAGAGGATAAACGCACTGGCAATGGCTTTCGAGAAGATAATGTTAAAGGAGACACTCTATCCAACAATATAAAAATATTCTATGACTTTATTGAATTTTGACGGCTAGTTGACAAACAGTTTAAAATGATATGCTTACAGATGTTGTACTATCTGTTGAGTATAAGTCACCACTTATATTTATGGACTTTGCCAATAGCAGGAGCAGGAATTGTCCAATAAAAAACGACATAGCATGCATGTAACACCAGACGAACTACGACTGGATTCTCTGCTACAAGTACATTATTGTTCTACCTAGGATTGCAAGGACTACTACTGGACTTTTTACTACAGAGACTACACCCTTTTTCTTTTACCAATGTAGTTACCAATAGGAAAACTAAACGCCTACAATAGCGACCAGAATCGTAACAACAGATTGTAATCCCGAATAGACTGAAAGAATATTGCCAGAATATAAGTAAAGATGAAATATATATGTTGAGTCGGTGTTTAATTTTAAAATTTGGTTCCTTATTTTATGCCGAACATAAACTGTGATTCTTGCTTTTGGAGAATGCTCGGACATTTTTTTATGTCAATACACACGCACGCGCACACTCATGCAAACAAAAGCAGCGACAGATATATATATACAAGGAAAGATTCAAGCACATACACAAAATAACAGAGTATAAGTACTTTCTCTCTGTCCACCTCTCTCTCTCTCTCTCACACACACACATACACACACACACACACAAACGCCCTCTCTCTCTCACACACTCTCTCTCTCTCTCACACACACACACACACATATATATATAGATATCCAAACTTGGATTAGTATGGTACTATGCTACAGTAGTAGAGTACCAAAGGACAAATGAGCTGTGAGACTAACATCTTAATTACCACTCTATTGCAGGCGTCCATATATATATATATATATATATATATATATATATATATGATCCTTCAAGGGAAGAACACCAGAAAAAGACACATCCCCGCAGAGAGAGAGAGAGAAGAGAGAGAGAGAGAGAGAGAGAGAGAGAGAGAGAGAGAGAGAGATTCACAAAAAGTGAAAATTACTTGAATGTTAATATAAGTAAAGAGATTTTTGAAGACCAGAAAAATTATTTTTGACTTAGAAACTTTTTTTTTTTTTTTGCTCATGCATATTATCTTGGACCAAATTGGTAGTTTTTAAAAGATATTTTTTGAAAAGTTATGTGCCTTTGTTAAAAAATAGTATTGCATTAACCCCTTATCTACGGGTTGCATAGGTGTTAAATGCACCCCACAATCAAGTGTGTAGATTTAAAACAATGTCATAACATTAGAAAGAACTTCAATTTAGGAATCATAGAATGGTAGTTTCATTGAAAACAGGTAGAGCAGGTCTCTTTCGACACAGATTCTGCATCAGCGTGTAAATAGGAATCCTCGGAACTAGTAGGAAAGGGGTTAAATTAGATTTTTGAATTTCAGGGAAAAAAAAAAAAAAGATATTAAAGCTGAGAAAATTTTCAAGAGAGAAAGTTAAAAAACAAAAAAACAAAAACAAAAAAACAAAAAAAATAAAAGAACAAAAAACAAACAACAAATTAATACGACCACATTCACACTCACATATTTTAACTCTTTGCCTACCAATTTTACCCCACGGCTGTACCAAAATTTGCAGTCAACTGGTTCCCTATTGCAAAAGGTACCAATTACCCGTCTCGGGGGTATGTTCACAGACAAAACAAAAGATGACAGCGGTGTTCACGTTATATTTTTTTAGTGTAAACAGATGACAAGCGCGAGAGCAGTTGCCGGTGGTTTACGGTAGGGAGAGCCGCCGCGGGCGGTTTAAAGTAGGCAAAGAGTTAACGTTGATCATATATTGAAGAAATTAAGAAATATATCTTATATTCAAAATCTGAAATTATATTTAACTTCCCCGCCCCCTTTTGTCTCTATCATTCATTCGTGTATTTTTTTAATGTAATTTTTCCTCTCTTTCTCTCTCTTTATCATTTCCCTAATTTTGTTTCCACTTTTGTTATTGTTATTGTTATTGTTTAATATCCCAATTAGGGTGTATCAAATGTATTTTCGTTTCTAAGAACCCTTTCTTTTTAAATGGGGAGCGAGCACATAGAAAAGTCGCCAGGACATGTGGCAAATACGAGAGTCGTTCAAAAACTTCTACGCTTCGCTCAGATACTGATTGCTTAAAAATTGACCATGTGTCGCACCCTGTCCGTGGCGGAGTGGTTGGATTAATACATATAAGTGCAAGTAAGTATTTACCCAACTCGCTATTCAGTAGTAATGGATCTGCGAGACTAGCTTGCCAACCATTACACCAAGACAGGACAACCTTTTATCAAACCCGTTCGCCACGGGTAGAATGTGACACAAGGTCGCACGTATGGGGCATCCAGCGAGGAACTATTTAGTAGTAATGGTTCCGCGAGACAAGCTTGCTAACAGTTTTCTCAACGATGGGACGCCCCCACATATAAGTGCGAGTATGTTACGTAGCTCTCCGCTCGGACCTCTGTTTTGTACATTTTTTTTAGATTTGTCGCACACCTCCCAACTTTTTAAGGACCTCACCTGCAAAGAAATTAAGATAGAAATCTGAATTATTTTTTTCTAGTTTTCTAAAAAGTGGCCCTTTTTTCTGGTTATGTTTTAGACATTTTTGAACGGCTCTCGTAATTCAAAATTAATTTTTATTTTGTGTTTAAAAACACCAAAAAGATACATTTTCGGAAAGCGTAGATAATTGTTACCAATGAATTTAAAGTTACAAATTGTCGACTCGTTGTGGAAAGCGTATAAAGTTGCCTAAATTTGACATTTCAGTAGTAATTAAATAGAGTAAAGTTGGTGGAGTGGCCTATTGTCGGTAACAGCCGGACAGCGAGGGAGTCTATCCCCTTTTCGCTATGTACGTAACACTTTCGTACAAGGGAACACCAGTTAGACATTTTGAATAGGTGTAACTATTGAGTCAAGTGCTATATACAACGATTTGCATTTCACACAGCGCTAATACCCATGGGAAAGGTAGACATCCAATTAATCTCCCTCCAGCTATGGGTAAATAGTAGGGTGGACTAGGCTCTTTAACCTTGGCTATGTAACCAGTCTAGGAGAAAGAAAACTCTGAATTCAAACCAGTTAAACCCCGCTTAAGAAATTGACCTTGCGTCACATCCTACTCGTGCGGAGGGATTGGCATATATATATATATATATATATATATATATATATATATATATATATATATTATATAGGAAGTTTGTAGAAAAAACAAGATGTTAAAAGTTTTACTGACAGAAATCAGTTTCGACCATATGTCAGCAAAACTTTTAACATCTTGTTTTTTCTACAAACTTTCTACACATATTGTCGGATTCATATCCATTTTACCTTTCATATATATATATATATATATATATATATATATATATATATATATACGAACAACTTTTTTCCTGGTTACCCTCTAGCTACACCTTTGGTGTAAAGCTTATTTCAAGTACATATCTACAGGCCAGGGATATTGTATTGTAAAGGTGGAGCACCACGCCTATCGTCAACTCTTAAATGCTTTACCGCACAGATCATATTACCTAAGACGTGCTACTCATGCATTGAGTTATCGAGGGTCGGTATCGAACCCGAAACCTTACGATTGTCTTGACGAATGCTCAACCGACTAAGCCAAACCGTCATTCAACCCATTATCATCGTTATCTACGTCATATCATTATCAGCATTATTTAGTCGCGCCTTTTTTTTTTGCAGTTGTTAAAATAGCGCGAACAAATATTGAATTTTTGATAATTCGAAAGCATTATTTTAAATATGGCCAAGTAGCTGCTCACAGAATTCGGAAAATAGAAATAAAAGAAAATCTAACAAAAAAAAAAAGGAAAATTGGCAGAGTGGCCTATTGTCGGTATCAGCAGGGACAACGAGGGAGTCTATCCGCTTTTCGCTAGACCAGAGAGATTGTTTTTGCTGAGGTGGAGCGCCACACCTACCGTCAGCCTCCCACTTCACCGCACAGATCAGATTGCCCAATCTGTGCTAATCATGCGCTGATTTTTTTTTTGGGGGGGGGGGGTCAGTATCGAACCCAGAACCTTGCAATTCCTAGGCCGGTGCTGTAACGACTAAGAGCAATTAATCACCTCCTGTGACCTCAATTCTCTTTGGGTGTCAATTCAAAAAGTCATTTCTGCTAATCATGCGCTGAGTTGCTGGGGACCGATGCCGAACCAGGAACCTTGCGATTCCCAGGCGGGTGCTCTACCGACTGAGCTAAACCGGTCCCTAATGAAAGAATAATTGACCATTAATACCCTAAACTAGTTTAAGAAGTTTTTATCGCGATGAAATGTCTCTTAAAAGGAATAAAGCCAAGAAGAGGAAGACGATCATGCATCGATACCGATGGCTTAGAAACGGAAGGTAGAGGTTGGTTGGTTGATTTTAACGGCATATCAACCCGTCTGGAGTTATGTCATGCCTAGTGGTTAGGAAGTAATATGTGTTGTGTATCTATATTTACACTTTGTAGTAATTGGTTTTAACAATGTGTTAGCACCATTGGGGATTATGTTGTGTGTTATTGATTAGGTTCATGTCTATATTCTATGGTATTATTTTATTTCCTTCAAAAAGAACAGAATGTCTTCTATGTTGACATTTTCAAATAGATCTTTCATATTGTGTGCATTAAAATAACGGTTTCTGATGTGAGCAAAAACCCTGCATTCTATGAGTAAGTGTTTAACATTCAAAGGTGTTTGACATGTTTCACACTGTGGTTGTTGTTCTTGTTTGAGTATATAGGAGTGCGTAAGTCTTGTGTGCCCAATGCGTAATCGGGACACAAGGACTTGTTCCTTTCTAGACTTCCTTAAGGCTGGTCTCCAGTCTCCCAGAGTGGATTTGATTAGAAAGAGTTTATTGTTGATGTTGTTATTCCAGAATTGTAGAATAGTAGATGTAGAGGAGAAGGTAGAGGAGAACTCGACCCAGCAACACTCAAAAACTTACCGAAGAGATAGAATCCTAGAAAGGTACATGAAGAACTCCAAAAAAGATAGAGGATCTTCTGGGGGCTTCTCCATGAATTCAGAAAGGGTTAAAAAGCGAAGATATGTTTTGATACACCCTAATATTTGGATTCAAAAGCCATTGCATAGAATTTAGAAAAAGAAAGGAAAAAAAAAGGGATCAAAAGGAAGATATAGTTATTACTAAACGTAATTCGTGTTTTTTTTTACAATCAGCCTAATGTTATCATTAATAGTAGATATGTTAAAAATCTTTAAACCCCCAAATAATATCACCCCCCACCGCCCAAATAATATCTCCACCACGGGAAGAAGAACTGAAATAGTATCACAGAAAATGAGTTAACCCTAAATTTGACTGACTAGTGTCCCCGGCGAAGAGCCTAGTCGCCCAGAAACTGAAGATTCCCCCTTTTCCTTTTTAGACGCAATTCTTCCATAATTCTTTATAATTAGTTTGACTCTTGTCCTTTTTTTATTAGCGTTAAAGGTTTTCTTTTTTTTTTGTCTATATGATATTTTCAGTCACTTCTACGAAGTGGAACAACGTCACATTTTCGAAGGTAGGCATAGGTTCCTGTATAATAGAGAGAACATTCCACTACGTTGTTGTCGAATGTCATTTCGCTGACGTGCATCTTGGGATTGAATTCAACCTGAAAAAGAAAACAACAAAAAAATATGATAATTACTAAAAAAAATATGATAATTACTAAAAAAAAAAAAAAAATAAAATAAAGGAAAATATGATAATTACTAAAAAAAAAAATAAAAAAAAGGAAAATATGATAATTACAAAAAAAATAAATAAAAAAGGAAATATGATAATTACTAAAAAAAAAGAAAAAAAAAAAAGGAAAATATGATAATTACAAAAAAATAAATAAAAAAAGGAAAATATGATAATTACTAAAAAAAAAAAAAAAAAAAAAAAAAGGAAAATATGATAATTACTAAAAAAAAAATAAAAAAAGGAAAATATGATAATTACTAAAAAAAAAAATAAAAAGGAAAATATGATAATTACTAAAAAAAAATAAAAATAAAAAAGGAAATATGATAATTACTAAAAAAAATAAAAAAAATAAAAAAAAAAATAAAAATAAAAAAAAAATAGGAAAATATGATAATTACTAAAAAAAAAAAAAATAAAAAAGGAAAATATGATAATTACTAAAAAAAATAAAAATAAAAAAAGAAAATATGATAATTACTAAAAAAAAATAAAAAAGGAAAATATGATAATTACTAAAAAAAAATAAAAATAAATAAAGGAAAATATGAATAATTACTAAAAAATAAAATAAAAAAAGGAAAATATGATAATTACTAAAAAAAAAATAAAAAAATAAAAATATGATAATTAATAAAAAAATAAAGGAAAATAATAATTACTAAAAAAAAAAATAAAAATAAAAAGGAAATATGATAATTACTAAAAAAAAAAAAAAAAAAGGAAAATATGATAATTACTAAAAAAAATAAAAATAAAAAAAGGAAAATATGATAATTACTAAAAAAAATAAAAATAAAAAGGAAAATATGATAATTACTAAAAAAAAAAATAAAAATAAAAAAAGGAAAATATGATAATTACTAAAAAAAAATAAAAATAAAAAAGGAAAATATGATAATTACTAAAAAAAAAAAAAAATAAAAAAAGGAAAATATGATAATTACTAAAAAAAAATAAAAAATAAAAAAAAGGAAAATATGATAATTACTAAAAAAAAAATAAAAAAGGAAATATGATAATTACTAAAAAAATAAAAAAATAAAATAAAGGAAAATATGATAATTACTAAAAATAAAAAAAAAAAAAAGGAAATATGATAATTACCAAAAAAAAAAAAAAATAAAAAAAGGAAAATATGATAATTACAAAAAAAAAAAAAAAAAAGGAAATATGATAATTACTAAAAAAAAAAAAAAAAAAAAGGAAAATATGATAATTACTAAAAAAAAAAAAATGATAATTACTAAAAAATATGATAATTACTAAAAAATAAAAAAAAATAAAAAAAGGAAAAACAAAAACGCCTTTCGGGCAGTGTACAAATTAATCTTTGAAAGATATTGTCTGAGTGGGAAGGGAGTTACACACATACACACACGAAACATACACATGCATACATACACAACACACACATATCCACAACACACACAGCACACACGTATACGCATAGACAACACACATATACGCCCCACACAAAACACACACATACAAACACAACACACGCACAAATACAGACATAGACACACATATATACAAATACACACACACATATATAAGTTAGGTTAGCGTAGACATAAAGTCAACGGCGCTATCAATGATATTGATATTGAACACTCTTTTCTTACAAATATAACTAATTATTTTATCAATAATCTCTGTCTGTCTGTCTGTCTGTCTGTCTCTCTCTCTCTATATATATATACAAGATGTGTCAAAAAAGTATTCCTCGTATTCTGAAAAGAAAATAATGTTCCATTCATTAATTTTTTTACAGAATACATGGTGAGTCAAAAAAGTAACAAGTTTAAAGCTGTATTTACCAAAATAGAAATGAAGAATGAATGGAACGTTATTTTTTTTTCAGAATATAAGGTGTATCAAAAAGTACAAAAAATCCCGATACTTTTTTGACACACCTTGTATATCATTAATAGAGCATGTATATCTAAGTTAGCGTAGCGTAGACATAAAATCAACGACACTTAGTAACTGACAGTTTCTCGTCTATGCGATTTTCAAACCAAGTCAACTATTTATATAATGGCCAGTAGAAAAACCAAGGGTATCTGTGTTTTTGTGTATAGCTAAAAGCTCTTGTTCATGGCATGTCAGGATTATTGGAAAAGAAAGTTATGAGGTGGACAATGAGGTCCGTTCAACTGACAAACAATAAGATAATAATAAACCTTTGGACATTTACCTTTAGGATGTAATTTCCATATTTAATTCCGGTTATGTCGATCCATTGACAGTCAATGTCATGGTAATAATTATCGGAACAATTAATAGAAAGTCCTGAAAGAAAAGAAAGAAAATATTTTTGAATGTACTGTAGCAATTGTCTTCCCTTGCCGCCACGATTTGCCACTAGAGGCCGTTACAACCTGGCTATTTAAACACAGCCCGGGGGTCTTTATTTTTTCTTATCTGTTATTTGGGAGCTATTAATTTCCCACAGGGAATAAGAATATTAATTATCATTTTCGTTTTTGTTTTGAAAATTAATTAAAGGATCAATAGCCAAAAAGTTATTTAACATTATCTAACTGTTAGATGAACCCAATTACAGATTACAATAAACCCACGTTAAAGAAAGAAGAAAAAAGAACGGTTCTTTGGGTGTGTATCGGTAGAACAGAGTGATCTGCCCCTGTGTATCGGTAGAATAGAGTGATCTGCCCTTGGGCGGATCTATATATAAATAAACCAACTTGGTAGCCATTTGCATTCCATTCTGGACATTGGTACGAGACGGTCACCACGTCTTACCTCCGAATATTGGAGGTGCGTGGTGTAATGTTTAGAGTCGTAGGAAATGGACTCGTCGTCCCAAGTTCAAATCCTGGACGAAGCTGTCTGCATTTCCCATTGTGCTTATACTCTTGGGAACGGTATGCATCCAACTACTCTCCCTCCAACTATGGGTAAATAGTAGGACAGACTGGGCTCTTTAACTTTGGCTAGGTAAACTCTGAATTCAAACCTGTTAAATTCCGGTTAAGAAATTGACCTTATGTCACATCATACTCGTGTGGAGGGGTTGGTAAATATATATATTACCCCCGAACAGAATTGGTGTAATGGTTAGAAAGCAAGTCATACAGGTCTATTACTGCTGAATACCACACAATTGTGACCTTGTGTCAAATCCTACCCCTGTGGTAAGATATATATATATATATATATATATATATATATATATAGTACTATTAGGAAAGGTATGAATCCATCTATTCCCGCTCCAGCTATAGATAAAATAGTAGGGCAGTCTGAGCAATTTACAAAATCTTGAATTGCTAATGGTTTGGTTCTCCTCTACTTTATTTAGTAACACTACTGTTCTTCTACAAGGATGGCTTTGATATTAAATAATCCACGAAGGTTAAAATGCCATTAAACGAAGAAACCAAACTAAATCAAAAGGCATGTAAAAAAAAGTAAATACTTTTGATACAATCTAATACGAAAATGTATTTTTTTTACTTACCTTGGTCACCAAATCCCAAGCAATTGTATTTCGGGGTAATACCCGGAGGGCATCGTGTATCTTCTAAACAAAAACTGGCTTTGTGACCCTGAGCAACTCGATTACCTTGCATGTCAATGATATCGTAATGAGCAAACACCTCCATACTGTGATAATGCCTGGAAATTGTCAAAAAAACGTCAGACTTTAATAATGATCAATAATCTTAAAGTAGCTGGTGTCGCTTCGAAGGAAAAGAAAAATGACTTTGTTATCAAAATTCTACCATCACTGACTGATATGAAAAAAAAAAAAAAAAGAATTATAAACATTTTGTTCTGTTTTTCTTTTTTCGTTTCATGACTTAACACCTTCTAATAAAAACGATTTGGTTGATTGTCACCTGTGAACAAAATGCAAAACAGATTCAATTTAAAATAACCAGTCTTGAATTTCTTTAAGCAAACACAGCGACTGTCAAAACATTAGCGTGACAGACATTAGACATAACCGAATTAAGTATAGATTATTGAACTATATGACATATTGTAATGTCGCTTCCATACAGCATTTATTTAATCATATACAGTCAACGACGAAATTATTTGTACAACAATGAATATTGAATATTTTTACCCATTTCTAAGAATTCAATTCCTGTAAACTGCCTGACTTTTTTGTGTTATTAAGTACAAAAAAAAAAAAAAAAAAAAAAAAAAAGAATATAAAATTCAATTGTGAGGGGGATAGGCTGAATTTACTAAATATAAGAAGAAAAAAAAACAATACAGGAAAAGACAAAATTATTCGCACATACACGAGACCCTAAAAGGTACTAATTCTCTGGGTCAAAGTGGATCTGGGAGTAATGGTGATAAAGGGGTGCTCCATATTCCCCGGAGTGCCAGGATTGGAACTTCACCATCAGATAGAGTTTAATGTCATATGCAGAACATTAAGACCCCCAGTCACAGCCTCATATAGCTCATATATGATAAAGGCAATGGGGTTGGGACAATCATATATGTGCTAGGCTTGATATGGGCGAAATAGTTCAAGTTAAAAACGCAGTAAGGGTAACCCAAAGCCGAACTATCTTAGACCTTATTTTCCTAATGCTAGTATTATTGGAGAACAAAAAAGTTTTGGTAGACTGAACACAGTTTCCCCAATGATACCTGCATTAGAAAAATGAGCCCAGTTTCGTCAGATAACCATTACAAAATAAATGTTTTTATTTTGTAATGGCTATCTGACGAAACTGGGTCATTTGTGGAGTTACCGGCATACGCAGGACATATATGATAAAAAGGGTTAGGGCTTGCCATAAAAGCAATAGGGTTGGGACAATAATATAGGTGCTAAGGCTTGGCATGACCAACTGATTGGTCGGAGGGGCCTCTCTGACCGACCGCCTAACTTAAATAAGAGCCAAAGTAGAGTGTTGTATGTCATGGACTATTCAACCACCAGGGTTCTATCCTTAAGCATCACGGGTCTCCACCCACGGCCAACAGGTGGTCCCATTGGGGTGGGGTCTTACCTATCTGCAGAGGTGCAGTCGGTGTATTCGACAGCCCCAGCCAACAGGACGAAAAAAAACATTGGCTCAGATTCTTTTACGGAGACCTTCACAATTTGTGGACCACCAATGTTGACAGACGCACGAAATTCTAACGTCTATAAAATTGAGCAGAGTGGTTATTTTTATCTCTGCATTAAAGGGTAGGGGTGTGGCATTTGACCCTTCTTGGTAAGGCTATCAATTACTCCACGAAACTGAAAAAGAAGAAAACAAATGTTCTGCCTAAAATGTCTTAGTTTTAGAATCTCAAAAATTGGAGCCTTTTCTTTACAAATATATTTTTAGGCCCTTTGTTTCTGACATTTTACTTAAAAAGAAACAAATAACTAAAATTTAAAAAAATACTCTTTATATATACAGACGATAATCAAAACAGAACGGTTTTGACGCCCTCTCCCGAAGAAAAACCTTAAATATTTGAATTAATTTGAATCTAACTGTTAGAGACTTGGTTTTATTAGAAAGAAAACATATTATTTGAATTTTGACAGTAAAACTATTTTTATGCCTATTATTAAAAAAATATAAGATTTCAAAGATCTGTTTACATTTTTTTAGGAAAGAGCATGGTAAAAAATAATTTTTACACAGACCGGAGGGTGTTGTTTTTTTTCTAGTTTTTCTAGTATAATGATAATCATTGACAACTAATATTTAAAAGATCCAGACACTCTTTATACAGGGCGATTGAAAAGTAACTCCCTATTCTATTTTAAACTATTCATATTTTTTTTTTATATGTAGTTACATTTTTCTCAATTCTTTAATGTATGTTTCTTGATATACGGCAATTAAATCTGTGTTGTTTTTCTTTTCAATTGATTATTTTGTTTTAAAATTCTAAGCTCTATAAAGATGTCTGGGTGTTCAACTCTAAAAGTTACTGAATATCGCAGGTGCTTGAACCAGGCTAGACGGTACAATGACAGAAACTTTGCAACTATAATAATCAAGATGTAGACAATAACCATATAAATCATTGTATAATTCTTCATTGTAGAAATAGACAAAACATCATGAACCTTACAAACAACGCAGGTTCACTATGACCCTGACTGGTAGTACTTATTAGTGTCCCATCTATGGATCAAATTGATCCATTCAAAAATCAATTGTATGCAATAGGATCGTGTGCAAAAATCCTAAGAAACAACACAAAAATGTAAATATGACCCTACAATGAATATAATTCCTTAGCCTCTAGGCATAAAATAACCTTAGACATGCCATTAAAACCAATCAATAAAAAACAAACAAGATAAGAACATTAGTCTGTTTACATGAGTATATAATAAATCCTCATAAATTCAAACAGAAACATGAATTTATTATTAAAACAAAGTTTGGTGTCTATATAGAATTTTGAATAAAACTCCATGTTATGTGTGTTATTCTCATATTCATTTTTTGCAAAAAATAATGATTCAGAAATAAATTATAAGATTTTAAAAATAGGGAATGGAGTTACTTTATAACCACCATGCATATTTCAAATCATTGAGTCCCGATTACGCATTGGTCACACAAGACTTACGCACTTCTTTATACTCAAACAAGAACAACAACCATAGTGTGAAACATGTCAAACACCCTGCACTGTTAAACACTTACTCATAGAAAGTGGGATTTTTTTCTCACATCAGAAACCGATATTTTTAAAAGCAAATGATATGAAAGATCTATTTGAAAAAAGTTAACATTCTGTCCTTTTTCAGGGAAATAAAATTATACCAAAAAATATAAACATAAACCTGAACAATAACATTCAAAACTAATCCAATATGATCCCCAACGATGCTAACATATCGTTAAAACCGTTAACTACAAAAGTGTAAATAAAACATATATTATTTCCTAACCTCTTGGCATCAAATAAGCCTAGACGGGTTGGCATGCCGTTAAAGTCCATTAACGAACGAACGAACGAACCAACCAACCAACCATGTATATTTAGTGTTACTTCCTCGTACTCATGTAAAATGTATCATGGCCCCTTGAATCTTTGGTAATGGAAGCCCGGAATTGCTCATATATATTTTACTAGTTTGTATATTCTGTGGAGAAATAAAAAGAAATAACTGAAACTTACATGTGACATTGATGCCATTCCCATGCGTCTTTGGGAGCATTTGGAATAAAATCGGCGGTTCCTTTATTATACACAATGCTGCTGAATCGTAAAAGTCTTCGAGTCGCCGTAATCCACGCTGCGGAAGAGAAATGCGGATATATTAAAATTATTATCAAGTAATTTTAAATTTTAATGTAGATATAAAAAAAAGTAAAGTCGTCGAGGTGGTGTTGGCGTTGGCGTCTGAGGCAGAGCACCGTGGTGTAATTGTTAGAGTCGTATGAAATGGACTCGTTGACCGGAGTTCAAATCCTGGACGAAGCTACAGTTCACATATCGCTAATACCCTTGAGAAAGCCGAATACACGCAACCCAGACCCAAATGAAACACACATGAGTATGGGTGCAGATATAGTAGAAACGGGTGGATAGATCGAGGTAAGGGTATGTGCTCGGTCGGTAGAGCGTTTGTCGAGGAACCATAAGGTTCCTGGTCCGGTACCGGCCCTCGTCAACTCCATTTCAAATTGTTTTATGCGTATGAGTAGCACAGGAATCTGTGCGGTATAGTGAAGAGCTGATGGTACGTGTGGCACTCCACCTCCGACGCTAATATAATTTTCTTGGTCTAGCACCAGTGAAAAGGGGATAAACTCCATCGTTGTCAGGCTGATACCGACATTAGGCCGCCCCGTCGACTTTACTTACTTTACATTCTAACGATGACAATTAACATTTGAAACGGTAATTTGTAATTAAGTCTTGCAATCCAGCAAGGAGGAGTCTTACCAACAGATGATTTACCTTGAGAGCGTTCTTTTATTTCGTAGGCTTCATCAGCCAAACAATTTTCTTCCATAGAACAAGTCAGGTAATAGAGAGGTCGATCTTCAAGACGTACAGATTCTTGAAGAGCTTTTGCATCAGGAACCAAATCAGGAAGTTCTGCAGAAGGAAATAAATATAATCAATATGATATTTTGGGATTAAGGTACAGCGGCATAAAGAATTTGAGAAAATAAATAAATAAATAAATAAAGAAAGAAAGAAAGAAAGAAAGAACATGTAGAATAAGAGTTTGGAGAGAAAGAAATGGATAAAGAAAGAATGAAATAAATAAAGAGGAGAGAGAAAGAAAGAAGAAGAGAGAGAGAGAGAGAGAGAGAGAGAGAGAAGAGAGAGAGAGAGAGAGAGAAAGAAAGAAAGAAAGAGAGAAAGGAAGAGATAAAGAATGAATAGAGAGAGAGAGAGAGAGAGAGAGAGAGAGAGAGCAATAAAGAAAGATAACAAATGAAAGAGAGAGAGAGAGAGAGAGAGAGAGAGAGAGAGAAGAGAGAGAGAGATGGGAAGGCTAATTTGCATATTAATATTAAAATTTGATTTTAATAAATACGTGCTTAATATTATTGATTTCTAATTGTTTGGATTTATCTTAATGAATATGAGCAAAAATCTCGGGGATAAATCTGAAAATCGATTAACAAGAAGAAATAACTGTAATTTTATTCTTTACTTCCTATTTTAACTAAATAGTTAAATTAGGAAAATTTAGTAATGAAAGACGGGAGTGATGGAAGAGTAAGTTTCAGTTATTCTATTTTTCGATTATACCCCCCTCTGTTTAAAATCTTTTTATCTGCATTTTTATCTAGTTTCATTAGCATTTCTAATTTAATATGATATTTTATTACATTAGAATTTAAATATTTACACCCTACGAAGGGCGCATATATTTGCTAGTTATTATAATATTGATACTTGTTGTCTTTTATCTCTGCTCGTTTTTGTTGCTGTTTTTTTTCTTGCTTTTTTGTGTTTCCTTATAAAAGCCGTCATGGAAAAATCCACTCGCACACAGGAAGAGAAAATTGTTATACCCGTGTAGGGAGAGAAACATAATTAACTTCCCTTGGATTGTGGGTGCGGCTTCTCACGTCAAGCGTCCATTGGTCACATGACAATTCATTTCCTTGAAACTTTCACTCTTGTTCCCAGTCTTCGGAGGGATAACACCGAGCTTGTTTCGGTCCTCACGAATAGGGTGTTTATTCCAGTTCTCTTCATAGAGCAGAACTTTGTTGCACCCGACAGAATATAGAAGACCTCTAAGTCTTTATTAACCTTTACGTTATTACTCTCCATTTTGTTCATGGAACAGATTGCGCATTTTACTTGTTTGGGACATGTGTGTCGTGTATCTGTTATTACATCAAACATTATTATTACTAGCACCCCCCCCCCAATAAAAACGCCTTCCAGGTTGTGTAAAAATTATTTTTGAAAGTTATTGCCTAATGAAGGGGGTGTTAAAATTCAATGCCAGAGGGTTTGTATCTCATACTAACTCATACCAACAATGTACATCTATTTCTATTAATAATGGAGATTCGGTCTCTATTTGTCTATAACCGAAACTATGTCATTGCTTACGTCATAAAACCCAAAATCGTCAATACATAGATTAAAGAACAATTAATATTTTTTCAGTAACAAGAAGTTAACTAAAAAGTTTACAAATGAATAAATACCTACGTAAGTAAAATCATCAAATTTATTAAAGGAGCAAAAATATAAAAATTAAATAATTAAAAGTAGAAAAATTAAAACATTTAAAATAAATGGAAACTTAGCTCTGTCCACCTCAAATAAAATGTTCAGTACATCTTTTAATTATTAATAGATACTTATTTTGAATATTTCATACATCGATTTTACACAAAATCGTAGGTATTTATTTGTTTGTAAACTTTTTAGTTAACTTCTTGTTACTGAAAAAATATTGATTGTTCTTTAATCTATGTATTGACGATTTTGGGTTTTATGACGTAACCAATGATGTAGTTTCGGTTATAGACAAATAGAAACCGAATCTCCATTATTAATAGAAAAAGATGTACATTGTTGGTATGAGTTAGTTGTCTGTCTTTCCTTATATATATGAGGAAAACTTAAGGAAAAAGTGAATAAAAAACACAAACAATTATATTAAATTAATATTTTGCTTCTGTTGGTTTTAGAAGCTTCATCAGAATGAATAAGGATTAATTCTGCTTAAGCTTCAAAAACAGAAGCGAAGTATTAATTAATTAATTCAAATGTAATTGCTTGTGTTTTGTTATTCACTTTTTCCTTATTTTTTTCACATTCTGTCAGACTTTTCCAAATCTGCTATCTACTTCATATATATATATATATATATATATATATATATAAGAGAGAGAGAGAGAGAGAGAGAGAGAGAGAGAGAGAGAGAGAGAGAGAGAGAGAGAGAAGGGGGTATTAGTGTATATGAAAGAATGTAGATACAAACCAGTAGTACAAATGAGTCCAGCCACTGAAATTTGCTGGCTACACTTCACCTGATTAATATACTCAAACCGTTGACAATCCGCCAGGTGGCTCTCGTTGCCATGGCAACGTATGCGTGCAAACAGTTTCGGCAAATGGGTGCCGCCATAATAATTTATCTAGAACGAGACAAAGTCATCGAAATATTAATCATAAGCTTCGTATCAAACATTTTCTTAGTGGAAGTTTGGTCTGCGCATGTCCATTAATTCCACAATTTTATTATTTTTATTATTCCCTTTTGTTAAATTTCGCCTTGTTTTTGCTTTGAAAAAAAAATAACATTCAATTTTAGAATTGCAATCATAAGCGGATTCATCCAAAACAAAAGAAATTGTTTTCATCTGAGTCTCATCAGAGGAAACAAAAAAAAAAAAAAAAAAAAAAGAAGTATGATAGAAAACGTAAGAAAATCATAATGAGCAAGGGTTAAAAATTATTGCGATTACCCTGGATCAAATAGCCTCATGCTGGAACTGCCGCTGAGTTGTAAATGATAGACGGATTCTTTTATTTGCAGAGCTCTGGTTTGAACGATGTTATATATATATATATATATATATATATATATATATATATATATATATATATATATATATATTGCCTCAAGGACGCAGAGCTGGAATTCTGAACGCGCGCGAGCTAGGATGGTGAATTGACTGTTTTTAAGTGACATTCTTGCGTTCCCTATTGTAGTTCTTATTTCCTGTGGTAATCCTGTGATGAGACTCAGATGAATACAAAATTTTGTTTGTTAAGGATTAATCCGCTTAATATTGCAATTGTTCAACCCGCGTATAATACGTTAGTATAACGTATTTTATAATAATTCTTTGTGGATTTTATTTCATTTTCTGGAAATCCTGAAAATTAGACGGTGCCATTATTGCTTCATATTCACTTAATGCCAATGAGAAAATTCAAGAAGATATTTCAATTTCGTTTTTTTTTCTTCAAGAAAACAAAACGAAATAATACTTATGAGGATAATCCCAAAAGTAAGGTCTCCAAAATATTTAGAAATCACAGAAACGTTTATTGTTTATTCTTATTGATGTTTACATCATTTTAAAGTTTGGGCATATATCTATTTTTCTACATAATAACCATTTCGGTAGACGCATTTTTGTAGTTGCTGTGGAAGTTTTTCTATGCCCATGTCATACCAGCTAGCCTCAAAGTCTTTGAGGAAGCATTGAACCTCGACGTCGTTGCAAACTTCATACACAATTTGCGGACGTTTTTGACATTCATACACGGCTCACCATAAACTTCTATTAGTTGGTGATGAATTTCAATCAGTCTAATCGAATAACTGCGCAAATTTCACACTTGTCGGTAACGTCAATTTGGAGCTTCATCAGAAACGATTGCCAAGCCAAGACTGAGCCTGGCAGCAAGGCGCGCGCAGGAGCAAGTGCAGGCGCATGTATAACAAACACAACAATGTTGCCGATAGACACACGAACTGTTTCCCTGCGTTTTCAGTTCTACGGAGATCTTACTTTTGGGATTACTCCCATATTCATGTATCATTATCATTTAATACATACCATACAGTTTTTAATGGAAGGTATGGGGGATGCAGTCGACAGAAAAAATATTGATTATTATGATGCTGATTATGATGATTATTATCATTTAATGCTTATTTGAATTATAATTACTTGCATTCATTTTTTAAATTTAAAAAATAGATTTTGTTCTGGAAACAATATCTTACAAAATTTAAATGTTTTTTTATGGTAATACAACGCTTACTCGTTTCGAGAAGCGAAGCGTGAAAGCGTCAAGTTGCCATAGTAACGTCACATGAAGTGACGCTTTTATTTAGATCTTTTTGGATCTCTCCTCTTTTACTTATTTTCTCTTTGTTAAGTTGACAATGGGAAAAGTAATTTGGTTAAAAAAAAAAAAAAAAAAACAATCCCCAAAAAACAAACACCCCCACCAAAAAACAAAAACAAACCCCAGTACCCCCAAAGACCCAAACAAACAAAATACACAAAACAAAGACATAAAAAAAAATTACGAAGAAAAGAAAATGAAAAAGAAAATGAAAAAGAAAATGGGTAGATTAAATTATTTTTTGTCTTTAAAAGAGACATAGTTTATGAAGATCAATTTTGTCCTTAAATGAGCAGAAATTCTCAGAACACGAAACACACCTGAAGCACACTCGAAGCATAGCCGAATAACACCCAAAGAACACCCGAAATAAAAGAACACGAAGATTTGTCTATAAAAGAATACAAAAGAAATAGTAGTTATTTTCCGACATCCCACCATGTCAGTTGAACACAAAGTCCGATTAACGCAGAGAGCCACGCACAAACCGAAGCTCATGCGGCGGCCAGTGTTGAAAATTGCGTGTATCACGTCGGCATTCCTCTTTTGAGGTGCCTCAGGCACTGGGTAATAAACGAACCCTGTCCATTTAAATGGAGGGAGCAGGTGTTTCCTGTGGTGGGAGGGCATCCCATCCCAAGGGATTCATTTCATGCTAATATTATATTTCATATCAGTTCAGTGGCCGAAGTCACTGAACACGGCTTCCGAAGAACAAGGTAAGGGTATTTGCCCCATACCCCACTTGCATGGGCTGGGCACAAGGCCCCGTTTTAACGTGGGCCCACCTACAAGCCGAAGCTCATGGGTGGGAAAGAACAAAAATTGCGTCATTCCCTCTCAAGGGGGCGCCTCAGGCACTGGGCAATAAACCCAGCCCTGCCCCTTTAAGTCAAGGGGCAGGTATTGCCTGGGGGAAAGCCCCCTGTGACCGACGCTATTAATTGTACTTTACCGGACCAGTGGCCGAAGCACACTGGACCCCCCGAGGGGACTAGGTAAGTATAATAGAAAAGAAACAGTTAACCGATTAGACAATGAATTTAGGTTAAAGTTAAAAGAATTTAAATTCAGTTTTAAAATTCAGACGCATTGAACCTGGAAGAAATAAACAGAGAAGAAGCAAAAAAAAAAAGTCTTTTTAACGTTGGGAAGTTTGAAAACATTTGTTTCAATCACGTGATCATTAGTAATCATGTCGGAAAAATCATAACTCAATTTGAACCCCCCCCCCCAAAAAAAAAAACCCAACAACAAACAAAACAAAAAAAAATAAAATAATAAAATAAAAACAAAAAAGTTTCATGTGTGAATTTGTTTGATAGAAGATAATATTAAGTGAAATAAATAAAAAAACCCCAAAAAACCTTATGACTAAAAATGATATCTAAGAAATTGTTTCGAAAAAAATCAATTTGCAATTAAGTAATATTTTATCTTCTATATTTATTTTCATCTTGAACAAATAGAGAAAGCAAACAGCCAGCCCAGGATTCACCTTAATCATCTGGCTTCTCTTTCTGATTCAATCAGTTTCAGGATATCTCCTTAACGGACTGGTCCCTTGACATTACAGATAATTGACCGATTACTGTTATCAATTAACTCAACTCGCACCTGTGTACAATGTCCTTGAGAGACAGTCCCAGAACTTTTGTTACTCTAGTGAGTTTTAATTTTACATTTCAATGCTTGCAGTTCTTATACAAGTATTAATTATCAACATGTTGTTCGGAATCACTTTCATATTTTATATAAAAAGATCTTGTCAGAGAATTTTAGAGTTATATTCCATGTGCATTGATTATTCCCTTTGTAAAACTTTTGTATTGGGACACAGAATCATTTTCATTTCTGACATAGATAAAAATGACTCCTTATAACAAGAATAAATCAAATTTGTATTGACCTTTTTTGGTTTATGGAAGATCTTATAAGTTTTGGTATAGAACTGAATCCACTGATAGCGATTCAAAGACCATATGAAGACAATGCTGAAGAAATACACCATCACACCTTTAAGCCTGGAAGATCTGGCCTCCAGCAGACAGGGTTGGCGAGACTCATGCCACACAGGAGCTGAACGGCTCAATATCGAGATTAACAAGGTTGAAGAGCGGCAACGTGTTCGTCGTCATGAACCACCAAATGCAGAGGGAAATTTCCCATGCAATCTGTGTGACCGCATCTGCAAGTCCAGAATTGGACTAACTAGCCACAACTGTTGAAAAACATGGAGTGACGTCATCGTCGTCTTCTAAAAGGATAGCAATACATTCATACATAAATACATACATACGCTTAGCGTAACGTTTATCGACGCACATACACACTCATATACATAAACCAGATTATTGTATATACACACATTTTGATCGCACCTTGTCAGACGAATGCCACCCCTTCGTTCATTATTCGTTTGTGAGCTCATTGATGACTTTTCAGCCAACGACTTGCATATCTTAGAACAAATTTTGCACTCATTATGATCGGTGTTGACTGAAACGACAGGCACGGTATACGCATCACCGTAAACTCTCATGTGACGCCTGAGACCACCAGCTGTTCGGTACATTTTAGTGCAGCAGGGACAAGAAAAGTTTTCATGTTCGGAATCCGAATGTGGCATGGGAGAGACAACAATTGCAGTCGGATTGCTCTCATGTGATTTCATGCGATTAACCAGGCCTGCCTTTGACAACATGGCCCGACCACACTCCTCCCAGATCTATACATCTCCACCGACCGGCAGAGTTTCACGTTTTCTGCATGCTTCTCTTGAGTTTTGCCCGGTTCACCCTAGCTGCTTCAAACAGTTCAGCACCCTGTATATCGCAGCCCTCCACTGTCCACGATCGGATGTCAGAGACTGCCAATTATTGACGATGTGGGAGTTATTTTCGTATTTGCCTGGGGAGTTGTTTGCCCGTTTAGTGTCGCTGGTTCCCGCTATGGGCCTCGTGTATTTAAGCGGCTGTTTTGAATTTCTCTTCCTCTTCCTCGACCTACGAGACACAATGAGGTAGTCGTATGCCTACCCCTTTCTTGGTGGGGCTTTGACCCCCCTTACATTACTGTAAGTGATTTCCCAGCATGGACTACTCTTGGTCCCATGTCTGTTGCTTTTATGTTTATCCTTTTTACATGTAACTTTATATTACTTATGTATGTACGTTTATGTACACTTCTGTCTATTATGTGCCTTGTTTATTCATGTGCTGTTATATAAAATGTTTTGTCCCTCAACCTGTGTCGGAGTTTGTTTGCGTTTCAACGAGTTATGACTTTGTCATAACCTTTGAATCTTACAACGGGAATATCACAATATGCCAGACTCTCTTTAACACTATTTCGAAATCATTTTTTTTTTTTTTGGGTGGGGGGGGGTTAAAGTGTGTTAGGGTCTTTTGCCAAAAAGAAGCTCACCATAAAACAGCTATTTTGGTAATCTAGAGTCATCAAGTCGAACAAGATGACTCGCCCAACGCATCTGATTCCTCATCACAACTGTAATGCTAGTTGTTTTGGCTTTGGTCAAGACACCTGTATCTGGAACACGGATGTCCCACTTCAGACCAAGGACATGCCAGTGCATACATAACATATGTTACATACATACATGTTGATCGCAACATCTTGTCAGACGAATGCCACTCCTTCATTTATTTTCCGTTCGTGAGCTCGTTGATGTTGTGATCAACATGTATGTATATATATATTTACCAACTCCTCCGCACGAGCAGGATACGACACAAGGTCAATTTCTTAAGCGGAGTTCAAGAGGTTTGAATTCAGAGTTTTCCTTCTCCTAGACTGGTTACCTAGCCATGGTTAAAGAGCCCCGTCTGCCCTGCTATTTACCCATAGCTGGAGGGAGAGTAGGATTCATACCTTTCCCAAGGGTATTAGCGCTAAGTGAAATGCAATTACCACGTCCAGGATTTGAACTCAGGGCGACGTATACATGTATGTATATATGTATGTATGTATGTACTATATACATACATACATACATACATAAGAATGGATTATTCGTTAGAAAATGATTATACTGAAAAATATCTGTCGTTAAAGTTCGACAAAAGGTTTTTTTAAGTTCGAAATCATTGAACAATATACAATTTGCCAAGTTACAATTGAGTTCACTTTTATAACCAAAGAATTTATCCTAAAGGCTGTATAGCGTAACGGTTATCACCATAGGAAATGGAACTCAAGTTCAAATCTTGGATGAGACTGTTTGCATTTTTTTTAACGGCATACCAACCCTCTTTCGGGTCATTTAATGCCGAATCAAGTCATTTTGATTAACAAAGGACTCAGGTTGATTACTCTACCAGCTGTTGCTTAAGTGGTCACCCAATCAATATACAGTCACTGACAATATACAGTCAGTGATATTTAGTTATTCAAATGTGTCTTGTTTTCCATCTGTTCTATCGAAAATAATTCATTTATAAGTGTTGTGTTTATTTGAGCATTTCAAGTCTTGAATAATTTTGATATTTCGGACTGTTGTCCTCATCTTTATTGTGGTATGTATAAACTCAATGTTCAAGCCACTGAAACCTCGGGACATGTTCAGGTATTCTTTTTTTAATTACCTTAAAATAAGTCATCATCAGACGATAGCCTTGAATTAAAATAAGTGTAATCTTTTTATATGCATTTTCATTTAGTTTCGTTAATCTTTCTAATCAAATATAATGTTTTATTACATTAAAATATAAACACTTTAGCCTAAAGGGCGTATATTTTTGCTTGTCTAAATAATACAAATTATCAAGCCTGATCTAAAAAAAGAAGTTTTCAGACAAATAATACCGTATATACTTGTGTATAAATCAAATATCGAATAATTAACTTTTAGATTAAAAAAATAATAATACAACCTATAGATGAATAATGATTTTGCAAGGTTGAAATTCAAACATGATAAGAAGGACTAGAAGCAATCCTTGGTCTCAAAAGATGATTTTATAAATTTCGGGACTATAAATTCAGGATCGACGTATAAACAAGGTATACTTATACACGGGTATAGGTGCATATCGTATAAATGCGTCCTGATATCCTGCTCTAAAAAACGCTAAGCGGCGCCTCCTGAAAATCCGACCCGTGCTACTTATGAACTCCCAAGCTGTTTGAAGGCGTTTTAGCCGAAAAGTTAATGCGATATGAAAGCGATATTTTACCTTCCACCAAGTCTTTCCTCGACAAGTAAATGTAAATATTTTACATCCCCCTTTAAAATATCTTTTTTTTTTCGGCGTTTTCATTTTTATTTTAATTCAAAACAACTGTCACGAATTTTTGAATAAATACGACCGAGTTTCGAAAATAAAAACAATCAATACATTATTAAACAAATACAAATAAAAAATCAAAATATTTAGATATTCTTTTTTATCTTAATTCAAAACAAATGTCACAAAAACAATCAAGACATTAAACAAACAGGGAGTTCATAAGTAGCACGGTCGGATCTTCAGAAGGCACCGCTTAGCGTTTTTTTTAGGACAGGGGGCCAGGACGCATTTATACGATATGCACCCGAGTATATACGGTAAATACTTTATAGGTTTGTTTTATTGAGATTTTTTGGACCGTTGTCTTCACCTTTATTGTTATATACTCAACGTTTCGACCGATGTGCCCTCCAGCCTTCTTCAGGTGTTTCTTGCCGAACTCGGAAGCAGAGATGCTGATAGGTACGCGTCCTGCGTCTCTGACGCACAAACATCTAAAAGGACGAAGTAAAATCATATCCATGCGTCCCAGTATTTTCTTTTTTATTCCCTCTCCATTTCAAGCTAACTATAAATACATTTCAATAGTTTCTTAGAAACGTATTACACAGGATAGGTTACAAGGTAAGAGTTAGGCGGTATCAAGAGGTATAAGATGTACGAGAAATTGCCACTTATATTTATGGGCTTTGTCTATCATATCCAGCTAAAATACCTTTTTCACTGCCAGGATCCAATTTCTTTTTGTTTTGCACATATCAAACACAAGTCGTACCGAAAATATGCATCTTACTTAAATTAGGGGTCTTTCTCGTGTTTTTATCATAACAATATATATATTTACCAAACACCTCCACACGAGTAGGATGTGACGTAAATTCAATTTCTTAAGCTGCGTTTAAAAGATTTGAGTTCAGAGTTTTCCTTCTCCTAAACTGGTTACCTAACCAATGTTAAAGAGCCCAATCTGTCCTGCTATTTACCCATAGCTGGAGGGAGAATAATTGGATGCATATCTTTCCCAATGGTATTAGCGCTATAAGAAATGCAAACAACTTCGTCCAGGATTTGAACTCAGGTTAATGAGTCCATTTCCTACGACTCTAACCGTTACACCACGCGCCCCTATATATATGCTGATGCAAGAATGGCATAAACCCATAAGTTTTTCGGTAGTTTCGACTCAATATCTAAACACTTTTAGGTTTTTCTTGTTCGTACATCTAGATAATCCAACAGGCCGGAGGGCACATCGGCCGAAACGTTGTGTAAAGATGAGGACATTCTGAAAAATCTAAATAATACAAATTATAAAGTCTCACCACAAAAATTCAGACGTTGAAGGTTATTTTATTTTGAAATATACAGTTGGTTACTTACCTTGTCTTAAACTTCAAAGTTATAAAAAAATCTGGTTAAATCGAAATTAACAGACCTAAATTCCACCATCGTATGTCACCTTGCCGAAAGAAAAAAATAACTTTGAACTACGTATCTTTGAGAGAATCTGTGTTATGCCGCAAAGATACGCGGTTCAAAGTTAACTGATCTGAAAAAATGTAAGAGTTTTCAAATAAAATAAGTGGCGCATTATATATGTTATTCATTAATATATCAACACTGAAAATTTCATTAAATTCGGTTAATTCCCTGATTTTTGGTATTTTTTTTTCTTTCGGCGGGGTGACATACGAAGGGGTTTAACCAAAAAATCTTGGTATATTAAGGTTAGTGAAGAAATGGATAAACTATTGATTTGTTTAAAAGAATGTATATCGAAGATGTTGTTTTACTTACCGATCAATGCGATTTTAGTTTCTTGTTTTGGCGAATGCAACAGTTTACATGCAAGATGAATATGCGGTGTGTATTTCGTGAAAGGATGTCTATTCTAAGATTGTGAGTGCTAATAACAACTAACTAGTGGATATACTACAGTATGATAATTTAATAATTACAACGTTTGATATGTTTACTTAACAGCTATGGCGAAATACTCCAATATGTAAAAAGTATTAAAATCTTTTTTTTCTTTCTTTCCTTCTTTTCATCTTTACATTATGTTCGATTGAAACAAATTAGCATTATCGCTTCCGCGCATCCCCTCATCTCTCTCTCTCTCTCTCTCTCTCTCTCTCTCTCTCTCTCTCTCTCTCTCTCTCCTCTACCCTACTTCTTTCTTTGTTTCTTTCTTATTATATTTTTATGTGTAGCATGTCCCCTTCCTTTCCTTTTCTTTCTTTATAATAAAAACGGAATGGTCCATTATTTTAGCTGAGGTGACTACACTCATAAGAAATAAGAATTCGGTGGATAAGCAACACCAGCTAATCAGGATTTACATTTTTGCATTTCACCTTTGACGATTTGGACAGTATCATTTTTAACCAGAGGGTGTTGCAAGATGATACCGGTCGTACTATTAAGGAACACGAGTATAAATAGATAGATAGATAAGAAAACTTAAACATTTGTTTTAAAACGGTTAAAAAATGTGATACGAAGAGCTACCCAAATGTTCTTGAAATTTGAACATGAAATTTGAGCATAAAAAAATTACTAGTTTCAATTGTCGTCTTCGAAGTAGTCCCTATTGGAATAAAAAGTAAGTCGTCCGGGTGGCTTAAAGTCAGCATCAGTAAGACAGTGAGGGAGTCTATTGAACATGGAACATTGTGGCTCCTAGTCCGACCCTCTACCGACTGGGCTATATAGCAATTTAACAAAAATACTGCTCTCAGAAAATAGCGGCAAAAGTCCGTGCTGTATTTTATTTAAATTCCTCAAATATTTGGAAATCCCCTTTGTGTATTCAGTATTTTTTGCTTTTTTAAAAAGACTTTTCCACTCGTCTAATATATTTATATTAACGGACTAATGTCGCAAAAATAAAGAAACAATACAATGAAGAAGACTCATGCCAACTGATGTAGACAATCATAACTGATATGCAAATGCAAGACACTATCATATTGTATATGTTAAAATAGGCGATTTTACTTTTTAATACAAACATAACAGCGGCAATGTATTCAAGCTTTGAAAAGTGATATTCATGTAGAATGTGAATGATATTTTAAACTACACGTGTATAGAAAGCAAAGCAAAAAAAAAAAAAAAAAAAGATTCGTCTGTTACGTTTATTAGTGGCTTATTATGTAATTTGAATGTGTTAGTCACGCGAGTATTATCTTCAATTATTACGCAAGCCTGACATTACTGTTTTTTTATGTCAAAAGTTACATTGGGAATTTTACCCTACTACCCAGTGAAAAAAGGCAAGTGGTCATATACGTAAAACTGTGTAAAAAAACATGCTTGTTTATATAAAGGGTGTCTATAAAGTCCTGCAACAGATTTAAAATGTAGCAACAAAGATTCTAGTCTTGTTGAAATGCAATAGTCAAAACATACATAAAAAAAAAAATAAAACTAAAAGAGTTGAATTCTCCAATGGTTTTTACCAAGTGATCATATCATTTGTACAACGTCAGTTATTAAATTTTCAAATTTAAAACTGTTGCAAGATTTATTAACACCATATATATATAATATAAATATATATATATATATAATATATATATATATATATATATATATATATATATATAGTGTGTGTGTGTATTATGTATGTATTAGTGTTTGACTGTGTTTCGATAATTATTTGGGTAACTGAATTCAGACTTGGTATCATTTATTTACCCCTTAAAACGTTTCGGTTAATCCATTCCGTGATTTTCTCCAGATATGAATCGTTGGTTGGCTGGTTGGATTTTACGGCATGTCAACTTTTGTATTATTTTATGCTGAAACGTTTTGTTTTCATTTTTTTAACTAATTTATTTTAAACACATTTATTTCTATTTAACCCATAGATGGAACCCTAACAGGTACTAGCACTCCGGGTAGATCTGGTGGTAATGGTGAGGGTTACACCATTCCCCAGAGCTCTAGAATTGGACCTTCATCATCAGATAGAGTTTAACGTCATACCCAGGACATTAGGACCCTCAACCACCGCCTGCTAGCACGTATATGATAACAAGGGTGGGTGTTTGCCACAAGGGCACTATGTTTGGGGACAATTATATAGGTACTAGGGGCCGGTTTAGATCGGTAGAGCGTTCGGCTAGAACCACAAGGTTCCAAGTTCGATCCCGAACTCAGCTATGAGTAGCACAGGGATCTGTGCGGTAAAGTAAGGAGCTGATGGTAGGTTTGGTGCTCCACCTCAGATGCAAAAACAATCTCCTTGGTCTAGCGCTAGTGAAAAGGGGATAGACTCCCTCGCTGATTGGCTGATACCGACTTTAGGCCGCCCCGACGACTTTACTTTACTTATATAGGTACTAGGGGTTGACGTGGCCAGTCGATTGATCGGAGGGGGTCTCTCCGACGCTGGTCTAGCCTAACTAAGGGTAAAAGTGGAGTATTCCATATCATGGACTACTCAGCCACCACTCAAGCATCAGGGTTCACCACCCACGGCCAACAGTTGGCCCCATTGTTCTGACTCCTCTGCAAAGATGAAGTCGCTGTATTCTAAAGCCCCGGCCGAAAGTGCTGAGAATGAATCGGAAGAAACGTTGTGAGAACAACATAAATAGAACAAAGTCTGAATTCAAATGTTCAAATAAATATTCCCCAAACTTATAATTGAAAGAAGAGTGTGGAAAAAACAATTGGAGTCAGAGAGAGAGAGAGAGAGAGAGAGAGAGAGAGAGAGAGAGAGAGAGAGAGAGAGAGAGAGAGAGATTGCATCTACATATAGATTATGTCAAAGGAAGATGAAAACAAGAGAGAGGGAAATTTCGTTCTTAGTCCGGCAAAGGTATTTACCGGGCATCCCACGTATGCGGGTCTTTTTAATGTGGGACAACCCACAAACCGAGACTCAACGCTATTAACATTACTTAACTGGTTCAGGGCCGAAGTAACAAGGTAAGTATTAGTTCAGCATAGGGACACTTCAGAAATGAAGACGAAGATGAGAAAATTGTCTCGTGCCACCTTTCTAGCACTGTAAATCTTTTTCTAGCACTATATATTTTCATTGATCATTTCAATGGTACTGTAAATCTTTTCTTACACTGTAAATCTTTTTTCTAGCACTGTAGTGTAAAACTTTTCTAGCCACTATAAATTTTCTAGCATTGTAAATCTTTTCTAGCACTGGTATATCTTTTCTCGTTTTTTTAAAACGGAAAATTCATCTCAAGCGTAAATGAGAGGATAAAGGAATAGGACAAGGCCATATCACAATATAATAACATAGGAGTTTCAGAGGTAATAGGTAATTGTTGTGTCTAGCCACACTGAAGAGGCGTGAAACGCCGAAATACGGTGTCTATGGATGACTTATATATATATATATATATATATATATATATATATATATATATTATAGTAAAACATTAAAAAGAGAAATGACAGTAATCATAGAAAACATACAACAAAGAGAACAATATATTTGCCCAACGATATACACAGACACACAACCACTCCTCCACAGAAACACACACACACACTTAGAAATATATATATATATATTATATAATATATATATATATATATATATATGTGTGTGTGTGTGTGTGTGTGTGTGTGTGTGTGTGTATATATTTATATATATACTTACTTAGAAATAATAGTAAAACATTAAAAAAGAAATGAGAATAGTCATAGAAAAAATACAAAGAGATGTGAATCTGTTAATTGACAATAAATCTAGATTTTAGAGAGTGATACAAACATAGATGTACACATGCGTACATATTATGATACGCTCTCTTGAATAATGTATTTGTGCAGAGGCGCACCATGTCTGTCACAGTGTGTAATGGGAAATTAATTACAGCCTGTTTAGGATAAAATTCCTCGTTTATGTCGTCAGCTTCTCGTGAAGACACAGGCATTAAAACAAACAAACAAACAGACAGATTAAAAAAAAAACGTAAAAAGGCAATAAGATAATAAATAAATAAATAAAGATTTCGGAAAATAAAGAACGTCTCTTGTCATCTTATATCTAAAAAGACTTTAAAACTAAAGTATAAAGAGTGTTTTCAGCGGGGTTAGGGAAATTGCAAGAACACCTCTCTCTCTCTCTCTCTCTCTCTCTCTCTCTCTCTCTCTCTCTCTCTCTCTCACACACACACACACACACACATACACACATACACGCGCACTTACACATACACACAATTGCATAAACATACGCATACATACATACATACATACGTACAAACATATACGCACAAACATACACACACATAAACAAACGCACACATAAACAAACACACAAACAAAAACACACAGAGAAATACAATCGCTCACACAGATACGAACGCACACACACACACACAGATACACTCATAAACACACATAAACAAACGCAGACAAACACACACACATGCACAAACACAAACACACTCACACGCACACACACATACAGATACACATACAGACACGCTTACACAAACACACATAAATACATACGAACACACACACACACACACACAACATACACACATAAACAAACACACATACACACACACGCACACACATAAACATATACACACAAACACACGCGCAAACAAACACACACACACACACACACACACACACACACACAACACACACACACACACACACAATCATAACCATAAGTCTGAGGTCCTTTCTCGTGAGAATTTCGGGCAGATGTGACACAGAACTAAAAAGCTTTAAATTGTTTTATTCAATTTATTTTGCTTTACGTAGCAAAAGTCTGCAACGGTTGATGCAAAGAATGACATAAGTATGTCTCTCACTATTCAGTAGTAATGGATCAGTGAGACTAGCTTGTTAACCATTACACCATGATGGGACAACCAGTAGGTCATTACCCAACCCGTTCGCCACGGGTAGGAAATGACACACGTTTGCAAGTATGGGGTATCCAGCGAGGATGAAACTCACTATTCAGTAGTAATGGATCAGTGAGACTAGCTTGCTAATCTTTACACTATAATAGGACTCCCAGTAGGTATTTACCCAACCCGTTCGCCACGGGTAGGATGTGACACACATTTGCAAGTATGGGGTATCCAGCGAGGATGAAACTCGCTATTCAGTAGTAATGGATCAGTGAGACTAGCTTGCTAACCTTTACACTATGATAGAACTCCCAGTAGGTATTTACCAAACCTGTTCGCCACGGGTAGGATGTGACACAAGTTCGCAAGTATGAGGTATCCAGCGAGTATGAAACTCACTATGCAGTAGTAATAGATCAATGAGACTAGCTTGTTCATCGTTTATTTCGATAGGACACCCAAAATAACGACCGTAGTAATGGCCTCAAGACTCTACCTACTAAAGACTATTTGCCTATTGGACATTTTACCATATACAACTATATACAACTATATATAAGCTTCTGTGTATTTCTTTGTACAATTTCTGTTTCTATTCTATTAACTTTGTTGAGGCAATAAACTACCCTTGTTATCACTTTCGTCATGAATTGTTCTTATATTCATATCGTTTGAGGAACCAACTATCATTTCTATCAACATCCTTATATAAGTTTAATACACATTTGAACAATAACGTGAAAGCATCGCATTTTACGTATAAATAGCATTAGATGTCGGAAACTCCCGAAGTGGCCTAACACTAACCCTAACACTAGCTCTGACCTTAACACTAACCCTAACACTGACCCTAACACTAACACTAAACCTAAGCCTTACCCTTACCCTAACTCTAGAGTCTCAAAGGTTTCAGGTATTTCCATGAAATGTAATGCTTTCTATACGCAATCTAATGTGCATTACTGCGCGCTATTCTGCATTAGTACAGAAATTTTATAAAATTCTTGAAAGCAAATTTGGCAGCCAACAGCCAATTCTGACCATAGCGCACTCCGATAGAGCAATATAAAAAAACCTTGTTGTTTTCTTTTTCTTCAAACGAAATAAACATTAAAAAGAATTACAAATATCAAACAAATATTTTTCATCTTTAATGTTATCTGTACAACGTTTCGGCCGATGTGCCTTCTGGCCTCCTTCAGGTATTTTTTGTCGGATTCGGGAGCCTTCTCGAACTCGGGAACCTTCTTTTCGAATTTGGTAACCTTCTTGTCGCAATCGGGAGCCACCAATGAACTTTAAACCCAACCTTTTATTCAATCCCTAGGAGTATTCTGTTCTCATTCTGCTAACCATAGCTGGATACAAGTGTTAAGTTGTGTTAATTATTATTCTATGTTACTGTTTCCCTTGACCAGGATTGAACCTGCAGCCTAGAGATAAATGTCACTTAGAACTGTATTAAACCAACGCTTATATCCACTACGCTATGTGTCCAATTGGCCGAAACATTGTGCAGATAATAAATATTTTTCCTTTTTATCCGATACATTGGAATTTGTGGATGAGGTGAGTTTAAGAATTTAGTCAAGTAAAGAAATAAGCTATTTGCTTGTTTTTTTTAAATGTACACTAGACATATTTGTAATTTGGTGACAATGCTCTATGTCATCAATTATAAAAATAATGAAGGTGTCTGTAAATGTGATCGGATAAAGTGGTTTTCGTTTGGTTTGGTTTCTTTGTTTATTGGCATATCAACTTTCGTGGGTTATTTAATGTCAAAGCCTTGATATGCCGTTAAACAAACAAACCAAACCATACCAAACAAAAAGAGCGGTATACGGATGATCATAGTAATAAATTTGTTTTAATAAATATACAAACAAAACTCATTAATTGCTTTATTTTCGTAGTTTCGTCCGGACATACATACATACATACATACATACACACACACAACTGTCCTTTATATATGAATATATTATTCCTTTGGTAAAGATCTACCATATCAGTTACTGCAAAAAGGAAATTACATTTCTATTTACGTAAGATTTTCAGTATGCAATGAAAAGATCCAAACATTCCTAAAAAAATGAAAAGATCCAAACATTCCTAAAAAAAATGAAAAGATCCAAACATTCCTAAAAAAATGAAAAGATCCAAACATTCCTAAAAAAAAAATGAAAAATCAAACATTCCTAAAAAAAATGAAAATCCAAACCTAAAAAAATGAAAAGATCCAAACATTCCTAAAAAAATGAAAAAGATCCAAACATTCTTAAAAAAAAATAAAAGATCAAAATTCCTCAAAAAATGAAAAGATCCAAACATTCCTAAAAAAAATGAAAAGATCCAAACATCCTCAAAAATGAAAGATCCAAGCATTCCTAAAAATGAAAAGATCCAAACATTCCTAAAAAAAATGAAAAGATCCAAACATTCCTAAAAAAATGAAAAGATCCAAACATTCCTAAAAAAATGAAAGATCCTAACATTCCTAAAAAAATGAAAAGATCAAACATTCCTCAAAAAAATGAAAAGATCCAAACATTCCTCAAAAAATGAAAAGATCCAAACATTCCTAAAAAAAATGAAAAGATCCAAACATCCTAAAAAAAATGAAAAGATCCAAACATTCCTAAAAAAATGAAAAGATCCAAACTTCTAAAAAAATGAAAAGATCCAAACATTCCTAAAAAAATGAAAAATCCAAACATTCCTAAAAAAAAAAAAAATGAAAGATCCCCAAAAAAAAAAATGAAAAGATCCAAACATTCCTAAAAAAATGAAAAGATCTAAACATTCCTCAAAAAATGAAATGATCCAAACATTCCTAAAAAAAAAAAATTATAAAACAAAGCATTATGCAACATGATCTCATTTAAATATTTCACAAGTTCGGAAAATAACAATTTTAATCTCATTTTTGTAAATTATTTTAAAAGCTTAAAAAAAAAAAAATAGAAGCCAAGTTTAACGATGAAATTTTCATGTATCTCTAAACTACTTGCCTAGAAATCTTTTACAGCATCGACTCTGTTCTATATTACTCCGTCGGCATTCACCGTGGGTCGGTTGAGCCAGCCCCCTCCAATGAATTCACCTGTGGTCAATTCATGGATGGAGTAACAAGGGAATAGGAAATTCGCAAACAGTCCCCAAACCCCGCATGCGTATCCCGGTCAGGGGAAGGAGATGCCCTTGTTTACTACCGCCCGTATAGCCTAAGTGGACTGTGGCATATCATGTACTGCTCAGCCACCAGGGTTCCATCCTTAAGCATCACGGATCGACACCCACGGCCAACAGGTGGTCCTGTTGGGGGTGCAGTTGGTATATTCTAAAGTCCCAGCTGACAGGGCTATATGTAGAAAATAGGAAAACAATATATTCCAAAAAGATTAATTTATTCTTGATGGAGAAGTCGACCTTATAACGTTTCGGTTCAAGTCCCGATGAAGGTTGTAAAAACCGAAGCGTTATAACGTCGACTTCTCCAAGTTTATCTTTTTGGTATATATTGTTTTTCTATTTTCTACACACAATAATATTCTTAAATTCATAATGGTCAGTAACCCCCCCCCCCGCTCCCAAAAAACTGTTACCCCTGAACTGTGTATCTATCTACATGGTGCAATAAAAAAGAAAGTCCGAGACTGTTCTTGTTGCGAACAGTTTAAACGCAACGAGTTAGCAACAATCATCGCGCGACAGCATGCCACTGGGTTTCATGCTGTGAACATTCCTCTACCTGTGTTACATGCATTTCTTTTTTTTGGGAGGGGGGTAACGTTTACGTGTTCATTTGCAATTTCAGGACTTGAACAGAGAATGTCCAGTAGGGTAGGTCAATTTTTCACTTTTTAAAAATATCAAATTGTCCATCTATGCGAAAGTTGTGCGTTAATATACTGAATACTGATACCAAAAATTAAATCTTTTACTTGCACCATTGTTTAACCAATAATTAAGCAAGACTTTGTTGTTTTTCTTTTAGTCTTTTATTAAAACAACTCCAGCCCACAAGGATTCTTGAAACCGCGCGGTGAGAAGCAGCATCCCGAAAGAATGTATTCTCTCGGCGAGTAACTGATCACAACTAACTAAACTGTCAAACGCTTCTACTGGCGCGTTTTTCGGGGGGGTGTCAAGCGGAAGTCACCACATGTCAATCATCGACAGTAACTTTCCACTAAACTCTCCGATTTGAATTTTCTAACGAAGTCAATTTCAAAATTTATGTTACACTACTTACATAATTCATAAGCTACCCATGAATTATACAACATAAGTTTTACTGAACTGGTCTGAGGTAAATATGTATGAACACTCAGTGCAAACAAGCTGAACTAGTAAATAGGTGTTCTAACATAACAACGTTACCGTTCACACAGCATTGGAGATGCGTTGAGTTTTGTTCCGTACCAGCACGATAATCGCTCTACACCCACCCGGAGGAGACCTGGCGTGGATCAAATATACTGGTGCATTGATGACTACTTTGAAAGTGATGACAGCCAAATGTTTAGATAAATGGCAAATGAAGCTTTTCATGGGAGAAGTCTCGGAATTTTTTTATTGCAACATATCTATCTATCTATCTATCTATCTATCTATCTATCTCAGTCTATTCATATCATAATCTATCTATCTATCTATCTATCTATCTATCTATCTATTTCAGTCTGTTCATATCTACATATCTATCTATCTATATATCTATCTATTTATCTATCTTATACTTAACCAATCCGGGATATTTTTGGTGACATCTATCTATCTATCTATCTATCTATCTATCTATCTATCTATCTATCTATCTGTCTAAATCTGTTCATATCATAATCTATCTATCTATCTATCTATCTATCTATCTATTTATCTATTTCAGTCTGTTCATATCTATATATCTATCAATCTATATATCCATCTATTTATCTATCTTATACTTAACCAATCCGGGATATTTTTGGTGACATCTATCTATCTATCTATCTATCTATCTCAGTCTGTTCATATCTATCTATCTATCTATCTATCTATCTATCTATCTATCTATTTCAGTCTGTTCATATGTATCTATCTATCAATCTATATATCCATTTATTTATATATCTATCTAATACTTAACCAATCCGGGATATCTATCTATCATTTTCAAACAGATCTATTTGAGCCACAGATGGGATCCTAACAGGTACTACCATTCCCGGGTCAGAGTGGGAGTAATATCAATGAAGGGGTATTCCACACTCTCCAGATCTCCAGAACTGGAATCTCACCATCAGATGCAGTGCGCCACTTTTTGGAGGGTTCTTACCTCTCTGCAGGGTATGCAGTCAGTATATTCTATCCCCTCTGCTGATAAGGCTTATGGAATTGATACTCTATTAAACGTTTTTGAAAACGTGGAAATCAAAGTGGACCTGGGAGTAATGTAATGTCAATGAAAGACTACTCCACACTCCCCAGAGCTCCAGAACTTGAGCCTCACCATTTGATGGAGGACACCCCCTTTGGTGTCAAAGAAAGCAAAGTTAATACAGAGACTCATTCAGATATACAAAGGACGTAAGCAATTTATTGAGACAAGAATTAGAATACGTTTGTATTTGGGGATTTTGTCGTTTAGGCTTTTGATGAGAGATATTATTATCTTTATCATAATGGAGATTGTGTGTCTATCTGTCTGTAACCGAAACTATATCACTACTCAAGTCATAATTCCTTTTGCTATTTATGCCACATTCTCAATGATTTTATTTTTATTTAAACCTCAACTATTAGTAAAATTGTTTTACATTATTAATACTGTTGGCCACATCTACATATTAAAAACATGCAATTGTATTTATATATACAATAAAATAGTGGTTTACAGTGTGAACGGGAAGGCTAATTTGATAATTTGCATATTGTTATTAAAAATTTGATTTTAATAGAAATGCGCTGGTATTATTGATTTCTAATTGTTTGGTTTTATTTTAATAAATATGAGCAAAAATCTCGGGGATAAATCTTAAAAGAAATCCATTAACAAGAAGAAATAACTGTAATTTTATTCTTTACTTCCTATTTTAACTAAATTGTTAAATTAAGAAAATTTAGCAAACAAAGACGTGAGTGATGAAAAATGAAAGAAAGAGTTAGTTTCAAAGTTGTTCTATTTTTCGATTATAACCCCTCGGTTTCAAATAATTTTATCTGCAACTTATTTAGTTTATTAGCCTTATAATCTAATGTAATATTTTATTACATTAAAACTTAAATACTTGCTTGTTAATTATAAATATCTATCAAGACCCGCGAAATATTATTAAAAAGTTCGTATTTTGATATAATAGATCAGCACGGGCGTGCATGTATATATGAATATCCTCGCACAATTTTGGAATAGAAAAAAAGGGACTTCGATCAAATGCATCAAAGATGCTTGGACGATCATGGAAGGTGGGAGGGGGTGAGCAAGGCGTATAACCTTTTGTAATGACCACGTGACAGTTTTGGAACGCAGCCGCCATCAAACTCAAAAGCAAAGCTTTGTTGCACGATAGATAGAACCACTGCATCTCTGCAGTCTTTCGACCCGTTGTACATTTTTGTTATCTTATAATTACAAGCATTCAAATAATATGGTTAATATGAAAATAGAAATAGCGATGAAAAAGGAAACAAAAAAAGACAATGAAGAATAATAAAAAATAAAAAAACCTGGCGTCATATTTTAAGTATGTCTATTTCAACAAAGTACTTGTATCAATAATCTTTTGACAGACGCAGAAAGCCATTATGAAATGATTTTTAAGCAAGAGTGGTATCACTATCACCAGATATTGATTTTTGAGCAAAAAATAATGAAGGTCTGATTTATATTCGTGAAGATAATTGAAAAATTAAATTTAGATGATAACAGCCTAGATTTTTTTTTTACATTTAATATTTTAAATAGTAGACATTAATTTTTCTAAATGTAATGCTTCTATACGCAATCTAATGTGCATTACTGCGCGCTATTCTGCATTAGTACAGAAATTTTATAAAAATTCTTGAAAGCAAATTTGGCAGCCAACAGCCAATTCTGACCATAGCGCACTCCGTAGAGCAATATAAAAAACCTTGTTGTTTTCTTTTTCTTCAAACGAAATAAACATTAAAAAGAATTACAAATATCAAACACAATATTTTTCATCTTTAATGTTATCTGTACAACGTTTCGGCCGATGTGCCTTCTGTGCCTCCTTCAGGTATTTTTTGTCGGATTCGGGAGCCTTCTCGAACTCGGGAACCTTCTTTTCGAATTTGGTAACCTTCTTGTCGCAATCGGAGCCACCAATGAACTTTAAAACCCAACCTTTTATTCAATCCCTAGGAGTATTCTGTTCTCATTCTGCTAACCATAGCTGGATACAAGTGTTAAGTTGTGTTAATTATTATTCTATGTTACTGTTTCCCTTGACCAGATTGAACCTGCAGCCTAGAGATAAATGTCACTTAGAACTGTATTAAACCAACGCTTATATCCACTACGCTATGTGTCAATTGGCCGAAACATTGTGCAGATAATAAAATTTTTCCTTTTATCCGATACATTGGAATTTGTGGATGAGGTGAGTTTAAGAATTTAGTCAAGTAAAAAAAAGCTATTTGCTTGTTTTTTTTAAATGTACACTAGACATATTTGTAATTTGGTGACAATGCTCTATGTCATCAATTATAAAAATAATGAAGGTGTCTGTAAATGTGATCGGATAAAGTGGTTTTCGTTTGGTTGTTTCTTTGTTTATTGGCATATCAACTTTCGTGGGTTATTTAATGTCAAAGCCTTGATATGCCGTTAAACAAACAAACCAAACCATACCAAACAAAAAGAGCGGTATACGGATGATCATAGTAATAATTTGTTTTAATAAATATACAAACAAAACTCATTAATTGCTTTATTTTCGTAGTTTCGTCCGGACATACATACATACATACATACATACACACACACAACTGTCCTTTATATATGAATATATTATTCCTTTGGTAAAGATCTACCATATCAGTTACTGCAAAAGGAAATTACATTTCTATTTACGTAAGATTTTCAGTATGCAATGAAAAGATCCAAACTTCAAAAAATGAAAAGATCCAAACATTCTAAAAAAAAATGAAAAGATCCAAACATTCCTAAAAAAATGAAAAGATCCAAACATTCCTAAAAAAAAAATGAAAAGATCCAAACATTCCTAAAAAAAATGAAAAGATCCAAAAATTCCTAAAAAAATGAAAAGATCCAAACATTCCTAAAAAAATGAAAAGATCCAAAACATTCTTAAAAAAAAATGAAAAGATCAAAAAATTCCTCAAAAAATGAAAAGATCCAAACATTCCTAAAAAAAATGAAAAGATCAAACATTCCTCAAAAATGAAAAGATCCAAGCATTCCTAAAAAATGAAAAGATCCAAACATTCCTAAAAAAAATGAAAAGATCCAAACATTCCTAAAAAAATGAAAAGATCCAAACATTCCTAAAAAAATGAAAGATCCTAACATTCCTAAAAAAATGAAAAGATCCAAACATTCCTCAAAAAAATGAAAAGATCCAAACATTCCTCAAAAAATGAAAAGATCCAAACATTCCTAAAAAAAATGAAAAGATCCAAACATCCTAAAAAAAATGAAAAGATCCAAACATTCCTAAAAAAATGAAAAATCCAAACTCTAAAAAAATGAAAAGATCCAAACATTCCTCAAAAAAATGAAAAGATCCAAACATTCCTAAAAATGGAAAGATCCAAACTTCCTAAAAAAAATGAAAAGATCCAACATTCCACCCCCCCCAAAAAAAAATGAAAAGATCCAAACATTCCTAAAAAATGAAAAGATCTAAACATTCCTCAAAAAATGAAATGATCCAAACATTCCTAAAAAAAAAAAATTATAAAACAAAGCATTATGCAACATGATCTCATTTAAATATTTCACAAGTTCGGAAATAACAATTTTAATCTCATTTTTGTAAAATTATTTTAAAAGCTTAAAAAAAAAAAAATAGAAGCCAAGTTTAACGATGAAATTTTCATGTATCTCTAAACTACTTGCCTAGAAATCTTTTACAGCATCGACTCTGTTCTATATTACTCCGTCGGCATTCACCGTGGGTCGGTTGAGCCAGCCCCCTCCAATGAATTCACCTGTGGTCAATTCATGGATGAGTAACAAGGGAATAGGAAATTCGCAAACAGTCCCCAAACCCCGCATGCGTATCCCGGTCAGGGGAAGGAGATGCCCTTGTTTACTACCGCCGTTAGCCTAAGTGGACTGTGGCATATCATGTACTGCTCAGCCACCAGGGTTCCATCCTTAAGCATCACGGATCGACACCCACGGCCAACAGGTGGTCCTGTTGGGGTGCAGTTGGTATATTCTAAAGTCCCAGCTGACAGGGCTATATGTAGAAAATAGGAAAACAATATATTCCAAAAAGATTAATTTATTCTTGATGGAGAAGTCGACCTTATAACTTTCGGTTCAAGTCCCGATGAAGTTGTAAAAACCGAAGCGTTATAACGGTCGACTTCTCCAAGTTTATCTTTTTGTATATATTGTTTTTCTATTTTCTACACACAATAATATTCTTAAATTCATAATGGTCAGTAACCCCCCCCCGCTCCAAAAAACTGTTACCCCTGAACTGTTATCTATCTACATGGTGCAATAAAAAAGAAAGTCCGAGACTGTTCTTGTTGCGAACAGTTTAAACGCAACGAGTTAGCAACAATCATCGCGCGACAGCATGCCACTGGGTTTCATGCTGTGAACATTCCTCTACCTGTGTTACATGCATTTCTTTTTTTTTGGGAGGGGGTAACGTTTACGTGTTCATTTGCAATTTCAGGACTTGAACAGAGAATGTCCAGTAGGGTAAGTCAATTTTTCACTTTTAAAAATATCAAATTGTCCATCTATGCGAATTTGCGTTAATATACTGAATACTGATACCAAAAATTAAATCTTTTACTTGCACCATTGTTTAACCAATAATTAAGCAAGACTTTGTTGTTTCTTTTAGTCTTTTATTAAAACAACTCCAGCCCACAAGGATTCTTGAAACCGCGCGGTGAGAGAGCAGCATCCCGAAAGAATGTACTCTCGGCGAGTAACTGATCACAACTAACTAAACTGTCAAACGCTTCTACTGGGCGTTTTTCGGGGGTGTCAAGCGGAAGTCACCACATGTCAATCATCGACAGTAACTTTCCACTAAACTCTCCGATTTGAATTTCTAACGAAGTCAATTTCAAATATGTTTACACTACTTACATAATTCATAAGCTACCATGAATATTACAACATAAGTTTTACTGAACTGGTCTGAGGTAAATATGTATGAACACTCAGTGCAAACAAGCTGAACTAGTAAATAGGTGTTCTAACATAACAACGTTACCGTTCACACAGCATTGGAGATGCGTTGAGTTTTGTTCCGTACCAGCACGATAATCGCTCTACACCCACCCGGAGGAGACCTTGGCGTGGATCAAATATTTTCAGAGGTAATAGGTAATGTTTGTGTCTAGCCACACTGAGAAGAGGCGTGAAACGCCGACACGGTGTCTATGGATGACTTATATATATATATATATATATATATATATATATATATATATATATATATATATATTATAGTATTAATAGTGAAAAAACATTAAAAAGAGAAATGACAGTAATCATAGAAAACATACAGCAAAGAGAACAAATATATTTGCCCAACGATATACACAGATACACAACCACTCCTCCACAGAAACACACACACATTTAGAAAATAATACATTATATTAATATATATACTTAGAAAATATATATAGATGTATATTTATTATATATAACTTACTTAGAAATAATATAAACATTAAAAAAGAAATGAAGAATAGTCCATAGAAAAAATACAAAGAGATGTGAATTTGTTAATTGACAATAAATCTAGATTTTAGAGAGTGATACAAACATAGATGTACACATGCGTACAATATTATGATACGCTCTCTTGAATAATGTATTTTGTGCAGAGGCGCACCATGTCTGTCACAGTGTGTAATGGGAAATTAATTACAGTCCTGTTTAGGATAAAATTCCACGTTTTGTCGTCAGCTTCTCGCTGAAAGACACAGGCATTAAAACAAACAAACAAACAGACAGATTAAAAAAAAAAAACGTAAAAAGGCAATAAGATAATAAATAAATAAATAAAGATTTCGGAAATAAAGAACGTCTCTTGTCATCTTATATCTAAAAGACTTTAAAACTAAAGTATAAAGAGTGTTTTCAGCGGGGTTAGGGAAATTGCAAGAACCACCCCTCTCTCTCTCTCTCTCTCTCTCTCTCTCTCTCTCTCTCTCTCACACAACACACACACACACAATACACACATACACGCGCACTTACCACATACACACAATTGCATAAACATACGCATACATACATACATACATACGTACAACATATACGCACAAACATACACACACATAAACAAACGCACACATAACAACACACAAACAAAAACACACAGGAAAATACAATCGCTACACACAGAATACGAACGCACACACACACACACAGATACACTCATAAACACACATAAAAACAAACGCAGACAAACACACACACATGCACAAACACAAACACACTCACAACGCACACACACATACAGATACACATACAGACACGCTTACACAAACACACATAAATACATACGAACACACCACACACACACACAAACATACACACATAAACAACACACATACACACACACGCACACACATAAACATATACACACAAACACACGCGCAAACAAACAAACACACACAACACACACACACACACAAACACACACACACACACACACACACACCAACACACTAATCATAACCATAAGTCTGAGGTCCTTTCTCGTGAGAATTTCGGGCAGATGTGACACAGAACTAAAAAGCTTTAAATTGTTTTATTCAATTTATTTTGCTTTACGTAGCAAAAGTCTGCAACGGTTGATGCAAAGAATGACATAAGTATGTCTCTCACTATTCAGTAGTAATGGATCAGTGAGACTAGCTTGTTAACCATTACACCATGATGGGACAACCAGTAGGTAATTACCCAACCCGTTCGCCACGGGTAGGAAATGACACACGTTTGCAAGTATGGGGTATCCAGCGAGGATGAAAACTCACTATTCAGTAGTAATGGATCAGTGAGACTAGCTTGCTAATCTTTACACTATAATAGGACTCCCAGTAGGTATTTACCCAACCCGTTCGCCACGGGTAGGATGTGACACACATTTGCAAGTATGGGTATCCAGCGAGGATGAAACTCGCTATTCAGTAGTAATGGATCAGTGAGACTAGCTTGCTAACCTTTACACTATGATAACTCCAGTAGGTATTTACCAAACCTGTTCGCCACGGTAGGATGTGACACAAGTTCGCAAGTATGGGGTATCCAGCGAGGATGAAACTCACTATGCAGTAGTAATAGATCAATGAGACTAGCTTGTTCATCGTTTATTTCGATAGGACACCCAAAATAACGACCGTAGTAATGGCCTCAAGACTCTACTACTAAAGACTATTTGCCTACTGGACATTTTACCATATACAACTATATACAACTATATATAAGCTTCTGTGTATTTCTTTGTACAATTTCTGTTTCTATTCTATTAACTTTGTTGAGGCAATAAACTACCCTTGTTATCACTTTCGTCATGAATTGTTCTTATATTCATATCGTTTGAGGAACCAACTATCATTTCTATCAACATCCTTATATAAGTTTAATACACATTTGAACAATAACGTGAAAGCATCGCATTTTACGTATAAATAGCATTAGATGTCGGAAACTCCCGAAGTGGCCTAACACTAACCCTAACACTAGCTCTGACCTTAACACTAACCCTAACACTGACCCTAACACTAACACTAAACCTAAGCATTACCCTTACCCTAACTCTAGAGTCTCAAAGGTTTCAGGTATTTCCATGAAATGTAATGCTTTCTATACGCAATCTAATGTGCATTACTGCGCGCTATTCTGCATTAGTACAGAAATTTTATAAAATTCTTGAAAGCAAATTTGGCAGCCAACAGCCAATTCTGACCATAGCGCACTCCGATAGAGGCAATATAAAAAAACCTTGTTGTTTTCTTTTTCTTCAAACGAAATAAACATTAAAAAGAATTACAAATATCAAACAAATATTTTTCATCTTTAATGTTATCTGTACAACGTTTCGGCCGATGTGCCTTCTGGCCTCCTTCAGGTATTTTTTGTCGGATTCGGGAGCCTTCTCGAACTCGGGAACCTTCTTTTCGAATTTGGTAACCTTCTTGTCGTAATCGGGAGCCACCACAGAACTTTAAACCCAACCTTTTATTCAATCCCTAGGAGTATTCTGTTCTCATTCTGCTAACCATAGCTGGATACAAGTGTTAAGTTGTGTTAATTATTATTCTATGTTACTGTTTCCCTTGACCAGGATTGAACCTGCAGCCTAGAGATAAATGTCACTTAGAACTGTATTAAACCAACGCTTATATCCACTACGCTATGTGTCCAATTGGCCGAAACGTTGTGCAGATAATAAATATTTTTCCTTTTTTTGGAATTTGTAGATGAGGTGAGTTTAAGAATTTAGTCAAGTAAAGAAATAAGCTATTTGCTTGTTTTTTTTAATGTACACTAGACATATTTGTAATTTGGTGACAATGCTCTATGTCATCAATTATAAAAATAATGAAGGTGTCTGTAAATGTGATCGGATAAAGTGGTTTTCGTTTGGTTTGGTTTCTTTGTTTATTGGCATATCAACTTTCGTGGGTTATTTAATGTCAAAGCCTTGATATGCCGTTAAACAAACAAACCAAACCATACCAAACAAAAAGAGCGGTATACGGATGATCATAGTAATAGATTTGTTTTAATAAATATACAAACAAAACTCATTAATTGCTTTATTCTCGTAGTTTCGTCCGGACATACATACATACATACATACATACATACATACATACACACAATTGTCCTTTATATATGTATATATTATTCCTTTGGTAAAGATCTGCCATATCAGTTACTGAAAAAATGAAATTACATTTCTATTTACGTAAGATTTTCAGTATGCAAATGAAAGATCCAAACATTCCTAAAAAAATGAAAAGATCCAAACATTCCTAAAAAATGAAAAGATGAAAAGATCCAACATTCCTAAAAAAATGAAAAGATCCAAACATTCCTAAAAAAAAAATGAAAAGATCCAAACATTCCTAAAAAAATGAAAAGATCCAAACATTCCTAAAAAAAAATGAAAAGATCCAAACATTCCTAAAAAATGAAAAGATCCAAACTTCCAAAAAAAATGAAAAAGATCCAAACATTCCTAAAAAAAATGAAAAGTCAAACATTCCAAAAAAAAAATGAAAAGATCCAAACATTCCTAAAAAAATGAAAAGATCCAAACATTCCTAAAAAAAAAAAATGAAAAGATCCAAACATTCTAAAAAATGAAAGATCCAAACATTCCTAAAAAAAATGAAAAGATCCAAACATTCCTAAAAAATGAAAAGATCCAACATTCCTAAAAAAAAAAGATCCAAACATTCCTAAAAAAAAAGATCCAAACATTCTTCAAAAAATGAAAAGATCCAAACATTCCTAAAAAAATGAAAAGATCCAAACATTCCTAAAAAAAAATGAAAAGATCCAACATTCCTAAAAAAATGAAAAGATCCAAACATTCCTAAAAAAATGAAAAGATCTAAACATTCCTCAAAAAATGAAAAGATCCCAAACATTCCTAAAAAAATGAAAAGATCTAAACATTCCTCAAAAAAATGAAAGATCCAAACATTCCTAAAAAAAAAAATTATAAAACAAAGCTTTATGCAACATGATCTCATTTAAATATTTCACAAGTTCGGAAAATAACAATTTTAATCTCATTTTTGTAAATTATTTTAAAAGCTTAAAAAAAAATAGAAGCCAAGTTTAACGATGAAATTTTCATGTATCTCTAAACTACTTGCCTAGAAATCTTTTTCAGCATCGACTCTGTTCTATATTACTCCGTCGGCATTCACCGTGGGTCGGTTGAGCCAGCCCCCTCCAATGAATTCACCTGTGGTCAATTCATGGATGGAGTAACAAGGAATAGGAAATTCGCATGCAGTCCCCAAACCCCGCATGCGTATCCCGGTCAGGGGAAGGAGATGCCCTTGTTTACGACCGCCCGTATAGCCTAAGTGGACTGTGGCATATCATGTACTGCTCAGCCACCAGGGTTCCATCCTTAAGCATCACGGATCGACACCCACGGCCAACAGGTGGTCCTGTTGGGGGTGCAGTTGGTATATTCTAAAGTCTCAGCTGACAGGGCTATATGTAGAAAATAGGAAAACAATATATTCCAAAAAGATTAATTTACTCTTGACGCAGAAGTCGACCGTACAACGTTTCGGTTCAAGTCCCGATGAAGGTTGTAAAAACCGAAACGTTATAACGTCGACTTCTCCAAGTTTATCTTTTTGGAATATATTGTTTTTCTATTTTCTACACACAATAATATTCTTAAATTCATAATGGTCAGTAACCCCCCCCCGCTCCCAAAAAACTGTTACCCCTGAACTGTGTATCTATCTACATGGTGCAATAAAAAAGAAAGTCCGAGACTGTTCTTGTTGCGAACAGATTAAACGCAACGAGTTAGCAACAATCATCGCGCGACAGCATGCCACTGGGTTTTCATGCTGTGAACATTCCTCTACCTGTGTTACATGCATTCTTTTTTTTTTTGGGGGGGGGTAACGTTTACGTGTTCATTTGCAATTTCAGGACTTGAACAGAGAGTGTCCAGAAGGGTAGGTCGATTTTTCACTTTAAAAAAATATCAAATTGTCCATCTATGCGAAAGTTGTGCGTTAGTATACTGAATACTGATAACAAAAATGAAATCTTTTACTTGCACCATTGTTTAACCAATAATCAAGCAAGACTTTGTTGTTTTTCTTTTCGTCTTTTATTAAAACAACTCCAGCCCACAAGGATTCTTGAAACCGCGCAGTGAGAAGCAGCATCCCAAAAGAACGTCTTCACTCGGCGAGTAACTGGTCACAACTAACTAAACTGTCAAACGCTTCTACTGGCGCGTTTTTCGGGGGTGTCAAGCGAAAGTCACCACATGTCAATCATCGACAGTAACTTTCCACTCAACTCTCCGATTTGAATTTTCTAACAAACTCAATTTCAAAATTTATACTACACTACTTACATAATTCATAAGCTACCCATGAATTATACAACATAAGTTTTACTGAACCGGTCTGAGGTATATGTGTATGAACACTCAGTGCAAACAAGCTGAACTGGTAAATAGGTGTTCTAACATAACAACGCTACCGTTCACACAGCATTGAAGATGCGTTGAGTTTTGTTCCGCACCAGCACGATAATCGCTCTACACCCACCCGGAAGAGACCTGGAGCGGATCAAATATAGTGGTGCATTGATGACTACTTTGAAAGCGATGGTGGCCAAATGTTTAGATAAATGGCAAATGAAGCTTTTTATAGGAGAAGTCTCGGAATTTTTTTATTGCAACATATCTATCTATCTATCTATCTATCTATCTATCTACCTCAATCTATTCATATCATAATCTATCTATCCATCTATCTATCTATGTATCTATCTCAGTCTGTTCATATCTATATATCTATCAATCTATATATCCATCTATTTATCTATCTTATACTTAACCAATCCGGGATATTTTTGGTGACATCTATCTATCTATCTATCTATCTATCTATCTATCTATTTCAGTCTGTTTATATCTATCTATCTATCTATCTATCTATCTATCTATCTCAGTCTGTTCATATCTATATATCTATCAATCTATATATCCATCTATTTATCTATTATACTTAACCAATCCGGGATATTTTTGGTGACATCTATCTATCTATCTATCTATCTATCTGTCTCAGTCTGTTCATATCTATCTATCCATCTATCTATCTATCTATTTCAGTTTGTTTATATCTATCTATCTATCTATCTATCTATCTATCTATCTCAGCCTGTTCATATCTATCTATCTATCTATCTATCTATCTATCTATCTATCTATCTATTTCAGTCTGTTTATATCTATTTATCTATTAATCTATCTATCCATCTATTTATCTATCTATCTTATACTTAACCAATCCGGGATATTTTTGGTGACATTTATCTTTCTATCTATCTATCTATCTATCTATCTATCTATCTCAGTCTGTTCATATGTATGTATGTATGTATGTATCTATCTATCTATCTATCTATCTATCTTAGTCTGTTCATATCTATCTATCTATCTATCTATCTTATCCTTAACTAATCCGGGATATTTTGGTAACATTCTGATTCATAAACAAAACTTTTATTTGTATGCAATCATCATATGGTGTCAAGCATTCCTATTTAATACTAACAATTTGCATACAGTCGTATGGTCTCAAGTATTGCTATCTAACACCAATAATATGCAAGCAATTATATGGTTTCAAGTAACTAATAATAATAGTCCTTATTAAAAAAAAAAACAACATAATTTCAAGTAAATATTCTAAATGCAAATAATTTGCATATACTTTTATCGTATGAAATATTCCTATCTAATACAAATAATTTTCAAACATATCTATTTGAGTCATAGATGGGATCCTAACAGGTACTACCATTCCCGGGTCAGAGTTGGAGTAATATCAATGAAGGGGTATTCCACACTCTCCAGATCTCCAGAACTGCAATCTCACCATCAGATGCAGTGCGCCACTTTTTGGAGGGTTCTTACCTCTGCAGGGTATGCAGTCAGTATATTCTACCCCCTATGCCGATAAGGCTCATGGGATTGATACTCTATTAAACGTTTTTGAAGGGGGTGGAAATCAGAGTGGACTATGTGCTTGGTATTATTGAATTCTAATTGTTTGGTTTTATTCTAATAAATATGAGCAAAAATCTCGGGGATAAATCTTAAAAGAAATCCATTAACAAGAAGAAATAATTGTAATTTTATTCTTTACTTCCTAATTTAACTAAATTGTTAAATTAAGAAAATTTAGCAAACAAAGACGTGAGTGATGAAAAATGAAAGAAAGAGTTAGTTTCAAAGTTGTTCTATTTTTCGATTATAACCCCTCGGTTTCAAATAATTTTATCTGCAACTTATTTAGTTTTATTAGCCTTTATAATCTAATGTAATATTTTATTACATTAAAACTTAAATACTTGCTTGTTAATTATAAAATATCTATCAAGACCCGCGAAATATTATTAAAAAGTTCGTATTTTGATATAGATAGATCACGCACGGGCGTGCATGTATATATGAATATCCCTCGCACAATTTTGGAATAGAAAAAAAGGGACTTCGATCAAATGCATCAAAGATGCTTGGGACGATCATGGAAGGTGGGAGGGGGGTGTGAGCAAGGCGTATAACCTTTTGTAATGACCACGTGACAGTTTTGGAACGCAGCCGCCATCAAACTCAAAAGCAAAAGCTTTGTTGCACGATAGATAGAACACTGCATCTCTGCAGTCTTTCGACCCGTTGTACATTTTTGTTTATCTTATAATTACAAGCATTCAAATAATATGGTTAATATGAAAATAGAAATAGCGATGAAAAAGGAAACAAAAAAAGACAATGAAGAATAATAAAAAATAAAAAAACCTGGCGTCATATTTTAAGTATGTCTATTTCAACAAAGTACTTGTATCAATAATCTTTTGACAGACGCAGAAAGCCATTATGAAATGATTTTTAAGCAAGAGTGGTATCACTATCACCAGATATTGATTTTTGAGCAAAAAATAATGAAGGTCTGATTTATATTCGTGAAGATAATTGAAAAATTAAATTTAGATGATAACAGCCTAGATTTTTTTTTTACATTTAATATTTTAAATAGTAGACATTAATTTTTCTGTTCAGAGTGGCTGGATCAACACAAGGTCTTTTTTACATAGGGATTTTAATGGGGCATACTACCAGGATCCAACTCGCGATTCAATAAATATGGATCTGTGGGACTAACCTTTTCTGCATACCCTCTACCCGGGTAGCCGCTTCTAGTGTAATATATTTCATTACATTAAAACTGAAATACTTACGTCTGGAGGGTGCATATTCTTGCTAGTAATATTAATACTGTCAAACAGAAATTACAAGTTGAAATTATTTTTCTGTGACTACGAAAAGATTACTGATTTTGTTGAAAATTCCAAAAAGTAGTATACTCAAAATATGAAGTCAGCTAAAAAAAAAAATGAATAAAAAATACCATCAGAATAATACCATGGTTTAGAAAAAGAAAGAGAGAAAGAAAATTTTGAAATTCTTTTTTTTTTTTAAATTTAGTATCTCTATTTGTATGTGCCACGTGTGGTCAAGCTCCGGATGCGAATACACAAGCATTTGATCTTCGAACAAAAACCTACCATTCGGCTGGTGCTGTTTTGGTCAGGTCCCAGGGCGGTGACACGTAGGAGCTCCTCACGACCCTTGTCGAGGGACAAAAGCAAAGAAAATGATATTGATAACACAGACAAATGTTTGTATTAGTTGGATTATTCGGACTATTGTTCTCATCTTTATTGTTATCTACACAACGTTCCGGCCTTCTTCAGATGTTTCTTGTCAATCTCGGGAATCTTCTCTTTGAACTCGGGATCTTTCTTGTAATCGGGAGCCACCTCGGACTCGGGAGCCATCTCGGACTCGGGAACCTTCTCTTTGAACTCGGGAATATTCTTGTCGTAATCGGGAGCCATCTCGGACTCGGGAACCTTCTCTTTGAACTCGGGAACCTTCTTGTCGTAATTGGGAATCTTCTTGACGTAATCGGGAACCTTCTTGTCGTAATCGGGAACCTTCTTGTCGTAATCGGGAACCTTCTTGTCGTAATTGTGAATCTTCTTGTCGTAATCGGGAGCCTTCACAGAACTTCGAACTGAATCCTTTATTCAACCCATGACGATAGACTGTTCTCATTCCGTTAACTATGTGTACAAGTGTTAAGCTGTCTTAAGTATTCTATATTATTATTGCCATAGAATACTAAACACATATTAACACTTGTACCCAGTCATGGTTAACGGAATGAGAACAGTCTACCTCCGTGAATTGAAGAAGTTCCATGAAGGCTCACGATTACGACAGGGAGGTTTCCGAGTTCGAAGAGAAGAAGGTTCCCGAGTTCGAAGAGAAGGTTTCTGAGTCCGAAAAGGTTCCTGAGTTCGGCAAGAAAACACCCGAAGAAGACTGGAGGGCACATCGTCCGAAAGATTGTGTAGATAACAATAAAGATGAGAACAATAGTCCGAATAATCTAAATAATCCAAATTATCAAGCCTCATCTCAAAAATTCAGAGATACAGACAAATGTATATAATTCTTTTTTTTTTGTTTTTTGTTTTCATTTTTTTAATGCTAATCAAAAAACTTTTGTGACACATGGAAAAAATGGCGACCGACTGAAAATAAATGCTCATTTATTGGAAAGAAGAGAAAATAAGACTCACCGGATATACTTGTTTGACCATGCCAAAGCCTAACTGACGACAAACAACACTGCCCTCGAAATATGTCCAATGGTCTCCGCAAATGACGCCCCATTTCTTTTGCCCAGGAAGCAGGATGGCAACGTGACCTTCGGTTTTATGACGACCACCGCTGAGGGACACCTTGAATTTTTTCTAGAAAAAGAAGAAAATATGCGTTAAAAGAGGAAATAGTACTGTAATTTATTGGATGCACGTGGAATGGCCAAATAATCCAATCACTGACGTCTACGAAACTGAAGAACCCCAAAATTCTTTATTTTTTGCCCTTGGCTTCACAGCGTCCAATACGAGACACGGAGACAACCTTTGTGACAACAACTCAAGATAGCATTTCAAGCAGTATATCACAATTTGCTTCTAGTTACGCGGCTTCCATAAGGTACAGAACCAATAATCCAAAGAGAAACTGCTACTACAATTTGAACCAGCCCACGTGTGGGCGAGTTAACAAGAAAAATCATAACAAGATAAGTCCACGGAGCATATAATCTGCAAAACCTTTCAACCATTTAACATTGAACATTTGAATAATTATTATATCTTTTTGTACCTCTTTCTACCTATTTTCCACTTAATTTGTACGGCAAATTTATTGTAGTAACAAACGGTTGTCGTTTTCTTTCCTTCAAAAGTTGTCGATCCCTTTTTTTTCTCTGTGCACTTAACTACTGTTTATAACCCTTTTAAAATTCTGGTTTTAATCGGTACTACTTTCGGGGACAAAAATCCTCACAAAAGTTTAAAAAATAAAAGCCAGAAAGAAGAACGAACCTAACACAACAATTTAAAGATAAAGTTACGTCAAAACAAATTGAAGAATTTTTACAATGAGTTAAATATCTAAAACAAATATAATTCAAATAATACATTTATTAATACGCAAAAACCGGAAGCGAATTTCCATTATTAATAGATAATATGAGTGCTATATTTGTAAGTAAACAGTGCTCAATATCATTGATAGAGCATTTATATTTAAGTTAAGGTAGCATTGACTCCATATTCACGCAACCTTAACTTAAAATAAGAATAGAAATAAATGATAAAACATTATATAAAAAGATTACACTTATTTCAATGTCATTTTAATTGATTTCTATATAAAATTATACATAGACTTGTTTTTAAGAGGATTGTGAATAAAACAATAATATTAGAAATCCATAACACCAAGTAATTATGCCAATTATCCCCACCATATATATTATGTAAACCTTTATCTCCTAGCGATATTCTCTGTATTTCACATGATGTTAATGCGTCTGGGAAAGATATGCATCCAATTATTCTTCCTCCAGCTATGGGTAAATAGTTGGACAGACTGGGGTTGATTAAAGGTGTATTTTTGTATATGTATTTCGTGGATGTATTTTATATCTGATTCATAATTTTCGAGATATGTTTATTATTATAAACGTAGAAAATTTGAATAATTTTAGATTTGCTGACGACATAATTTTAACATCAGAATAATTGGATGGGACAGAAATAATAAGAAAAAAAGGGCCAGTACAATAAGAAGAATATCAAAATAAGTTTAAATAGGAACAGAAGAAAAATGTAATCTTCAGCTGGAATGTCACAAAAAAAAAAAATTATAAAAATAGAATATGAAATTCTGGAAGAATTTAGGACAGATGATAAAATTAGACAAAGATTCTGAAAATGACATAAAAAAACAACAACAGATAATAATAGATTAGAAGTCGTTTAATAAAAATAGACAAAATGATGGGTACCTTACTAATATATATTTACCCAAGCGCTTGGTGTAATGGTTAAACTCATGGGAAATGGACTCGTCGCCCCGAGTTCAAATCCTGGACGGGGTAATTGCATTTCATTTAGTATTAATATCCTTGGGAAAGGTATGAATCCTACTCTCCCTCCAGCTATGGGTAAATAGTAGGGCAGACTGGGCTCTTTAACCTTGGTTAGGCAACCGGTCTAGGAGAAAGAAAACTCTGAATTCAAACCTGTTGAACTCCGCTTAAGAAATTGACCTTGTGTCGCATCCTGCTCGTGCGGAGGGGTTGGTAAATATATATAATTACCCAACCCCTCTACACGAGCAGGATGTGATACAATGTCAGTTTCTTAGGCGGAGTTTAACGGGTTTGATTTCAAAGTTTTCCTTCTAGACTGGTTGCCATATCAAAGGTCAATGAGCGCAGTTTGCTCTACTATTTTCCCATATTCTTTGCCTATAAAAATGGACTCAAGTGTCGAAAATGGTTATTATGTGGTAAAAAAAAACAACAACAACATCTTTTTAGTAATTGTTTGCAGACAACACCAAGTCACGGCCTTACAAAATTGACACGCAACCTACACGTTCACGGTGTATAAGGAATATGCAGACTTCAGAAAATTATATAGACCCTCACGTCTATTCGTCTCTTCTCACGTTAGAGTTCAGAAATAAGAGTATCCGCCGAATTTTTACTGACGTCATACTTAAAAGACATCCGGGTACAGAGGTAAGTTAAGGAGAGAGAATTCAAGAGTATGAATTCGGGGTGGTGGTGGGGATTTGGTTGTATACCAGGATGCACATACACACACACACACACACACACACACACACACACACACAGTTGTGTGAAAAAGAATACGAAGTGACGTAGTGAAAGTAAAAAAACTGAAGGATAAGACATTATATAATATATTTGGATGGTGGGAGATCCAGAGAGAGAGAGAGAGAGAGAGAGAGAGAGAGAGAGAGAGAGAGAGAGAGAGAGAGAGAGAGAGAGAGAGATTGCATCTATATATAGATTATGTCAAAGGAAGATGAAAACAAGAGTGAGGGAATTTCGTTTTCGAATAAATAGATTCTTTTAATGGATGCGTTGGGATTACGTCTTGATTAATTGGAGTCAAAAAAGGTAATTATCTCCCGTGTCTAACAGTAGGCACTTGGTGGCGTAGCAAGCGGCAATATAAAGGTTGAAGTGCCAAAAGTCAAATCATTTTTCACCCTCCGGCCCTCAAGAAGGTAACGTACACTAGTTGCATCTTTTGTCTACAGGACAAGAGGGCTTTGATCCCCCAGCAGGACTTTTCCTTGTATCACATCCTACTCTTGTTGGTATATATATATATATATATATATATATATATATATATATATAAGAATAAATACAACTTGTAACTTGACACACTAATTTAACATCCCAGTGTTGGGATTACATCTCTCGACTAATAGAAAACACGAGTGGCAATCACCTCCTGTGTCTACCAGTAGGCGCTAGGTAGCGTAGTGAGCAACAATATAAAAGTAGAAGCGCCAAAAGTCAAATCATTTTTCACCCTCCAGCCTTCATGGCTACGTCTCCTGTCTACGGGACAAGGGAGGCTTTGTGTAAACTGTACAAGTATCATTGTTCCATAACGGATAGAAAATATGTAAATATCATTCAAGTCATTTTTAACACAGTGAAAAATTCTAGTCGCTACACTGTCACCCGGCGTAGCGTAGTGCCCCAAATTATCATGAATGAACATATTTGCATCAATCATTCGCCGAATAATTTAGATGCTGTCACTGGTATTCGTAATCAAACCATCAAGACTTCTTTTTAAAGATCCTGTCAAGGAAAAACGCCAAGGGAAGTAGCGGGGTTTTATTTGAGTAAAATTCTAAGGAATTTGAACGGAAATGGCGGAAGTGGGCGTTTACTCAGGGTGGTGGGAAAGCTTTCACTTCAAAAAGATACTTATTAGATACAGTTTAGAGATAGATAGAGGGAGAAAATCAAAAAATCAAAATCAAAACATTACGAAAGAATGAATGAAAAAAGAAATTAAAAAAAAAGTAAATAGAAAAAAATAATAAAAGAATGATAATTTTAGTAGATAAAAATATGTATATATTAACCAACCCTTCCGCACGAGCAGGATGCGACACAAGGTCAATTTTTTAAGCGGAGAGTAACAGGTTTGAATTAAGAGTTTTTCTACTCCTAGACCGGTTGTCATAAGTAAAAGTAGGCGGAGTGGCCTATTGTCGGTATCAACCGGACAGCAAGGGAGTCTATCCCCTTTTCACAAGCGCTAGACCAGGAAGATTGTTTTGGGGTCGGAGGTGGAGCGCCATACCTACCATCAGCTCCTCACTTTACCGCACAGATCCAAACCTGAGTTGGCGAAGGCCGGTATCGAACGCCGAACCTTGTGGTTCCGAGGCGTCATATCAAGGTTAAAAAGCCTAGTCTGCCCTACAATTTACCCATAGCTGGAGGAGAATAATCGGTTGCATACCTTTCCCAAGAGTATTGGTGTTATGTGAAATGTAAACAACTTCGCCCAGGATTTGAACTCGGATCGCCGAATCCATTTCCTACGACAATAATCATTATAGCAGCACACGACCCCACAAAAGATACTTATAAACATACTTATATCATTTGTAATATATACTTATTAGATACTTTTATATTTGTTATGAAACTTAGTTTCAATTTTACAAAGTGTTCTTCTTTTACCAAAATCGCCCTTTTCGAATTTTGGACACTTAGCAACATTATCGGCTCAAAACAGCCATTTTATTTTGGAACGTTACAAAAACCCCAGATCATCCATGCATTAACCAAGATTGAAGTTTTACATTGCTGTAACTGAATAATCAAATATTTTCAGGGGTTTGATCACGTGTGCGTTTTGTGCGTCACTAGGTCACGTTTATTTCTGTTTTTTTTTCTCTCACACCAAAAACACTAGAGTGAATATTCAAATAGATAAAGATAAAAGAAAAACGAAACATCTAGTTAATTCCAAAGAATTCAAGTGAACTAAAATATTTATTTAATTCGTGCAATAACCGTTGCGTTTATGGCGCCACTCAAAACACTAAAGTGAATATTTCATTACATCAAAAGACAAAAAGACAGAAACTCCGAGAGGACAAAAATTGAATGTGGCGGGAAAATATTGACCTCTATTCCTCCATTGTTTTTATTTATTTTTAGGGGAGGAGGAGAGAGGGGTTCCCAGGTGAAAAATGTCATGGAACGAGGCGACGCCCAGAAATAAATGAATAATGAACAAATAAACACAAGAAACAAGGCGGACAAAGTATACAAAATAACAACAGCAATAAATAAATAAAGATAAAAGAGAAAAGAAACATTTATTTCATCGAAAAAATTCAGATAAACTAAAATATTTATTTGATTCGTGCAATAAGTTGGAGGCGCGTGGTCTAATGGTTAGAGTCGTAGGAAATAGACTCGTCGACCCGAGTTCAAATCCTGGACGAAGCTACAGTTCCCATAGCGCTAATACCCTTGGGAAAGGTAAAAATCCAACTACTCTCCCTCAAGCTATTGGTAATATATATAGTAGAGCAGACCGGGCTTTTTAACCTTGGTAAGGCAACCAGTCTATGAGAAGGAAAACTCTGAATTCAAAACCTGTTAAACTCCGCCTGGGGTGGTCACTACTAGAAAAGGCTTACTGATCTATTTCACTAAATAAAAAAAAAATTATAACCGTTTCGATTATAGCGCCACTCAAAACACAAACAGATGAACACGCTCATTACAATTTTCCCCCTTCTATGAAATCAAACTTGGTACTGTGCTTCGATACAGTCTAAGATTAAACCTACTTTTGATCCGGTGCTTTGAATGGAAGAGAAAATATGACTAAGTACATTTATCTATATTATATACGTATTTCGGTTTAGCTCAGTCAATAGAGCATCCGCTTCAGAACCACAAGGTTTTGGGTTCGATACTAGCTCTCGCCAACTCAGCACAGGAGTAGAATGTCTTGTGGTAAGGTGGGAAGTTGATGTATGGCGTTCCCTCTCTGACGCAAAAAAAAAACAATCTCCCTGGTCTAGCGCTAGTGAAAAAGGGATAGACTCCCTTGCTATCCGGCTGATATCGACAATAGGCCACTCCGCCTACTTGACTTTTATTCATTTATCCAACCTCTCCACACGAGTAGGATACGACACATAGTCAATTTTTAAGCCCTCCGTACGAGCAGGTTGTGACACAAGGACAATTTTTAAGCGGAGTTTAACAGGTTTGAATTCAGAGTTTTCATTCTGCTAGACCGGTTGCTATACCCTTTTCAAGTTATTAGGGGACAAGAGAGGTAATTACCTCCCGTGTCTACCTGTAGGCACTAGGCGGTGTAGCGAGCAGACTTATGTTTCACCACCCCAGCCTTCGCAGAGGTAACACGCACCAGTTGTGTCTCTTGTCTACATAACAGGGAGGGACTTGAGCCCCCCCCCATCATTGCGTGTCGCAAGGCATGTAAGTGTTTATATTCCTCTTTTACCAGCAGCACCAAGGTTTTTATCTGCTAAAAGACTATTTCCTATTAGGACATTACTCTTATATAACTATTAGGACATTACTCTTATATAACTATTAGGACATTACTCTTATATAACGATGTATAAGCTTTTCTTTGTATTTCATATCAGGCTTTGTATTCTCTTCTATTAGGTTTGCTCAGGCAATAAGATATCCTTGTCATCACTTCGTCGTAAATTGTTCATTGCATTTACTACCAAGAATACGCCAGGCGTAAATATTTAAGTTTTAATGCAATGAAATATATAAAATTAGATAGACTAATGAAATTAAATAAGAACGCATATAAAAAGATTACACCTAACTTAATCATATTATAATTGGTTTCTATATAAAATCATTCATAGGATTGATTTTAATACGTTGGAGAATAAAACAATAGTATGAGAGATCAATAACACCCAGTAATTATTTATTAAACCCGGTTTTGTTAAAGTCAGTATGCAGATTAACCACCCCATATATTATGTAAACCTTTATTTCTTAGTGATATATAAGACACATTGCAAGAATTTAAACGCACTAATAACATGGACTGTTTTGCATCAAATCTAACTCAGATTTTCTTAGAGACATCGTTAATAAATAAGATTTATTCTATGTATTTTTGACTATGAATTGAATACTCATTGATAAACTTACGGAATTCATGAGGGTATTGTGATGTAAGCAGTAATGTAGTTTCGCTTACACCGAATGTTCATTGTAGTAAGATTTACGAAGGAGCGATATACTCAACGAACAATTTAACGACTATTCGGATATTTGCTACGACAAAGAGTATTGAGTATGTAATTAAATAAATCATCGGATTACTAGGTTGTGGCATGACATTAAAAGTGTGACCACTCACTTAGGAATATTTCGTCTTTTTTTTTTTAACAAGGATTGAACCTTTCGAGTTTTATGAGGTTTATATCTTTGCTATGAAATTATAATGATAATAATTAAAAAAGAGTAAGCCCAACTTGAGAGTGTGCATAAGTAAAAAGTAATTCAAATAATTGTGGATTAAAGAATGTAAATATAATGTTCCTAAATCTTTAATGATATATATATATATATATATATATATATATATATTATATATATATATATATATATATTCCTTTTTACCTCACCTCATATATTATATATAATATATATATGTGGTGTGTGTGTGTGTGTGTGTGTGTTTGTTTGTGTGTGTGAGTGCGTGTGTGTGAATGTGTGTGTGTGTGTGTGTGTGTGTGTGTGTGTGTGTGTGTGTGTGTGTGTGTGTGTGTGTTAGGCCTTGAAATAACATTAAAATTCCTTTCAAGTGTCAGTAAGTTTTACGTCCCCAAAGGGGAAATCTTAAGAACCACTTATGGTCTCCTACGAAAGGAAATCTCCCTTTCAACCACACACACACACACACACACACACACACACACACACACACACACACACAGTAAAGTAAGTATGTCCAAAAGTTCACGTGTTTTTTTTACCCCCCGCAATGAATTAAAATTCAACAAAACTCGGAAAAAATCAATGAAACTTAATGTAAGTTTTACTGTATTATAAAGAAGAAAGATAGAAAAACAATTCCATGTAAAAATTATTTGAAATAGCAGAATTTTACAAATTAAAATCCGTATCTATGAAAATTGCATATTTTTCCTTTTTTATCTTTCTTGAAAATGTGCTTCTTTTTAACATGATTTATTCCATTTTTATAATTAAAAATTCATGGAAGTTTTTATGAATAATATTTTTTAGATAATTAAATTGAAACTTCAAAATTAGACATCTCATCTAACTGTAAAATTCTTTAATTTCTAGACTTAACCTTCAACCTATCAAATAACTCATTTAAACCTTTTCATAAAGACAACCAAGCCCCCTTGTATAACAACATCCATTCCAACCCCTCAAAACACATAATTAAACACATACATAATGCAATTAAAACTAGTATTAAAAAAACTATAATAAAATAGAAAAAATATTCAACGAAAAAAAAAATAATAAAGCACTCCAAAACAGTGGATTCACATAAAATATCAAAAATTAAATTAACATCTAAAAACAGAAAACGTAAAATAATATGGTTTAATCCCTATTACTGTAAACTAGCTAGCATTAACATGATATATATATATATATATATATATATTATATATATATATATATATATATATATATATATATATATATAATTGTTTACAAAGGATTATTATTTATTACTTGAATATATATGTGTACAAACAAATGAACCTTAGATAGAAATAATTACTTGAAACCATGTGGTTATTGTTAAGAGATAGGAATACTTGAAACCATTCTACTGGGTGTAAATTATTTGTATTAGATAGGAATAGTTGATATCGTATAGATATTTGCAAAAAAACAAAAAACAAATACAAAACAAGCAAAAACAATGTACAATGAACGCGATTCTATAACCTCAAACACAAGATAAGCCTAGAAAGGAGGCGGTCTAATAACATGTTAGGTCTACTAGTGGAACAGATATAATATTGCAAAACCCGAAATCTGTAAGGATACTGGTAAACCCCGCGAACAAATCTGGAGCTGGATTCCATAAGATGGCGTAACGCTGAACTTCAGCGCTACACTGCTACTCCTGCGACATTGCCGTTGCCAAACTGCATTGGTCTCTTACCTTTCCTTTGGACAACAGCGCATCCTCCATATCAACCCGCCCAGGCTACGTAGTTAAAACATTTTTGAACACTACGCCATCGTCTTTCGCAGATGGAAGGATGCCAAGCGACTGGTGTAACATCACTAGTGACCTCCTTTAGTGCATTTCGGCGATGTTTAATAGCCGTTAAAATCAATTAATCAATAGACGCAAGTATAAGAACCTTTGCTGTCCGAGAGAGACGGATAAGGACCCTCATTTTATCTAGACTTCTTTTTTGTAATTAATTTCATTCATCCTACTCGTCCTTTTCTGTTTTCGAATAGGAACGAGGAATGCATTGTCTTCGTCAACCCACAGCTACTAGACTACGTCGTACTATATACGTCAAAAACCTACTACAAAATCTTGTCAACTTATTGTCAAAACGACAACCGAAACAGGTAGGTATTTACCCAACCCGTTCGCCACGGATAGGATGTGACACAAAGTCTCACCTAAAGGGCATCCAGTGAGGATAGAACTTTCTATAAATTAGTAATGGATTCGCACAAGGATATATCTTACTACACACAGGGCTATACTACAAAGTGTCCAGGTTTGTTCAATAGAAAACTGAGGATGTTAGCAACGAGCACTGGTTTCTAAATCGACAAACTTGCGAAGATAATCTTCATATGTTGAAACCATAACCCGGCTCCGCTACAATCGAAAGAAAAATAACCTAATTTATTTTTAGACACTTGGGAACGGTTGACGATTTTCAGACCAAAATTGTTAGTTATTCTAATTTAAGGATTAACTTTAAATTAGCAGGACCACTAGGTATACCACAGTATCATAATTTAATTATCAAAACGTTTGATAAGTTTACTTAAGAGCTATTGTTAAATAGTTCAATATGTAAATAGTATAATAATATTGATTTAACTCTCTCTCACCTTTCTTTTTTCTTTCTTTCCTTCTTTATATCTTTTCATTAAGTTCGATTGAAACAGTTTAGCGTCATTGCTTCCACCTACTCATCCCATCTCTCTATCTTCTTTCTTTCTTATTATATTCTTCAGTGTAGCATGTCCTTTTTCTTCCCTTTTTTGATAAAAACGGAATGGTCCATTATTTAGTTGAGGTGACGACACTCATAAGAAATAAGAATTCGGCGGGTAAGCAACACCAGATAATCAGTATTTACACTTTTGCATTTCATCTTGGACAATTTGGACGGTCTCATTTTTAACCAGAGGGCGTTGCGAGACGACAACGGTCGTACTTTAAGGAACACGAGTATTAATATGTAGATTTCACTCAGATGAAATTATATTTGTACTTACGATCTACGTAATACGTAATTGCGATATACGTAATCAATATTCGAAAACTACTGCTTCTCTCCTCCACCTCCCACTCCTCCTCCCCTTCCTCACAGTTCACTGCAAGGACAAAGAAAAATGCTAATCTACTTTTAGAATTAAGAAATAGACAGACAGTCGCCTCATCCCTAACAACAAGCCATTATACCATTTCTAATTTTGAGTGGGAACACGGAATTATATAGAAACTTCATTTTATTTATTTAAGGAGACAGTACTTAAAAAAAGTCTCTGCTGTCTCCCTCAGTAATGGCCACTGGTGGGAATCTAAATCACCCAGACAAGTTATGGCTTTTACTAAAGTAAGAAAAGAAAACAAATCGTTAAACTTATCATTTACCCATCAGTTAAGTCGGCTTGGTGACATGACTTTCGGCAAGTTTTAGAGTTAATTGATTCGATGATTATCTCCCCTTTAAAAAAAAACAACATTTTCTCGTTTCTTTTACGACTTTCTTTCTCTTGGTTCAATTTTGACGTCTTTCTCCAATCTCACATCATTTTTGTTCAGACAATTCTAAACAAGAGATATTATGCAAACATTCTTTCTTTATTTATTTTTCCCTTTCTTTATTTCTTTCTTTCTTTTTCACCTTTTATCTGTATTATTTTCTTTTTCCCTTTCTTTCTTTCTTTCTTTCTTTCTTTCTTTCCTTCTTTCATTTTTTCCACTTATTTCTTTCTCCCTTTCTTTCTTTTTGTCCTTCCTTTCTTTCTTTTTCCCCTTCTTTCTTTCTTACGTTTCCCCTTCTTTCTTTCTTTCTTTCTTTCTTTCTTTTTCCTTTCTTTCTTTTTTCTTTCTTTCTTTTTCCTTTTTTTTTTTCTTTCTTTCTTTTCTTTCTTTCATTCTTTCTTTTCCTTTCTTTCTTTCTTCTTTTGTTTCTTTTTTCTTCCTTTCTTTCTTTTTTCTTTCTTTTTCCTTTCTTTCATACTTTCTTTCTTTCTCCCTTTTTTCTTTTTTCTTCCTTCCTTTCTTTAAAAGGCACAGATTATCTCTTTTCTTTCACCAATGAATTATTTTACATATAGTTTAGCGTATGAAAATGTTTATTGTAAAAATCCGAATATTTTTTTTCTTTAAGTCTGATTTTTAACCAGAGGGTGTTGCAAGATGATAACGGTCAGAAGATTAAGGAATAAGAGTATTGATATATAGATTTTGAGAAGATAGATTTTATTTGTATTCATTTATATTTTTGACTCATCCTATCCGAAAACAAGAACATAGATTGGATTACAATTTCTTACACACTAACTGGGTACCCCGTTGTTGGATTCTTGTGCCAGACTAGATCCAGTATATAGTAAATATCTACGTACATTTACGTACACATAAAAAAGTTTACAACAGACAATGCAACTCTATATACATTTAGCCTATACTCAAATCCACAGCTACACAACGCACAACATACGCACACGCGTGCGTGCTTACGTAAGCAAAAACGTTATGCGCTTAAAGGAACAGGTCTAGAATTCTCTCGTTTATATCACACCATATAAACACACAGTGGGCAGGGAGCACTCCCACACACATTCAAAAAAAAAAAAAAAAAAGAAATAAGATTCAGATGATAGAGACTTATGTCACGTACACTAAGTCTTTTATTTTTTTGATAAAATGTAGATCGTCTCAAGGCAAGAATGTCAAAAGATTGGCCCGTTTCTCCGAGTTCTTTCAAATAAAAGTCGCACGGCCATTGCGATGGGTTAAAAAAGAAAAAAAGAAAAATGAAAAAAAAAAAAAATTAAAAGAAAAAGAAAAATGAGACCCCAAAAAAAGCTGACGACAGCTGAACGTTTCTTGTTATTGCTAAAACACTGCTTTGGGCGTATTCTGTCTCTTTCTCTCTCAGCACATTCTCATGTACTCGCGT
>CM042144.1:84213267-84288267 GCA_023376005.1 Doryteuthis pealeii
CCATCTCACTTGGATAGTTTGTGAGATGGGGGCAGGTGACCGTACAGCTGTTTCCTTGTGGGGTGCTGCTTCCATGACTTGTTCAAGACTGCGCGCAGCATTCTTGTGCAGCTCCCATCTATCTTATTCTCAAGACGCTTTGTTAGGGTTCAGGTGGTGCAACCATATAGCAGCACCGACACAACCACAGCCTGGAAGAACTGTCGCTTTAACTTGTCAGGGAGATCGGACCTCTATATGACTGTGGTTATACATGGGCATAATTTGCATAATGTTTGCCTCTCTTTGGCCACATCAAAGAGGGTTTGAAAGGCAAACATTATTACAGTGACGAGCAAGTGAAATCTGTAGTGAAGAAGTGGCTCAAAGACCAGAAGTATATGGGACACGGATACATGTCCTCATTCGAAGGTGGAACATTCCTATTGAGAGAAACGGTGACTATGTGGAGAAGTAGGGATGTGATCAACAGAGGACCAGCTTCATTTTGATGTATGATACATGTTCCTCTGTTGGTAATAATACCTGTCCTAAACAAAAAGGCATTAATTTTTGACTCACTCTTATGTAACACTCTAGGGGAGACATTAATTACCTTTCACCGTTTAGCGTAAGGCATTTACTCGTCCGTTGTTTACAGACTTGAGTTCTCTGGGGATCGTAAACATACATCTTCGCAAGTAAGTACCAATTAATTGTTCGCCTCTTACTGACAGTTGCCGATAACCGAGAGGGTAAGGAGCTCGACAGACGAAAATTCAGTCGGGTTGATGAGACGTAAACGTCGAAACACTGTGTCTGTGAAAGACTAATATATATATATATATATATATATATATATATATATATATATATATCGGTTACGTAGGTTAGTTTTCCTACGGAATAAAGAGAATTATGTTGTTATGGTAACACAAGACATTATTCGAGAAAGCAGAAGAAAGAGAGAAAGAAAGAAAGAATATAAGATGAGAAAAAGAAAGTAAATAAAGAATAAGTTAAAAAGAAAGATTAATTGAAAAAGAATACGAAGTGACGTAGTGAAAGTAAAAAAAAGCTGAAGGATAAAACATTATATAATATATTTGGATGGCGGGAGATCCAGAGAGAGAGAGAGAGAGAGAGAGAGAGAGAGAGAGAGAGAGAGAGAGAGAGGGGGGGTATTAAGTGCCGGTCCATACATAAGTAATTGTAATTTATGAGGGGGAGGAAATATGCGAGCTATATTCAATGATTGAGTTTCTGAAACTAGGGGCTCGTTAAGGTTCACGGGGTCCAAGGCCCGAGGCGGAGATGGGACAGGCACTAGAACCAACCCTCATCTAAAATTGTTTGTAATGGGATAAGTTTCAGAGCCATTTTGAGTCTACATGCACTGGTTGTATGATGATTACATACACATTGTGCCCGTGGGGGAGTCCCCGTGGCGTAGTGGCTAACACGCATTTACGATCCGTTTCGAACTAATACCATTGGGAAAGGTATGAATCTCCTGTATCCCCCAGCTATGGCTTAAATAGTACTCCTTCTGTTCTTCTACAAGTATGGATTTGGCATTAGATAATCCACGAAGATTCATATGCCATTAAACAAAGAAACAAAAACATATATAACACATTGTATCAGTAACTCACTTAAATAAAGATAGGTATAATAAATATGTTTTGGTTTAATATTTTTTTCCCAGATGATTCATTAATTCACAGAGAACTAGTAAGGCTACCCAGCATTGCTCGAAATCTAAAAAGTTAAAAATACATCTTTTATATCCCTATATATCTATTAATAATGTAGATTATGTCTCGATTTGTCTATAAACGAAACTACGTCACTGCTTACGTCACATTACCCAAAATGGTCATAACATGGAATGAAATAGCTCAAAATTTGAGCATGAAACCTTAGAGTGTCCTCATTTTGATAAATACATGCCCGGTATTATATTTGTATATATAGTTTGTTTTATTTTAATATATATTTAAACTTATCAGATCTAAGTTTCCATTTCAAACTATTTTATTTTTTTTTACTCCTTTAATACATTGATTTTACTTACTTATGGTACTAACTCTCTGACATTGAATTTACAACTCCCATCCTCCCAGGCAATATCTTTCAAAAATTAATTTACACCGCCCAGAGAGTGTTTTTTTTTGTATTGCTAGTATCAATTAATAAAAATTATTTTTCTATAGATTTGTTTTATCGTCTTTCATTCTTTATTATATATTCTTATTTTTAAGTTTTTGTTTTTATTATTATTATTTTTTGTATTTTTTCTTTGTCTTTTCTTTGCTTTTTATCATGTTTAACCTTTATTAGTTTTATTTTTTAATCATTTTTTGAATTATAAACTTATCTTTTTTCTTATGGAAAATCAGGGAAATACATTTTTTAACATCCCCTTGGACAAAATAAGGAGTGTATTTTAATAACATTTGGTCCTTGCTGTTCCCCGCTAGTTTTCCTTTATAAATGGATGTACACCCAGTAGTTGTACAGACAGAACTACAGACAGACAGAATTACAGATAGAAAGAATTACAGAATCTTTCTTCTATGTATATAGATATACAAAATGTATAAAGTTCTTTTATGTATATAGATATACAAAATGTTACAAAATTGCAACAACGTTGGAATAACAACATCCACAATTAACTCTTTCTAATCAAACCCACTCTGGGAGACTGGAGACCAACCTTAAGGAAGTCTAGAAAGGAACAAGTCATTGTGCCCCGATTACGCATTGGTCACACAAGACTCACGCATTCCTATATACTCAAACAAGAACAACAACCAATGTGAAACATCTGTGGCTGTTAAACACTTATTCATAGAATGCAGGTTTTTCGCTCATATCAGAAACCGTTATTTTAATGCAAACAATATGAAATATCTATTTGAAAAAGTCAACATAGAAGACATTCTGTCCTTTTTGAAGGAAATAAAATTATACCACCTAATATAGACATGAACCTAATCAATACCATACAACATGATCCCAAAGATGCTAAAACATTGTTAAAACCAATTACTACAAAGGTGTAAATATAGCTACACAACATATATTACTTCTTAACCGCTAGACATGACATAACCCCAGACGGGTTGATATGCCGTTAAAATCCATCAACCAACCAACCAACCAACCAACCAAAATGTTTCGTAATGGTATATAATCTCCACTTTGTTTTCTATTGTCTCTTCTTTTTCTTTTCATGTTATTTCTTGAGCAAGTTTTCTTTTAGTAAAAAAGCCATGTCATCATATATTCTTCGGGGGGTTGGATTTTAGACAGAGGAAATTTCTTCAAAGAAACTTGAGAGATGAACGTCTTGAAGTCTTTTACGCTGGGGTGACATGTAGAAATTCATTCCATTGAAGTTTCTTCCAAGTTCTTCTGTTGAGACTGGAATTCTATTTACAGCCGTTTACAGATGCTGGAATTTTGCAAGAATAACCATTTTTCTTTAGATTTCTTGGAATTCTCAGAAGGACCTCATATAAAAATCTTTTTCTTTCATTTCTCCTGTATGATTATACTCTAAGGTAAAAAAATGGAAATACAGTGGAAAACTTGAAAACTTGTTGGAATATTTTAGGATATAAAGTGTGCTGAAGTCCACCACATAACCTTATAAACTCTGCGTGGCCGCGTAGATTAAAGCCAGCCAATCAACACGCGCGAATATGTGGTTAGTTAAATAAATGGCCACAGAATTCGTACCAGATCAATGTACCTTTTTCTTTTGTTGCTTCTTGCATCTGGTCTGAATGAGATATTTTAATAGAGTCGTACCTTGACTTCCCGTTCCGCCCAATTTCCTTGTATATCAAATCTATTCCCCCCATTGAAATAAACTGAAACTAATCCGTTCCAGCACCCGCATAAAAAAACACCCTATATTTTGTCATACAAAGTGTGTAAAAAAAAGTATCGAGATTTTTTTGTACTTTTTGACACACCTTGTATTCTGAAAAAAAATGAACGTTCCATTCATTGTTCATTTCTATCTTGGTAAATACAGCTTCAATCTCGATACTTTTATGACACACCATGTATTTTTTAATTAAGAAAAATAGCGCTGTATTGTATAAAAAAAAAATAGAATGTAATGAATTACGTTCTGTAATATGTTTTAATATTTTAATTTTTATAAACAATATTTTTCTTTGGCGTAATAAATTTGAAAACTCAAATGTTTCTAATGAACTTATTAATATAATTGTATCTGGAGATCGCCCATACTAGAATTTTTACATATTGAATAATTTTGGGATAGCTCTTAAATAAATATATCAAACATTATGATAGTCAAATTATCATACGTGTTATATCAAACATTGTAATAGTTAAATTATCATACCGTGATATATCAAACATTGTAATTGTCAAATTATCATACCATGTTATTTCAAACATTGTAATAGTCAAATTATTACATCGTGTTATATGAAACATTGGAAAAGTCAAATTATCATACCGTGTTATATCAAACATGGTCATAGTCAAATTATTACATCGTGTTATATCAAACACTATAATAATCAAATTATCATACCGTGTTATATAAAACATGGTAATAGTCAAATTATTATATCGTGTTATATCAAACACTGTAATAGTCAAATTATCATACAATGGTGTATACACGGTTCTACCCGTCATTTATGAAAGCTGATTGATTGGTTGGTTGGTTGGTTGGGTTTTTACAGCAAACCTATTGCCTTGAGAGCAAACCCTAACCCTTTTTATCATATATGTGCTAGAAGGCGGTGGCTGAGTGTCTTCATTTCCTGGGTATGACGTTAAACTCTATCTAATGATAAGGTTCCAGTTCTGGGAAATGTGGAGTACCCCTTCATTGCCATTACTCCCAGGTTCACTCTGACCCGGATCCCATCCTGTTAGGATCTCATCTATGGGTTAAATTTAAAAAAAAAGAGTTTTAAAAAAATTGTGTTTAAAAAATTGAATTTAGATTAAGAAAAAATACCCCTTCATCACCATTACTCCCAGGTCCATTCTGACCTGGTAGTACCTGTTAGGGTATATTCTATGGCTTAAATAGAAAAAAATGAGATTAAAATATTGTTAAAAAATTGAGTTAAAAAATGAATACCCATCAAGATTGAATAAAACAAAACATCTTCGGTATAAAATAACCCAACAAGGGTTGACATGCCGTTGAATCCAACCAACTTAACCTAACCAACCTGAACTTCGTGACATGCACTGTATTCATAAAGTTATAAGTTAAAAAAAACATCTAAAGAACTACGGGATATGAGGTGAGTAAATAATATGTCGGCTTATTTACTTTAGAAACAGTAAGAATGCCAGTTGGAATTCAAACTGATTATATAATATTTTTCGTGTCGTCGTTCTTTCGACTAACGAACGATATGTGGGTCGATGCAATGTAAGCAAATATGGCAGTAAAAGATTTTGAAAGAAAGTCAAGTCGAAAAATAACGAAAGCAACCTAGAAAAAAAAGATTTTTTTTGAAGTTATAAAAGACAAACAATTATTAACGTCATTGACACCACCACACCATTATTATTATTATTATTATTATTATTATTATTATTATTATTATTATTATTATTATTATTATTATTATTATTCATTCATTCATTCAATGAGAGTTTTTCACACCCGCTTTAGCCAGTGGTTCACCAGAGGCTGAGTGACAGCAAGTCTCCTCAGGTCTCCAGAACTCTTCTTAGTATTCCAGCCGATCTTAACAATGCTGGAGTTTTGATGGTCTCGATTCTTCCTCTGATTTCCATATTATTATTATTATTATTATTATTATTATTATTATTCATTCATTCATTCAATGAGAGTTTTTCACACCCGCATTAGCCGGTGGTTCACTGGAGGCTGAGTAACAACAAGTCTCCTCATGTCCTCAAGACTCTTCTGAGTATTCCGATCTTAACAATGCTGTAGATTGGATTGTCTCGATTCTTCCTCTGATTTTGATATTATTATTATTATTGTTATTATTATTATTATTATTATTATTATTATTATTAGTGTTACCTTGACTTACGAGTTTAATTCGTTCTGCTTGTCACTCAATTCCCTCGTATATCAAATCAATTCCCCCCATTGAAATAAACTGGAATACCATTAATCCCCCCCTAAAAAGCACCCTAATTTTTGTGCTATTTTTAAATTAAGAGAATAAGAAAATATTGTAAAAGTAAAGTTGGAGGTGTGGCCTATTGTTAATATCAGACAGAAAGCGATGGAGTCTATCCCCTTTTCGCTAGACCAAAAGATGAACACACAGCAAAAAAATCGACCGAGTGACAGCTCGTAACTTGGGGCGCTTTAAGCCAAGGTACCACTGTGATTTTTCCCATGACTACTAACTTGTGGTTTTTACTGGAGTTCAGGGGACAACATTTGTAGCTCTCCAGGACCTTTAGAAGCATACTTGTCGATCTTAGCTGTGCTGTTGTCTGGATAGCCCCATTTCTTACCCGGATTTCTAATTCATCATCCTCTTTTCTAGGTTCTTGGTCCAAGTCCTTCGACTATCATTGGTATTACTGTTACCTTCATGTTCCACAACATGTCCCTCTCTGGTAAGGTTCGAATAGTTATCGAATTTTTCACTTTCCTTTATTTTAAGTCTTCGATCTGCGGGAATGGCGATACGACTAGTTGACATTCAGGCCCAGTGGCTTCGACCATTGGACCGGTAAGATATTTAATATCAACGTGATCCCAGTGGGTATCCCCCCAGGCAGCACCTGTCTCTTCATCTAAAAGGGACAGGGTTGGTTTTATTGCCCAGTGCCCGAGGTGCCTCAAAAGAGGAATGCCGAAATGATTCACGCAATCTTTAGACCCTAGTCACGCATGAGTTTCGGTTTGTGCGTGGTTCCCGACTATAATGATCCCTGTGTTCGACTAACATGGTGGGGTGTCAGTAAATGCTTGCAACTAGGTCTGCTCTTCTGATTGGGTTTGGGGGTCCCAGATAATTTTGTGCGTTGTATTTTCTAGAATAGTTTCTAGTTTGTGCACATGCTATTTGTTAGTATGGTCAAATTTTAATATCTTGCACAGTTCTCAGTGGATCACCTTTCATACCAACTCAAACCTACTCTTATAATCCCAAAGAATTTTGCGCTTCTTATTTTCTAAGATAGTTTCTGGTTTGTGCACATACTATTTATTAGTATGGTCAAATTTTAATCTCTTGTACAGTTTCCAGTGGTTACCCTTTCATACCCACTCAAACCTACACTTGTAATCCCAGAGAATTTTGTGCGTCTTATTTTCTCGGATAGTTTTTGGTTTTTGCATTTACCATTTGTCTGTGTAGTCAAATTTCACTCGCTTGCACAATTCTCAGTCGATCACCTTCCCTACCCACTCTTTCTGTGCTAACTTGCTGCATTCACTTATGATGTGGTTTATTGTTTTGTCTTCCTCTCTCGCTCTGTCTCTCTGTCTCTGTCTCTGTCTGTCTGTCTGTCTGTCTCTCTCTCTATATATATATATCATTCCCACATAGTCGACACTTGTTAGTCTCTTGGGTCCCATCTATTCTCGCCGTTACATAATTAGTTCTTATGGTATTCTTTTGGCGCGCTATTAATGATAATTCCGTTTCTCTCTTTAGGTTTCCTCTACGAAACGATGACCTCCCACCCCAGGTCATCACGTGCGTAATGTTCTTAGTTTGTATCTTGATGTGCCCCATATAGTTGTTTATCACCCCATTTTTTATTTTCTCGATTTAGTAATTCCTGTTTTTCTGTTTATCCTTGTATTCTTTTTGTTTTGGCTATTATTGACTGTTGTAATTAATATTTCTCTACTGTTGTTTGTATATTCTTCGAACCCCTGGGTTGCCGCGCCCACACATTCCTTAATGTTGGCGAGACCTTTTCCTTATTTTCACATCGGCTGTCTACTTGAATTATTATTATTATTTTTCTCCATTCGAGTTTTTCACACCTGCTTTAGCCGGTGATTCAGTGGAGGCTGAGTGAAAGCAAGTCTCCTCAGGTCTCCAGGACTCCCCTGAGTATTCTAACCGATTTCAATAGTGCTGTAGTCTGATCACCAAATTATTATTATTATTATTATTATTATTATTATTATTATTAGCTTTTCATACCAGCGTTAGCTGATGGTCTTACACTGGAGTTTGAGTGACAACAAGTCTCCTCCCGAGTATTCTAGCTAATTTCTAGCTAATTTCTAGCTAATTTCAGCAATGCTGTTGTCTGGATGGTCTCAATTCTTCCTCTGATTTCCAGTTCCTCCAGTCTTTATTCCAAGCTTTTTGGAACCATTCTAAGTGCACCAACTACAATCGGTATCACTTTGAATCTCATATTCCACAGCCTTTTCAATTTTATGGCAAGGTCTTGGTATTTTCTATCTTTTCGTTTTCCTTCATCTTCACTCTATCATAAATTATTATTATTATTATTATTATTATTATTATTATTATTATTATTATTGTTGTTGTTGTTTATTTCGAGTTTTTCCCGACAGCGTTAGCTGGTGGTGTTTCATTGGAGTTTGAGTGACAGCAAGTCTCCTCAGGTCTCCAGGACTCTTCTGAGTATTCCAGCCGTTCTTAACAATGTTATTATTGGATGGTCTTGATTCTTCCTCTTATTTTCAATTCCCTTTTTTTTCAAACCTTTGTTGACTGTTCCAAGTGCACCAATACAGTTGGTATCACCGCCACCCTCATGGTCCACAGTTTGTTTTTAGTTACCTGTCATCATCCAAGTATCTATCAATTTTTTGCTTCCTTTTATTTTCACTCTGTGGTCTACTGGAACAGCAAAATCCACTAGATGACATGTTCTTATTTAAAAAAAGAAGATTTTCTTGTTAATTAACACTAAGTTTGGTCTTCTGGTTGGGGATTAGGTGATACGCTTTCATCTCAAAGAGGATGTTATGCATTTCATTCTCGATGACGGATTCTGGTTTGTGCATTTGATAAAATGGTCAAATTTTAATCTCTTGCACAATTCCCAGTGGATCACCTTTCCCACCCAGTCGTATCTAGTATTGTACTCCTTTTGCACTAGTTTGCTGCAATCGCTCATTATGTGGTTAACCACTTCGTCTCCACACAACTTACACTTACTATTCTTTTGTGTCTTATCTCTGATATGATTGGTCCTTATGGCATTATTTTGTGTCACTTTACGCATAGGAAAGACATGGACTACTACAGACAGGTTATCAATGATTAGATAAAGCGATAATTCTTCCAAACTATAGCCGTATCAGTTCTACTATATGGTTGTACCTCTTGGACTTTAACAAAACGACCGAAAAAAAAGCTAGATGAAAACTACACAAGGATACTAAGTGCTATTCAAAACAAATCCAAGAAGTAGCACCCTACAAAAAGCAGCTGCACGGCCACTTACCTCCTATCACATCTAAGTAAGACGAACCCATGTGACGTTCTCCTGTGGACACCTACTCATGCACACACTTTTTTGGATCGACCATCAAATACTTACATTGATTAGTTCGGATACTGGATGTCGTAAATAGGACATGCAGGAGCAATGGTCGATAGGGACAGGTTGGTTGGTTGGTTGTATTTTACGGCATGTCAACCCTTTGGGTTGTTTTATGCCAAAGACGTTTTTGCTTTATTCATTCTTGATGGGCATTCAATTAAAAAAAAAACCTCAATCTAAAAAAAAAATAAAATAAATACATTCTTTAAACTCATTTTTTCTATTTAACCTATAGATGGAGCCCTAATAGGTACTACCACTCTATCAATTCAGGTCAGAGTGGACCTGGGAGTATTGGTGCTGAAATGGTATCATCACCCAATAGTTCCAGAATTGGAACTTCACCATTAGATAGAGTTTAACGTCAAAGCCAGAATATCAAGACCCTCAGTCACACACACACACAGAGAGAGAGAGAGAGAGAGAGAGAGAGAGGAGAGAGAGAGAGAGAGAGAGAGAGAGAGAGAGAATTCGTGCTGTCGGCGTGACATGATGATGATGATAATGATGATGTTTAACAGTGTTAAACACACACACATTAGTCTGATGACAAGAAACGTTTTTTTTGTATGCGACTAGGAAGTTTCTTTAAAACTTGTTTAAATGAGTATTTTTTTTGTTTTTATATTTATTTTGTTTTGTTTTGTTTCTTGTTTTGTGTACCAATGTTATACTTACATACATTATTCTGCACACACGCTCACTTACTTAGAACACACACACACACACATATATATATATATATCTTATATAAAGTCTGGTGTCAGGAAACGTTTTTGTATGTGGCTAGGAAAATTCTTTAAAACTTTTATTTTAAATACTTGTGCGTTTTCTTTCATTTTTTTTTTTTCGATTTTGTTTTTGTTTCTTGTTTTGCAGATCAGCTGGAAGCGGACACTTACAACAAGAAACCGTTGAACGACGACAATGGTTGTAAATGAACACCAGATGGCACTGTTTTCTTCCTCTTCTTTTTTTCTTTCTACCACGCCCTGTCTAAGTCGGAGACACGGACAAAAGCCATTAATCTATTAAATTAGGCGAGAAGATTTAATTTTTCATTTCATTTATAAAACGCTATTTCCAGTTTATTAATAACTGAGCAATTCTACTTAACCTTTTTAGATATTCCTTGTCGCCTTACTTATCCTCTTATATAAATTTTGAGGGAAAGAAAAATAGTAGAGTTTAAGAAACTAAAAACAGCCGTAATTCTCTCTACTAAAAATGTCAAGTTTACGGGTCGCCAATAGAGATTTACCCGCCCACCAATCTATGGTCCTGTGGCAGACACGCTGACCTTAGAATTCAAGGAAAACGAATTTATTCCTCAATACAAACGACACACATTAATTTGTTTTTGTAAAAACAAATACAATCCTGGTAGTCATTTGATAAAGTTTTATGTATTCCTTGAAGTAGTTATAAAAGAGAAAGAATGTAGTGTCCATAGATACTCCTTGTCTGTTAATCTGTAGTATTCCTTGGTAGGAAGATTGTAGTAACAGTTTCTCCTTGTCTGTTAATCTGTAGTATTCCTTGGTAGGAAGATTGTAGTAACAGTTTCTCCTTGTCAGTCAATCTGTAGTATTCTTTGATAGAAAGATTGTAGTAACAGTTACTCCTTGTCAGTCAATCTGTAGTATTCTTTGATAGAAAGATTGTAGTATCAGTTACTCCTTGTGGCCACTAGCATTTCTTCTGGGGGGAGGGGTCCAGTCGGCAACTGATTTTAGGATAATCTATCAACGACCCTAAATACATTTTTGTCATTTTTTCATTGGTCAGTCTAGCTCCTGCTACTCTGCACAGTCTATAAATATAACGGGTGACTTTACGTTCAGCTTATACCCAAGATGGAGAGGCACCTCACGTGGTGTAATGGTTAGCAAGCTACATTAGCAGACCATTGTTAGTGAGTTCGTTTCTCACTGGGCGCCCCTTACTTCTGGCCTTGTGCCACATCTAAGCTAAGCTTAGTAAATAACTATACCCAAGATGGAGGCGTGTGGTGTAAAGGTTAGAGTCGTAGGAAATGGACTCGTCGACCCGAGTTCAAATCCTGGACGAAGCTGTTTGCATTTCACATAGCGCTCCCTCAATTTCATCCAAACAGTCTTCAATCGTTTACCGTTTTCGTAGAGATCGAACCACCAATGCTGTAGTGCCTCATATTCGGTATCCGGCCATCTTTCTTGCAGGTATCGATGAAATACCTCCCGAAGTATGGAAGACAAGGAAAATTGATGGCATACTTCGATTTTACAACGCCATGCATGGTTGAGTTACCTTCAATGTAAAATTGCCTTGGAAGAATTCCCGTTTTATCTTTATCAGAGAGATCAGATTTCAATATGATCGATATTTTGTCTATAGCGGTCCCTGCCTTTCCTATGCGTTTATTGACATCGCTTTCTGTAGATGAGATATTACTACCTAGGTATGTGTACTGCTCTACGAATTTCAGAGGCTTAACATCCAGTGTGGTGATGTCTCCATCTTGTTTAAAACACATTTGATTAGTTGGTTGGTTGGTTGGTTGGATTTTACGTCATGTCAACCCTTTTTGGGTAATTTTATACCGAAGACATTTTTGTTTTATTCATTCTTGATGGGCATTCAATTTTAAAAATTTAAACTCACTTTTTTAAACTCATTTTTTCTTTCTATTTAACCCATAGATGGGGCCTTAACACATATTACCACTCCAGGCCAGAGTGGAATTGGGAGTAATGGCAATGAAGCTCCAAAATTGGAACCTCATCACTAGAAAACAAATTTGAAGCAAATTGTCTGTTTATTAAACATCAACAACAACAACAACAACAACAACAAACAACAAACAAACAAACCTGTTCTGTTTTATAACCTGTTAAGAGGTTATCGTTTGTCTTTGATATTTTCTGCAATGATGTATAAAGATATAAAGTTTAAAACTACATATCTTATTATAATGGAGATTTGGTGTCTGTCTGTCTGTAACCGAAACTACGTCACTGCTTACGTCACAATACTCTCAGAAATTGCGTAAGTTTATTAATGAGTATGTAATTTATACTTATAGTCAACATCATTACTATTAATATATATAAATGTAAGTGCGATGGTAATTTACCACGCACTCATGAACTCTTCCAAGTATAAATAGCAGCAGGTTCTGCACTTAAGCGAGAGTTAGTATTTCAGCAGACAGCCGATAAGACAGCTTCACGTGTAACCGACTCTTGGTATATGTTTGTACTACTGTTCTTTGTTAATATATTTGTTTAACACATTTTCTGTCTTTGTGTCTTTGTTCTGGTCCCTAACAAGGCCACAAAAACTTGGCGACGAGGATTCTTAAGGACCCTTAAAAGACCCCTAAAAGACTACGTGGGAATTGTCAACAGTTATTGATTCAACATTGGACGCTCGAAATACTATTTTTCGATACACTTTGTTCAACTCAAGACAGTACTTGGCAATCCAGAAAAGGAAACCGAGAAACAATATGTAACTAACTTACACTCAACTTGAAGCGAGCCGCTAAATAACGAGAATCCGATTGTCGCACAAACATTATTGCGAGAACAATAGCTTTTGTGGCAGATCTATTGTTAAAAAAAGAAAAGAAAAAGTCACTGTGTAAGTAATTTCTTTGTTTCTTTTAATTTATTCAAATAAAAGAAAAGTTTTTCGGTTAAATCCTAAAAGAAAAAAAAGACACATTCAAACATGGACGAAGTTTGATCCGCCAAGTTCGAATTTCTTAAGTTCCAACATGAAGAGCAAAACCAATGTGAAAAAGAGCGATTGGTAAAGCAAGACCAACTTGAAAATGAGCGATTGATACAGCAAAAACAACTTGAAAAAGAACGATTTGAGTTTCTAAAGCGAATTAAAAAGAAAGACTCGCGTTACAAAGACAAACGGAAATTCGTCAGTAAAAACTCGAAGAAATGCTACTTCAAACTCAACAAGAGCAAAGAAATTTGCTTGAACTGACAAATAGGGGTCAAATTAGTGAATACGAAAATGCGTTCTCATAAAATACAATCTGGGGCGCAATTGACAATTTCTTATATTCTCCAGAGGAAGATATAACATTCGCCTCCTATTTCAGAAGATTCGCAGATTTATACGCCACAGACTGTGCAAATTGGGCAGACTCTAAGAAGGTTCGCCTACTACTTCGCAAACCAAGCACCACGGAGCACACCAAATTTGTGATTTATATCTTACCCCGCAAAACAAGCGAACCGGCATTTACCGAAGCGGTTAAACTTCTTACAGAACTTTTTAGTTCTAAAACTTCACTAAACCAAAGCAAAAATTTGGGAAAAGGACCAACAGACTTTAGATATTTTTCTCTATGCGACGAAGTACTGCAATATAGTAAGCGAGTCGTCATTCCCACAACACTACAAAGGAGATTTCTGAAAGATTTCCATGCTGGCCACCCAGGGATTACAAGGATGAAAAGCCTTATGTGCAGTTATGTGTACTGGTCAAACATGGATAAGGAAATCGAAAACAGCGTAATCCTGTGAAGGCTATACCTTGGCAGCTAAGGGACCCCCAATCAAATATAGCCTCCTAAAACGGACCGACCATGGTCCCGAATACATATAGACTTTGCTGGCCTGCTAGACGGATTCTAGTATCTTATAGTAGTAGATAGTTTTTCGAAATGGCCCGAAGTCCTTAGATGTAGAAATCCACTACAGAAGTGACGATCAATTTCCTCCACGAACTGTTCACCAGACTTGACTTAGGGTTGTCGACTGTCTAGTGTCTGACAATGGAACAATTTACATCCGGTGACTTTAAGGATTAAATCATATCACTATCCAGATCAATCATATCACTATCATCCCATATCACCCAAGGTCTAACGGACAGCCCGAGTGCTTCATTGACACGCTAAAAAGAGCACTGAAGAAAGCTAGGGACATACCCATAGAAAAGGCTCTACAACAGTTCCTTCAGGTGTATAGAATTACGCCCAACGACCACACACCATCATCATTATCACTAGCCGAGGTAATGTTTGCGCGTAAAATCAGGTCTGTGTTCGACAAGCTACTCCCCAAACAAACAAAACCCGGACGAATAAACACTGTACCAAAAAACCCTACGAACCCAGAGAGGTTTTTTTTCCGGTTGTATCGTGATAATAAAACTTTCTGGGAAAGGGGTACAATTGAGAAAAGAGTAGGAAATATGATCTACATAATTAAAGGTTCCCAGTTTACTCACTAGAGACATGTGCACCAAACCAGAAAACACCTGTCGGATGATGCTGACAGTGGACTTTCTGAAGAGAAAGAAGTCATAGATGTCATGTACGATACTTTTGACATGCCAATACCACAAGCGGCCCTGGAACAACGCCGTAAAAAGAGGAAAAGAAAAATGACGGTCTTTATCGTTATTAACCCAAAGAGGGAAAGGTACTAAGCCTCCTGCGGAGTTAATACTTAGGAGGGGGTGTTATGGTAATTTACTCTTCATGAACTCTTCCAAGTATAAATAGCAGCAGGTTCTGCACTTAAGCGAGAGTTAGTATTTCAGCAGACAGTCGATAAGACAGCTTTGCATGTAACCAACTCTTGGTATATGTTTGTACTACTGTTCTTTGTTAATATATTTGTTTAACACATTTTCTGTCTTTGTGTCTTTATTCTGGTCCCTAACCAGGCCATAACACTAAGAAAATCCAAATGATTGGTAAGTAAGGGATGGTTCTATTTGGGATCATCGAAATCTCACTGTACAACCATAATGTATGCTCTTGTAGGTGGAAGTATATATATATATATATATATATATATAAGATTAAGGTAATTTGCTTTAGAAGCATTGTTGAGTAAAGTATATTATTATTTATATTTTGGCTTGAAGGCAGTTACAATGCGTATATCGTATAAAATTCGATAATTAATGAAAATAATCATGACAAGCGAACTCGGCAAACACTGCCCCCTACGTAGAACATCATACAGCAGCTGTTTCAACTTTATTAAGTCTCATCAGCGATGTATACTTACGATTTCCCTCCGACAGAAATCGAAATGATGAGACTTAATAAAGTTGAAACAGCTGCTGTACGATGTTCTACGTAGGGGGCAGTATTTGCCGAGTTCGCTTGTCATGATTATTTTCGTTAATCATCGAATTTCATACGATATACGCATTGTAACTGCCTTCAAGCAAAAAATATAAATAAAAATAAAAATAATAATAATAATAATAATATATATTATATATATATATATATATATAAGGATTTTTATAAATCCATAAGAGAGGTCAATGTATAATAACCAATAAATCAATTATGAACAGAGCAATATTTAACTTTCAAAGATAAGAAAAACTTATATATATATGCATAATAGCAAAAACAAACGAGTTCTGTTTGATAACCTGTTAATAGGTTATCATTTATCTTTGGAATTTTCTGCAATGATGTATAAAGATATTAAGTTTGAATTTAGAATGCGCCTCATGGTTAATACTCTGCAAGACACACGAATCACTGTTAACACTGTTAACATGGTAGCAGCACTGTTTACATATATTGTAAAGTCGTTTAAATTCAATACAAATGAAACGGTTTTTTTTGTTGCTAACATTTTCATGAGTTTCACGATAGAACCGTGAGAAAATTCCAAAATGCAAGTGAGACAAAACGACGGTTCCAAAAGTGAAGAAATGGAAATAGTTTGTCTCTCCACTTTTAAATCGCAATAGAAATAAAACTTGAGACGATATAAGTAAACATAGGTCAACGTGGTAGTCCGTGTGCCACGACATGACTGTACTTGGGATGCACATTATATATAATATATATATAATATATATATATATATATATATATATGTGTGTGTGTGTGTGTGTGTGTGTGTGTGTGTATGTATTTTGGCAGCATTTTCTCTTTTAAATATGTTTGGTTGAACTCGAGTGACGATTCCTGTCGTACGAGTTTCTGTTCAATCTTTTCAAGGTGTCTGGCCATCTTTTTGGTGTCAGGGTGGAACTGGTGTAGTAATCCACCAAAGGTGTCTCTACGAGCGCTTTCGGCATGTCGACCTGCCACCTTCAGGTTGGAAACTGATGGTATATATATATATATATATATATATATATATATATATATAGTTAGGCAGCATTTGTTCTTTCAAACATATTTCATTGAACTGTGCAGACATTTTGTGTCTGTAAATGTTCATTTTATATTTTTACATTTCGCTTGAAGATGGCCCGTGACGGGACAGAAAGTACTCGCGAGCAGATAAGATATGGCAAATACATCAGACAATTTCAGCCTGATATCATTTCATCAATTCAGCAACTAAAAGGATCATGAACAAAACTTGCAGACACAAAATGTCTGCACAGTTCAACGAAATATATATATAATATATATATATATATATATATATGTGTGTGTGTGTGTGTGTGTGTGTGTGTGTGTGTGTGTTTACCAATCCCTGTGCACGAGCAGGATTTGACACAAGATCAATGTTTAGGCAGAGTCTAACAGGTCTGAATTTAAAGTTTTCCTTCTCCTAGACTGGTTGCCTAACCAAGTTGAAAAAGCCCAGTCTGTCCTACTTTTTACCCATAACATTTTAGCTTGCCAGATAAATAGATAGATACATACATGCATACAACCATACATAGTTTCTATTTATCTGTTTCTATCTATACAGATAGATACAGAAACAACTATATAGATAGATAAGTATATAGATAGATAGAGTGGTTGGTTGGTTGTTTTTTACGGCATGTCACCCCTTGTTGGATTATTTTATGCTAAAGACGTTTTGTTTTATCCATTCTTGATGGGTATTTATTCTTTTTATTAGAACTCAATTTTTAAAAACTCATTTTTATCTATTTAACCCTAACCCTAAAATGACTACCACTGTGGGTCAGGTTAGACATGGGGAGTAATGGTGATGAAGGGCTACTCCACACTCCCCAGTGCTCCCGAATTGGAACTTCACCATTATATGTAGTTTAGAGATAGAGGGAGATGGAGAAAATAAAGAATAAAATAAAAACATTACAAAAGAATGAATGAATGAAAAAAGAAATTTAAAAAAAGTTTAAATAAACAGGAAAAAATAATAAAAGAACGATAACTTCACTAGATAAATGTGTATATATTTACCCCCACCCCCGCACGAGCAGAATGCGACACAAGGTCAATTTCTTTAGCAGAGTTTAACAGGTTTGAATTCAGATATTTTTTCTCCTAGACAGGTTACCCAGCCAAAGATTAGAGACCCAGTCTGCCCTCCTATTTACCCATAGCTGGAGGGAGAATTGGATTCATACCTTTCCCAACGGTATTAGCGCTATGGAAATGCAAACAGCCTTGTCCAGGATTTGAACTCGCGTCGATGAGTCCATTTCCTACGACTCTAACCATTACACCATGTACCTACATAGTGTATAGATGTGTAAGTTCGCAGTTATTATTGCGAATATTTCTGCGTTGGTTGGTTGGTGTGTCCTTATAGATGGAGAGAAATGTACGCAGAGGCTGTTTGACGCAAACAGGAAATAGAGAGAGAGAGAGAGAGAGAGAGAGAGAGAGAGAGAGAGAGAGAGAGAGAGAGAGAGAGGGGGGCGGGGGCGAGGTAAGGGTGAGGGCTTGGAGAATGATGGACAGAGTGACTCGACTCCAAGACAAGACGCACATAGTTTTGGGTGGGGTGACATTTCTGCTGACAGAGCGACTCAGATTTTCATTTCGAGTAAATTCTACGCATTTCTGTAATTTTGAATACCGCCATCACAAAAAGCAATGGATTACAAAATGATTCAACAAAAGACCCAATTGAAAAAGAAGTTAATAAAAAATTGCTATAAATGCAGAATAGCGCGCAGGAGATAACATCATTAGATTACGTATAAAAAGCATTATATTTCATTACATTTCACGGAAATACCCGAAACATTGGAGACGCTAGGATTATGGTTAGAGTAAGTGTCAGGGTCAGATTTAGTGTTAGCGTTAGTGTTAGGCTTCTTCGGGAGTTTCCGTAATTTAATGCTATCTATATGTAAAATGCGATTCTAATGATATTATCTCTTGCGCGCTATTGTGCATTTGTACCCTTTCTTTAAAGAAGTCAATGAAAATATCCCCCTTTGCTTTGTAAGACAAGAAATAAGAACATCATGTTTGACCATTTTGGTAATTATTTAAGTATTTACATTTTCTTACGATATATATATATATATATATATATATATATATATATATATATATATATATATATGAACTGAGTAATTTTTGTACCAACTTCGCGAGAGACTAGATTCCTACTGAACACCCCTCATTAAATCGACTTAGTGGTAGTGGTGGTGGTTACGCCCCCCAACCAGAGAGAGAGAGAGAGAGAGAGAGAGAGAGAAGAGAAGAGAGAGAGAGAGAGAGAGAGAGATGATGATGATGATGATGATGATGAGAGGAGGAGGAGGAATGCCTATGTAATGAGCAATTTTTGTACCCACCTCGAGAAATCTTGCTTCCTGTGGAGCATTCACAAATTAAATCGACCTTGTAGTAGTAATGGTGGTGGTTTAACCCCCCCCCCCACACACATACAGAGTTAGATAGATTGATAGATAGAGTTGTTCAGCCACTTACCTCTTTAACTTGGTGGTCCTTTGATTGATCAACAGAACTTTCCTTCTTATTTTCGGACGTCTCTCCGACTTGATCCTCTTCCTTATCCGACGAATTATCCGTGTGTGCTCCTGATTTTTTATTCTCTTCCGGTTCTTTCACATCAATTTTTTTCTTTTCTTTGACTCCCCTCTCATCAATGTCGCTGCTACCAGCCGACGGAATGGATTCGTTTTCATCCTCGTCTTTATGGTCAGTACTGGCCAACAGCTTCCCACCCACATCTTTCAAGTCCATATTGACCGGTAAACTCCCCACCGAATTGCTGCCCGTCCCTTCGTCCTTCAAAATCTCATCTTTGTCATCCTTCAGGTTGTTGATCTCGTCGAGTTCCGCCTTGCTCTTTATTTCTGGCTCGCTCCTGTTGGCCGCTGAGGCGTCAGCAATACTAATTTTGTTCGTCTTGACATCTTCGGTTTCTTTGCCGGTCGGCTTTGGGGTAGTCGGTGGCAAAGTTGTCGTAGATGTTGTCGTTGTGGCTCTGGTTGTCGTCGGCTTTGGGGTTGTGGCTCTCGTGGTCGTCGGCTTTGGGGTTGTGGCTCTCGTGGTCGTCGGCTTTGGGGTTGTGGCTCTGGTCGTCGTTGTTGGTCTGCGGGTGGTGGTGGTCCGATCACCTTTACACACGACACCGGCCGAACGGTATCTCTGTGCGCACAGTTCCTGTAAGTGAGCATTTCGTCGTATTCTCCGCGGACATCCGATCAAATTGTACTCGTTTCCTCGACAGGAAAACTTCACTTTCAATCGGTCAGCTGTAAATGGATAAAAGAAAATCAATTAGTCGATCAGTTGGTTAATATTGGCCAAGCATTGGTCTATCTATCTATCTTCGTTTGTTCATCTGTCTACTTGTTCATATCTATCTTCGTTTCTTTATATCTATCTATCGATCTATCAGTCAATCTATCTATCTATGTTTGTTCATATCTATCTATCTATCTATCTAAATACGTAAATGTAATCGTATGATAATATTTAAAATCTGGTTTCTCTCGATTGCAATATACAAGGTGTATATAAAAAGTATCGATATTTTTTGTACTTTTTGACACACCATGTATTCTGGAAAAAAATAACGTTCCATTCATTCTTCATTTCTATCTTGGTAAATACAGCTTTAAACTAGGTACTTTTTGACACACCTTGTATTATGAAAAAATTAATGAATGGAACGGTTTTTTCCTTCCAGATTACAAGATGTGTAAAAAATCTCGATACTTTTTTGACACACCTTGTATATATATATATATATATATATATATATATATATATATATATATATATATATATATATATATGAAGAATCAGAGTTTGAAAAAAAACCGACAAAATGTGAAAATTATAAATGGAAAAGGTGGATAAACCAAGAAAACAATTAATTCAATTCATGGTAAAACTTAATATTTCGTCTTTATTCCATCAAAGACTTCATCAGAAATAAATGAACAAATTACAAATTGAAAAACTTAGATAAGAGGATCATATTATATATATATATATATATAATATAACAAAAACAAAAAACAAAAACAAATAAAACAACAAAAAACGGGTGAATTTCATGCTACACATAGCAACCTATCCCCATCAACAAGTTGCGAGCTACACACAACAATCTATCAGCACCACCAAGTGGGGAACAAACAGAAATTTATGGACATCACCAAGTGGAGAGCTACAACAGAAATTTATGGACATCACCAAGTGGAGAGCTACAAACAGAAATTTATGGACATCACAAGTGGAGAGCTACAAACAGAAATTTATGGACATCACCAAGTGGAGAGCTACACACAGCAACCTATTACCATCAACAAGTTCAGAGCTACACACAGCAATATATCTTGAGAGCTATACACAACAATCTATGAACATCTTCAAGCGAAGAGCAAGGAAAAGAACACAATGCCTTAAAAAGTACAGTCACCTCTCTTCCTTTCTCCCCTCATTAAAGGACAAAACCACAGCGTATATAAACAAACCGCTAAACCAATTTCCCATTTGATCTGAAGATCGCAGAGGCAAGAAACTGTCAGTAACCACGAGTTGACTCAATGTCCACGCTACCTTAATATATATATATATATATATATATATATATATATATATATATATATATATATAGTCATCCACAGATTTCGTGTTTCGACGTATCACGTCTCTTCAGTGTGGCTAGACATTTGTAAGCTACCTACCCGATCGATTCATCATTTGTCAGGCTGCCTAACCACTCGGCCATCGTCACATACAGAATGGGAAGGTGGTTTTAACTGATAAATATACACATTTAAAGACCGCCAGAGAGTGCTCCATCCTTTTTGAGGATTAGACATTTGAGTATGATAATGAATAAAGACGAAAAATATTCTAGTCTTATGTAAAGACTTAAAAATGGTCAAATTTATGAAAAAAAACCAAAAAAAAACAAACAAACAAACAATTAAGCTGTTTAAAGAATGATTCTAAATCAAATCCAGCTGACTTGCTGCGAGAGAAAAAGAAAGAGAAAGAGATAAATTTAAGACAACACAGAGTTAAAGACAGAAGGGAAAGAGAATGTTTAATTAAAATATGCAAGTTTGCAGCTTCATGCAAATCACGTAGAAGAAATGGTCGAGATGGTATCATCTGCAACATACAGATCTGTGCATATATATATATATATATATATATATATATATATATATATATGTGTGTGTGTGTGTGTGTGTGTGTGTGTGTGTGTGTGTATGTTGTGTTTGTTTGTGTGTGTGTGTGTGTGTGTGTGTGTACACATATGTATACACTCATAGATCCCATTGCAATTGGGCTATTGTGGCTCCTCTTGTAGGCTTTGTTTTAGAAATAGTAATTCATATGTAAGACTGTTCGCGCGAATAGAAGGTAATGAATGGTTATATAAAAAAAATGGTTATATAAGAACGGGGTGAATTTTAAATGGAACACATTAGATGAATTCTAAAACCTGTAAGTGGCAATTCGCGTAAACACACACACACACACACACACACACACACACACACACACACTCGCATACGCAAGAACGTGCACGCGTACGCATGCACACACACACACACATACACACACACACACACACTCACACATACACACACACATATATATACAAGGTGTGTCAAAAGAGTATCACGATTTTGTGTACATTTTGACACACCTTGTATTCTGAAAAAATAACGTTCCATTCATTATTTTTTTTCAGAATACAAGATGTGTCAAAAAGTACCAAGTTTAAAGTTGTATTATAGAAATGAAGAAAGAATGGAACGTTATATTTTTCAGAATACGTGGGGTGTCAAAAAGTACAAAAAATAACGATACTTTTTTGACACACCTTGTATATCTAAAATTGATAATATAGTATGCTGTATTTATAAGTAAATAGAACTCAATAGTACTGTCGGCTGTGGCTGTAGAATACGCCGATTGAACCTCTACAGAGGTTTAAGGCCACACAATGGGGCCACCTGCTGGTTGTGGATGGTTATTCGTAATGCATGAGGACAAGAGTTTAGTGGCTGAGCGGTCTCTAACCCGGGTACTAAATGATCATGTGACATGCAACACGATACTGGCCATGTCAACCCCTAGCAAATATATGATTGTCCCGACCGTATTCTTCAAATTGTTCTTATGGCAAACAACCACCTCTTTTTATGATATAGGTACTAGAAGGCGGTGACTGAGGTTCAACCACCAGTACTTGTTATTACATATATATTATAAGTTAATGAAAATGATTTCTATCAATATATTAATACACATGAAGGTATTGCCTGGGGGGATAGCCCCTTATGATCAAGGTTGTTAATTGTAGCCACGGTCCAGGGCCGAAGCCACTGGACTTCCGCCCCGAGAGGTGGGTGTACATACTATTTACCACGTACCCCACGTGTACGGGTTAGACACAAGGCCCTATTAATGTGGGACCACCCAAAAGCCGAGACTCATAAATTGCGTAGATTCCGTCGGCATTCCCCCTCAATGGGGAGTGCCTCAGGCACTGGACAGTAAACCCAGCCCAGTCCCTTTAAATCGATGGGACAGGTATTGCCTGGGGGGATAGCTCCCTGAGATCAACGCTGTTAATTTTAGCCACAGTCCAGGGTCGAAGCCACTGGACCCCCGCCCCGTTACAAATAACATGGAATTGTATATATATATATGTACAATGTGAACGGGAAGGCTAATTGATTTGACTAAATATTTGCTTGGTATTATTGATTTCTAATTGTTTGGTTTTCTCTTAATGAATATGAGCAATAATCTCGGAGATAAATTTTAAAAGATATCCATTAACAAGAATAAATAACTGCAATTTTATTCTTTACTTCCAAATATTTAGCAATGAAAGACGGGAGTGATGGAAGAGTAAGTTTCAGTAGTTCTATTTTTCGATTATATCCCCCTCTGTTTCAAATCTTTTTATCTGCATTCTTATTTAGTTTCATTAACCGTTTTAATTTAATATGATATTTTATTACATAAAAACTTGCGACCGAGGGAGGGTATATATTTGCTAGTACCATTAATAAACAGACAGAGAAATATTGTATTTTATTTATGTTCATATTCTAAAAAAAAGTTTTGTTATTATGCAATTAAAGTATCAAATTCAATTAGACAAGTTATAAAGTAAAAGCGATAATTTGTAAACAAAATGTTAAAAATAACAAATTATTTTGAGCCAGTCGTTATTCTATATTTTTTTTTCAAAATCTTGACTTGAGTAGATTTCATGTCGAGATAAACACATAGAGAAGAGGCATATTTCCGGTCAGTTATTGAAATGAGGGAGCACTGACTGACTTTCTTAGAGAAGAGGAAGTTTATAATTCGGATTTAATAAAAATATTTTCTTTTCTCTGATTCTTCGTTAACGGTTGATCTATTATGCTTAATTGCCTCAATTCTTTCTTCTTTTTACAGTAAAACGAGAGAGAGAGAGAGAGAGAGAGAGAGAGAGAGAGAGAGAGAGAGAGAGAGAGAGAGAGAGGCAGACAGACAGTATGTGTGTGTGCGAGAGAGAGAGAGAGAGAGAGAGAGAGAGAGAGAGAGAGAGCAGGCAGACAGTATGTGTGAGCGAGAGAGAGAGAGAGAGAGAGAGGCAGACAGACAATGTGTGTGCGAGAAAGAGAGAGGCAGACAGACAGTATGTGTGTGTGCGAGAGAGACAGAAACAGACAGACAGACAGACAGGCATTATGTGTGTGTGTGTGTGCGAGAGAGAGAGAGAGAGAGAGAGAGAGAGAGAGAGAGAGGGGAGCAGACAGACAGTGTGTGTGAGTGTATGTGTGTGTGTGAGAGAGAGTGTGTGTGTGTGCCTGTGTGTGTATGAAAGAGAGAGAGAGAGAGAGAGGGGGGGTAGACAGATAGACAGTATGTGTGTGAATGTGTGTGAAAGAGAGAGAGAGAGAGAGAGAGAGAGAGAGAGAGAGAGAGAGAGAGAGAGAGAGAGAGAGAGAGTTGCCAAGTTCATTATATACACACACACACACACACACACACACACGCAAATGTATATATTATATATATATATATATGCTCTCGTAAATTCGGTAGAGCTCTATAAGGGGTGATTTAAATTAACTTTCACTACCAAGCATATAAGCAATGATCGTTTGCTTGTAAACTAGATCTCTCTGTGATTGTAAAATATGTAAACAAACCTATGTATTTAATAGTTTAAATATCAGCGCCCCTATTAGCTGTCAAATTGGCCGAGAGGTTAAGAAATCAGGTTGGCAAGTAGTCGGTCGGAGTTCGCTTCTAGTCAGGGATATTTGTTGTGTCTAGCCACACTGAGGAGGCGTGAAACGCTGAAACACGTGTCTGTGAATGACTTATTAATATATATATATATATACGATTAAAATCGAATGGTTTAAAATACGGGTTGTTTAAAATATACCTAAAGTATTTTAAATCATTCGACTTTAATCGTCTATTTAGCTCATTATATTGAGCACTTTTTAATCGATTTTGAGAAAAAAATCCCGAAGTAAATAAGAATGTATACTTATTGGCTTAATGGATTTAATGGTAGCTGCGGTATATATATATATATATATATATATATATATATATACCAACCTCTCCACACAAGCAGCGTGCGATACAAGGTCAATTCCTTAAGCGGAGTTTAACAGGTTTGAATTCAGAGTTTTACTTATTCTAAACTGGTTGCCTAAACAAGGTTAAAGAGCCCAATCTATCCTACTAATTACCCATAGCTGAAGGGTGAATTGTTCGATGAATACTTTTAGCAAAGGTATTAGCGCTATGGGAAATGCAAGCCGCTCTAGTATTTTAACTCGTCTTGCAGTATCCATTTCCAACGACGATAATTATTACTCCACGAACTTTGATCTACTAAACATTGCTCAAAATATCAATACCAGGGATCATAAATTAAAACTCTTAAAAAATTTTTTTTAGTAACAGAGTGGTGAATACATGGAATAAACTACCACCATCAATAGTGAATGCCCCATCTTTAAACTCCTTTAAGGCAATGTTAGATATTCTGTGGAATTAAGATGAATGTTTATAAGGAACAGCTGATAGGTCTCAGACCTAATGAAAAAGATATTATTATTATTATTATTATTATTATTATTATTATAGATATTTTTTGTTTAAACTTGATAAGTCGAAACACGTGTCTGTGGATGAATATGTGTGTATCTATAAAATAATTTGTTTATTTAAATGAAGGTTTTTTTCAAGTGCAAAACTAACGATTAATCTTAAAATGATTTTAGAATGAGATTTTCGTTTAATACCCAAGGCCTGGCGACAAAGACTGATAGTCAATATTGTAGAGCGAACTAGATTTTCAAGTCTCAAATATTTGGCGAGACGTGGAGCATTGAGTTTAAACGGTTATCTTCATGCCTACGTCATTCGTTTGAAAAGTATAACATATAAATAAAGAAAAACTAACTGAAAGGAAAGAAAAGAAAAATAAAGAGAGAGAGAGAGAGAGAGAGAGAGACAGACAGACAGACAGACAGACAGAGATTTAAAAAAAGCGGGAGAAAGAGGTTAGCAATCTATCTATCTATCAATCTATCTATCTATCAATAAAGGACAGTTGGTGTGTGTATGTATGTATGTCCGGATGAAACTATTAACGACTAAGTATATATATATATATATATATATATATATATATACTATATAAAAGGAATGGAGCACTCTATGGCGGTCTTTACATACATACAGATGTGTGTATTAAAACAGTTAAAATCCCCTTCGCATTCTGTGGGTGACGATAACCGAGCGGTTAAACTGTCCGACTGATGTTGAATCGATCGGAGTTCTATCCCGGCTGTAGGTAGCTTACAGAATGTCTAGCCACACTGAAGAGACTTGATAAGTCGAAGTCTGTGGATATATATATATATATATATATATATATATATATATATATATTTGTGAATAAAAAGGCCTTAAATACCATGGGTATCGTGATTATGGACCATTTTCACTCGTGGGTATTTGGGGCCCATAGAACTTCTTCGCATATATATATATATATATATATATATATATATATATATATATATATATATATATATAATATCACTAGTTCTTGCTTTATGTGCAAAAATTATGAAGATTTGATTTATATTTGAACATATTTAAAAATTAAAATATATATAGAAATAGCATTGAAATTCTACTTGTCCAGCATTTGTGAATCACAAAAGTAAATAAATCAGTACAGCTGGGTTTTTGCCCCTCTCAAACACCCAGGCAATGCTGGGTAGCCGCTTCTAGTAATAGAATAAGGGAAAGGCGACACGTGGTTTCGAAGAGACTGGATAAACAAGGAACAAGAAAAGAGAAGAACGTGCATAAACGCAGACAGACAGACAGACACACACACACACACACACACACACACACACACACACACACACACACCAATAAAACCAGGAGGAGCAAAAATAACATAGCTAATTTATGTCTTAATAGTCGGTCACGTCTTCAGGTCAGATGCTGCTTTTCTGAATTAATGTCAGCTGTTGATCTTCATTAGTTACGAAAGACGATCACGTGTTTGGTCTTGAATAATGGCGTAGGTACGATGAAGCTCCCCACCCCCAAGGACGTATCTACAAAAGAAACCCAACAAAAAACGACAGAATAAACTAATCATAAGAAACAATATGGTATATCCCAAATATATGTATATCTTATTACAATAGAGTATCTTGATAAAAACAATAATAACTTACAAGATATTATAACAAGATACAGGGAAAAATATCAGCAATGTTATTCAAATTGTTTTTCAAAAATGGAAAATAGATTTTGTATAAAGAATGAATTCTAGAATACACAATAGTGTTGAAAATTCCATAGCTAATTATCTCCCCCTGCCGCTAGGGGGCGAGTCGCCGGCATCGTATGTTGGTGCCAATGCCAAAAACTTTACTTATCGCAAAGCAGTTACTGGAGAGAGACGTCAAAAGAAACGCTCTCATTACTTAGCCCCAAAACAGGGCCTACTTATCACGGAGCACCTACTGAGTGTAGTCGCGTAAACAGCGGTCCATACATTTCACTCATCATTTAGCCCAAAACAGGGTTACTTATCGAAAGGCAGTACTGGAGGAGATACGTAAAACCAACAACCTCTCATTACCAACCCCCAAAACAGGGCCCACTTATCACAGAACTCTACAACCAGTACCCTTCTAAGGCATTGTATCTGCATACTGGATAAAGGCCGGTACAATTGCACACTTACTGAAGGACGAGAAACTACCGAGACGAAACGTCTTATCAACATTTCCTACCGACGAGAAGAATCCCTGTTATCACCATTACTCCAAGAAAATTACTCCACAGATAAGTCTCGTAGCAAATACCATTAAAATTTGCAACAATTTTATGTAATTTTGTCAATACAAGTGTCTGCATTTACTTTCGTGTTTGTTCCTTCTTTGTCCGACAATTTGCCTACAACTACGGAGAAATAAGAGCTCCTTCGAAAACCGTAAATACTCTTAATAGTCCAGGTTAAAAATGTAGTAAGGGTAACTGGAAGCCAAACTTTTACCATTATACCACGCTTCTTTTAACCTGGAATATGACAAGAATTGAGTAGTTACAACTAAGAATTGCATCTTCTTAAAAAAAAAATCCTTCTAGTTCCAATAAACCTACTGAATCTGTAATAGTTTAGAAACATTTCATAAGTATGTAAATAAATGTTTATTATTTCACTTCTTGAAAGTTTTCGATGATAATGGCCGTACAATTTAGGAACACGAGTATTAATGTATAGATTGGCAGAAGTTTTCTTCGTTGGTTGGGATTTTTTTAAAAGAAATAACAAAAAAACAAAAAAAACAAAAAGAAACCACAAAAACAAAAAAACAAAAAAAAAAAAACAATGAAAGATAACATTAACGCACTGATCACAGATTATACAAAATGAAACTGTGTTCTTTTCCTTCTCTTATATTTAGCTGTAAGACAAAATTGTATGAGTAAAAGGGTAGTTGATTCATGGAATAAGCTAACATCATCAGTAGTGAATAACCTGTCTTTGAACTCTTTTAAGGTAAGGTTGCAGGAATTGTGGGAAGAATATAAATATGCAATGGAAATAAGAAATAAGATGGATAAATGTTTTAAATATAATGAACAGCTGACAGGTGTCAGACCTAATATATCTAGCTGAAAAAAAGATTTTTTTTTTTTGTCTTTCACTGAGTCTGAGTGACAACAAGTCTTCTCAGGTCTCCAGGACTCTTCTGAGTATTCTAGCCGATCTCAACAATGCTGTTATTTGGATGGTCTCAATTCTTCCTCTGATTTTATATTCCTCTAGTCTCTTTTCTAAGCTTTTGGGAACCGTTCCAAGTGCCCCAACTACAATTGGTATCACTTTCACCCTTATATTCCACAGTTTTTTTTTCAATTCTCTAGCAAGTTCTTGGTATATATATATATATATATGTGTGTGTGTGTGTGTGTGTGTGTGTGTGTGTGTGTAACGTTTGCATATAATACGCCATATGAATAAATATCTACATGGGTAAATGTATCACTAATTAAAATATACTTACTCTTTAGATAGATACACAGCTATTCTTCGTATTTGTCTATTGCTTTATTTGCGTAACGGTTATAATCGTAAGAAATACGCCTAGCGAACCAGGTTCAAATCATGGATGAGGCTATTTGCGTTTCATTCACCTTAATTATAAAGAGCAAAAAGTTAATTCATCCCTTACTCCTCCAGTTATGAGTAAATAGAAGGGCAGACTGAGCTTTGGTATGGCAACCGACTTAGGAGAAGAAAAATTCTGAATTCAACTAGTGTGACTGGGTAACCTGCCACGCTGGAGTAGCAAAACCAGGAGCTGAACTCTTTAAGACATTTCGATGCTGTATTCTGCCTCGTTTTGGCAACTGTTGGATTAACTGTTGGTGGATGATGTAAGCCAAATCACCACTCCTATTTATGAACTTTCCTAACAGCAGCAGGAAGTTCAGGTAAAAATTGACCAATCAGAAACGAACAAAGAAAAGCATTTAAGATCGTCATCAACTGGCATCGAATCAATGGCGAATTGGACTTTCTGTCAGAAGGAATACTACAGACTAGGATTACAAAGAGATCTACTGAAACTACACTATTTTCTGCTCAGGATTTCAAGGAACACTACAGATTAGATTACAAGGATTAACCAAGTGAACCCAAAGTCAATACAGACTTGGATTTAACAACAGAAGAACTAAATGGCTAAAATGGTGACCAGAATTTTAACATCGTCCAACGACGATGTCTCGAAGAAGGGAGATCTCCAGCATGGGCAACTGCCAGTCTCTCATACAACCTTGCCAAGCCTTGTGACGTGATCTAGGCACAAATCCATAGTATTACGAGACTGATGGATACCATCTGTTATATTAAAACTCGTGTCCTTTTATTGTACGTCCGTTATCATCTTGCAATACCTTCTGGTTGAAAATGAGACCGCCCAAATTATCCAAGATGAAATGAAAAACGTAAATCTTGATTATCTGGTATTGCTAATGTTAAGTGAATATAATCAGTTGAAGTCGAAACTTAAACTCGTTTTGACAATTTCGTTTTACATGCTGATAACCATTACTTTAGTTCTCAATGTCCCTGATTTTCGTTTCACGAGGATATCTATTTTAAGAATACAAGGTGTGACAAAAAGTTCCAGGACTAGTGTCACAAAAGATGTCCACTGCATCGTCCACTGCGAGTTCTTGCCACAGGGTCAGATGATCAACCAGCATATTTACAAAGAGATATTGCTGTGTTTGCTTCGTTCAGTGCGCGAGAAGAGGCAAGAGATATGGCAGGTCAACTTGTGGGTGTTTCACCATGACAACGCACCTGCTCACACTGCCTTGAGTATCCGAGAGTTCCTGACCCAGAAGAACATCACTGTGCTGGAGCAACCTCCCAACTCGCCCAACCTGGCTCCATGTGATTTTTTCCTCTTTCTCAAGCTCAAGGGGGTCATCAAGGGAACCCGTTTTGAGGATGTGCACGACATCAAAAAGACCGTGACGACAGAGCTACGGAGAATCCCGGAAGAATCCTTCCAGGAGTGCATACAAGCGTAGCAGAGAAGTGCATTAGACTCCAGGGGATTACTTTGAAGGAGATAACTTGTAGTTTGTAGTTTAGATTTGAAATAAATTTTTGTGACACCAGTCCTGGAACTTTTTTGACATACCCCGTATATTTATTCTAATCTTTATATCTATTCTATGTTTGAATTATTGCATGATATTTACATATTTAACCCCCCACCCACCCCACCCCACAACACCCCACCCCACCCCACAAACACCCCACCCAACCCCAAAAAAACCAAAACCAAAAATAAAACTACAGTGTGTCCATAAAGTCTTGCAGTAGTTCTAAAATTGAAAACTTAATAACTCACGTTGTACAAATGATAGAATCGTTTAGTAAAAACCAAATGAAGGTTCAACTTGTATTTTTATTTTTTTATGTATGTTTTGATTATTGCATTTCAACAAAATTGCCATCTCTGTTGTTACATTTTAAATCTGTTGCATGACTTTATGGACACCCTGTATAATGGAAACTTTATTTAAAGTCGGTCGCAAAGAATCGGAATACAAATGAATAGAAAAATAAAAATAAAAAAAAACAAAAACGAAAACAATTTTTCAAGATAATTGCTCTTGAAAAAAGTTAAAATCGTACCACCCTGTGTATGTTTTTCATTAAATATCAAATATGGAAATATAATTTTTGTTCGTGTTGATACCAGGCCTAAATAATCTAAATTCAACCGCATTATTCATTAACCGTAATATTCATGCAATTTCATCAAATTTACAACACGACGTATTATATCCAATTGCAATTAAATACCATTGCTTCATTCACAGCTTAACTTCATTAAGTAATACAGCATGAACAAAAAGATAATATTTGTCTAAATTTATCCCCATATATATATATATATATATATATATATATATATATTATATATTGTGTGTGTGTGTATGTATATATATATATATGTATATATATATATATATATATACACACACACACACACACACACACACACATATATATATATATATATATATATATATATATATATATTGGGTGCGGAGGTATGTAATAGATGGCGGGAAGCTTTGATGATATATTAGAAGCATGGAAAAGATAATAATAATTCAAAACAAAAAATATTATCTTACTTTTAATCTTAAACTTTGATATTTCAGATAGACCTTTGTCCATTTAAAAAAAATCTGATGAAATTATATATATATATATATATATATATATATATATATATATATATATATATATATATATTTGTTATAGAGTAGAATACATTTAAAGTGTAATTGTTAACATTGGTTTCAAAGCAGCGTATTGTCAACTTATCATCAATGCGCATGTGAAAGAGCGTTCAACGAATATCATTTAATTCCAATGTTTTGAGCTGTTTTTGTATACAAGAAGATTGTTTCCCGACATGCCTACTATGAAAATCAGCGTTCAACATTTTGATTATGATTTTAGTTATTTTATCAGAAATTTGATTTTTTCAAGTTTGAATATTGGTCAGTGTCAGCGCATGGAAATAAAATGACAAATGCCACGATGCAGATCTACACCCATTCTGGAACGAGGCCATTTGCATTTCACATAGCACTAATATGTTTGGGAAAGGTATGAATCCAACTATTAGGCATATATATATATATATATATATATATATATATATATATATATATATATGGGAGTAGACGATTGGGTAAATCCGACACAATGTGGTTGAAAATAGAGGAAAAAGTGTAAAACGACACGACAACTAAATTTAAATGATATTTCGCATAAGACCGAGGTGTCGTTTTTCGGCTTTTTCCTCTATCTTTAACCACACACACACACACACACACACACACACACATGTATATATATATATATATATTATATATATATCAACCCCGCACGAGCAGGGTTGAATTCGAATATATCCTTTATTTATATATATTATATGTATTTATATAAATATATATATATATATATATATATATATATATATATATATATATATATATGTGTGTGTGTGTGTAAATTATATATATATATATATATATATATATATATATATATATATATATTCAATGATATATTATACAGGGTGGCGCAAAAGTCACTTACAATTTAAAAAATTTCAAATAAAAAAGTGGTAAAAGAAACTTTTCTTTTAAGTATATTTATTTTGACTCTTGGGAATGAACTTGAACTTGGAATATAATATCCCTCAAATGTTTCTCTATTTTCAGATTCAAAGAGCTTTATTCTTAAAATAGTCACTTTTGCACCACTCTATATATAAGTATTAAAAATAAATGTATTTTATCTAATGAATTTTAAGTTGTTTTTACCAACTCAATTTTTAGTCAAGTTGCGAGGGTGATTTCTTGTCTTTAGTACATTAAACGGAATTTAAGTTCGGAATGTTTCTAAAATAAGCATTTATACAAGGCCAAATTTCAAGGTTGGAATATTTATTTGTTATGCCTATTATTTTCACCACAGATAAATTTATGCTGCATATATATATATATATAAAAAGTGCGTGGTGTAATGGTTAAACTCATGGGAAATGGACTCGTCACCCGAGTTCAAATCCTCGACGTGGTAATTGCATTTCACTTAACGCTATACCCTTGGGAATGGTATGAATCCTACATTCCCTCCAGCTATGATTAAATAGTCGGACAGACCGGGCTCTTTAACCTTGGTTAGGCAACCGGTCTATGAGAAGGAAAACTCTGAATTCAAACCTGTTGAACTCCACTTAAGAAATTGGCCTTATGTCGCATCCTACTCATGCAGGGGTATATATATATATATATATATATATATATAGTATATGTGTGTGTGTGTGTGTGTGTGTGTGTGTGTGGTATATTAGGAAAAATGAAAAAACACATGTTTAAATGGGTTAAGTGGTGAGTTTAAACCTGTGTTTTTTTTTTTCCTAATATACTACATACCGTCGGATTCACTTCCTTTCTTCACATATATATATATATATATATATATATATATATATATATATATATATATATATATATATATATAAAAGTCGGAGGAGTGGCCAATTGTACGTATCAACCAGACAGCGATTGAGTCTTTCCCCTTTTCGCTAGCGCTAGATCAGGGAGATTGTTATTTGTTAGTTTTTCCCCTGAAATAGAGCGCTACATCTATCGTAAGCTCCCATATGTTTTATTGCACTTATCAGATTACCCAAGTTGAGTTGGCGGGGACCAATATTGAACCTATAACGTTGCGCTTGCAAGGTGGATGCTGTAACGACTGAGCTAAACTGAACAATTAATCTCTAGAAAATCTAAAATAATAAATACCCCCCCCCAAAAAAAAAAAAACACCCAGAGAAGAATAGCAAGATAGAATAAGAGAAATCCTTTTCATTAGAAAAGTTCTATAAAACTAGAAAGAGGTTATCGTCGTAGGAAATGGACACGGTGATTTGAATTCAAATCCTGGTGTTACGATATTTGTGGCCATTTTTAGGCAGCAAGTGAGAGTATTTTACAGTGGAGATCCCTTGTGTTCCTTAGTGGTAGGTAGAATCCTTGTGTTCCTGAGTGTTAGGCAGAATCATTGCAGAAAATAGACACGGCGAGACGAATTCAAATCCTGGACGAGGCTATTTGCATTTCACATAGCGATAATATATATATATATATATATATATATATATATATATATTGTGTGTGTGTGTGTGTGTGTGTGTATTTAGGCAGTATTTCTTCTTGTAGGCATACATTGCTAAATAACGCAGCCACTTCTTGTCTGCAAGTTTTATCCTTTGTTTTTTTCGTATTGCCGGATTGTTTTTGTAATATCTGGCGAAAATTGGCTGATGTATTTGCCATACACACACACACACACACACACACACACACACACACACAATATATATATATATATATTATATATTATATATATATATATATATATATATATAAAGTTAAGGTAGCGTGCACATGGAGTCAACGATTTTCAGACCGAACCAAGTCTTGGTCTGAAGATCGCATAAGCAAGAAACTGTCAGTGCGCAGACACCGTTGATTCTATGTCCATGCTACCTTAACTTATATGATGTTGACCACTAATTACTTATAGATATACCTCTTAACTTAGATATACAAGGTGTGTCAAAAAAGTATCGAGTTTTTAAAAACTTTTTGACACACCTTGTATTCTGAAAATAAATAACGTTCCATTCATTCATTTTTTTTCAAGATACCAAGAATAAATGGAACATTATGCTTTTCAGAATACAAGGCGTGTCAAAAAGTACAAAAAATCTCTGATACTTTTTTGACACACATTGTAATTGCTCTAGCAATGATTTTGAGCACTGTTTACTTATAAATATAGCGTTACTGATATCGTAGGTATGTAAATAGATATAAACAAACGTATATAATTTTTGCTTACATATTCTTTTTTGAAAAAAAAAAAAGACAGGAAAAAATAAGCTGTTTGTCGCAAACAGTTGACACAACGGAAAAGATGTGGATTTTTGCGGTTAAAATGCGCAGTTTAATTGAGTTTATAAAATTGTTTTTTTGTTATTTCCGACTCAAGTCTTTCTTTCTTTCTTTATTTCTCTTTCTCTCTCCCCCTCTCTCCTCTCTATCCCACTCTCTCTCTTTCCTCATCATTTTTCTTTTCTTTTTTTTAATTGAGTTCATAATTTAAAAAGTTTATAAAGAGTTTATGAAATTGTTTTTTTATTATTTCCGATTCAAGTCTTTATTTCTTTCTTCTATTCTCTCTTTCTCTCTCCCCCTCTCTATCTTTCTATCCCCCTCCTCTCTCTCTTTCATCATGATTTTCATTTTATTCTATTTTTTTTTATTGAGTTCTTAATTAAAAAAAATTGAGTTTATAAAATTGTTTTTTCTTTTTTCCGACACGAGTCTTTCTTTTTTGTACCCTCTCTCTTTTCTTTCTTTCTCCCTTTCTCTTTCTCTTTCTCTTTCTCTTTTCTCTCTCTCTTTCTCTTTCTCCTTATGAATTTTTCTTCTTTTTTCTTTTATGAATGAATTTATAATTTTTTTTAAAAATTGAGTTAATAAAATTGTTTTTGTTATTTTTACACAAGTTTTTCTTTTTTCTTTTCTCTCTCTTCTCTCTTCTCTTCATTTCTCCCTCTCTCTCTCACTCACCCACTCACTCACTCTCTCACATGATTTTTTTATTTATTTCTGTGATGACCTATCTTTTTCTCTATATTATGGCCTGTTTTTCCATCTCTCTCTCCCTCACCCTATTTCCCTCTATCTCCCTCTTCTCTGTCTCTCTCTCTCTCTCTCTCTCCTCCCTTCTCTCTCTGTCTCTCTCTCTATCTCTGTTCTTATTTTTGTGCATTCAAATATTAGAAAAACAAATATAGATTTTATCTTCAATTTGCATACTTAATGAATATATAAACAATAAAAAATAAGAAAACATCAGAAACGGGGGGGCGGTGTCTACGAAATTAAATACATGTAATAATGAAATTATAAACTTTAAAAATGTAATTGTAAAAATTTAGAATGAAAGCGTAAACATTTAAAATGAAACTGTAGACATTTAAGTTATTATCACTTGATTCGTGTTGGAACAGTGATGGATGTGTTAAAAAAACACTCTTCAAACAACAATTTCTTTTTCATTCCTAATGTATTGTCCTGATGAAGGTTTAATATAAACCGAAACGTTTAAACGACACTTCAATATCAAGAATAAATTCATCTTTTTTTTTGGAATACGTTGTTTTTCTAATTTCTACATAGATAGTTGAGTTTTTAGAATTTAGTAGTTTTCTGTTCGGTCCGTTAAAAGAAAAAAAAAAACTTTAAAACGTTCATAGATAACATGACAGATCGTAAAAGCGACGTTATCTATATATTGATATTCTTGTTCCTTAATTTCCTACCGTTATCTTTTTGCAACACACTCTGGTTAAAAGATAAAAGCCAAAAATGTAAATCCTGATTATCTGGAATTGCTTATCTGCCGAATTCTTATTTCTTATGAGTGTCGTCACCTCGGCTAAATAATGACCATTCCGTTTTTATTATAAAGAAAGAAAGGGAAGAAAAATGTCATGCTACACAGAAAAAATATAATAAAAAAGAGAATAGGGGAAAGATAGAGAGAGAAGGTGAGTGCACGGGAGCGATAACGCTAATCTGTTTCTATGGAACATAATGACAAGAAGGAAACGAAGAAAAAATAAGTGGGAGAGAGTTAAATGAAGATTATTATACTTTTTACATATTGAAGTATTTTGCAAAAGCTCTTATGTAAACATATCAAACATATCCACATGTCCTGCTAGTTCTTATATAGATGTAATATAAGGATTATTAAGATGGAATATTTAACTCGACCAATAGGCTGGGGCTGTACAATACCCCGACTGCACCTCTGCCTAGGGGTAACACCCCCCAATGGGGCCACCTGTTAGTCATAGGAGGCGAACTGTGATGCTTAAGGACGGAAACCTAGTGGCTTAACAGTCAATGACTTGAAGCACTTCCTTTTGGTCCTTACTTGGGTTAGATGGGCAATCGGAGAGGCTCCCTCCGATCAATCAGCTGGTCCCGCCAAGCCCTAGCATCTACGCGATTGTTTCGACTGTATTGCTTTTATGGTAAATCTCAACCCTTTTTCTCATATATGTGCTTGAAGGCGTTGGTTGGGGTCTTAGTGTCTTGGGTATGATGCTAAACCGCATCTGGTGGTGAGATTTCAATTCTGGAGCCTGGGAGTGAGGTGTACCCATTCATTGCCATTACTCCCTGGTCCACTCTGGTCCGGAGTGGTAGTACCTGTTAGGGTCCTATCTATGGGTTAAATAGAAAAATATGTGTTTAAAAATGTTTTTTAAAATTGAGTTAAAAATATTGAATACCCATCAAGAATGAATAAAACAAAACGTCTTCGGCATAAAATAACCCAACAAGAGTTGACATGCCGTAAAATCTGAACAACCAACTAATTCCTTTTTACTAGCGCTAGACCAGAGAGTTTGTGTTTGCGTCTGAGACGGAGTGCCACACTTACTATCAGCTTCTCATTCTAGTGCACAGATCCAAACGGTGCTGCACAATTCGCTGAGTTGGCGAGAGTCGGTATCGAACGCGGAACCTTGTGGTTCCAAGGCGGACGCTCTACCGAATGTAATGTAATGATTATTAGGATGAAATATTTAATAAGCATTTTTTGATGTATGTGAGTTTGGATTCGGTTCAATAAGTTTTTAATAAGTAATTGAGAGTTACCCCCTATTTTATGTTTACCTCCCCTTTGGAGAATTCTCGAATACTAGAATATATAAACTCTTAATAAGTGTACCAATTATTCTACGTAGAATAAAGTTTTCCAAAGTCTATCGGTGTTATCGTTTGTCATTACAAAGTTATGATTAAAAAAACATCTGAATGTTTCTTAGACATCTGACTCTATTCAATGATACATGAATAGTCTATCTATTATTTTTGCACAGAAAGCAAGATCTGGTGATAGTGAATGTATATATATACTTACTTTGTGGTTAATTGTTTCTTTTTATAGTTTCATCCGGACATACATACACACAATATAAAGGGTAGTTTGTGTGTATGTATGTATGTCCGGATGAAACTATAAAAAGACAACAATTAACGACAAAGTAAGTATATATGTATATATATTAAAAAATCAAAATTTAAACAGAATTGGCGACGCCGAGCAGCTGCTTCTAATACATATATAAAGGGCAATTGTATGTATGTATGTATGTATGTATGTATGTCCAGAGGAAACTACGAAAATGAAACAATTAAAAACAAAGTATATATATATATATATATATATATATATATATATATATATATATACTAATTATCACCGGTTCTTGCTTTTTGTGCAAAAATTATGAAGATTTAATTTATATTCAAAGGTATTTAAAAATCAAAATATGCGTATAAATAGCATTGAAATTCTACTTAAAAATGTCCAGCATTTGTAAATCTTAAAAGAAAACAAATCAATACACCAAGGTTTCCTCCCACACTCTATCCAGGCGTCGCCGTGTAGTCGCTTCTAGTCAAATATATGTTTGGTGCATGTGTATAATGTATAATGCCGTATCTTAATAGACAGTTGGCTTTTGAAATGAAACATATCTATTTGTGTGCATACTTTTTAATTTGAAAATAAACATATGGACACCATATTAACAAACGAACTACATTAATTGAGCACAAACACCAGGACAGGGTGAAAACTCAAGAAAGAGGGCAAGAAGAATCCATGAAAAGAATAAAAAGAAAAGATGACAAGAAGTAAGTGGGATGAGGGGTTGAGGAAAACACGTGTAAAAGAGAAAAAGAAGAAGAAAAAGAATTGAAGAAGAAAAAGAAGAAAGAATTGAAGAAGAAGAAGAAGAAGAAGAAGAAGAAGAAGAAGAGAAGAAGAAGAAGAAGAAGAAGAATTGCAAAAAAAAAGGAGAAGAATTGAAGAAAGAAAGAAAAAAAGAAAGAAAGAAAGAGAAGAAGAAGAAGAAGAAGAAGAAGAAGAAGAAACTAGAAAGAGACGAAGAAGAAAGAAAATAGAAGAAAGAAAATAAAAGAAAAGAAGAAGAAGAAGAAGAAGAAGAAGAAGAAAAAAAAGAATTGAAGAAGAAGAAAGACTATAGAAAAAAAGAGAAGAAGAAGAAGAAGAAGAAGAAGAAGAAGAAGAAAGAAGAAGAAGAAGAAAAAAAAGAATTGAAGAAGAAAAAAGACTATAGAAGAAGAAGAAGAAGAAGAAGAAGAAGAAGAAGAAGAAGAAGAAGAAGAAAGAAAGAAAGAAAGAAAGAAAGAAGAACAAGAACAAGAACAAGAACAAGAAACAAGAAAAAAGAAAGAAAGAAAGAAAGAAAGAAGAAGAATTGAAAAAAAAAGAATGTAAAATCAGAAATGTTGTGGTCTTGAAACTAGCAAGGTCACTGTTCTAAAACAATTATTCTAGTAGTTGTCTATCCGCCTCTCCACGGGGCAAAATGTGACACAAGGTCGAGTTTATTGTCAAAAACCGTTCGTGTGGATAGAAAGATAAAAAGAAGAAGAAGAAAAAGATAAAAAAAGCTCAACTTTGTTGGTACTACCTTTTTGGTACTCCTCAAACATCAGGAATAAAAAAAAATTATTATAGTACGAAACTAAAAGAAATAAAATCAACCACGTAGATTTTTTTAATTTTTAGTTTGACTTGCTGAATAGCCGCTAAATTATTGCTTGGTCAGTTTAGCTCAGACGGTAGAACATTCGCCTTTGAATCACAAGGTTATGAGTTCGATACCAGTCCCTGTCAACTCAACGTATAAGTAGCACAGATTGGGTAAACTGATATATACGATAAAGTGGAGAGATGACGGTATGTACGGCACACCCCCGCCCTGGTCTAGTGCTAGCAGACAGGGATAGACTCATTCGCTGTCCAGTTGATACCAACTTTACTTACTTTTACTTGGTTTGGTTTAATTTCTTTGTGTAATGGCATATAAAGCTTCGTGGGTTAATGCCAAGCCACCCTTGTAGAAGAACAGTAGTGTTAATATTTAAAATGAGGGAGGTTCATTAATTCACAGATTATTTATAGAACTCATATAATGATTAATTGCAAAATAAATGGATAAAGTTCTCAGTCGGTAAAGCATCTGCATAGGAATCACAAGGTTTCGGGTTTTATACCGGCCCTCACCAACTCAGCGCTTAAGTAGCACAGCTTCGATATGGACAGTAAAGTCTAGCGCAAGTTAAAAGGGGATAGTTTCTCTCGCTGTCTAGCTGATACCGACAATAGGCCACTCCGCCGACTTTATTTCATCATTAAAGATATCAGCCCCCACCTCTGTCTGTCTCTCTCTCTCTCTCTCTCTCTCTCTCTCTCTATATATATATATATATATATATAGAGAGAGAGAGAGAGATATGGAGGGATGATAGAGGGAGGGCGTTGAAGAAGGAAGGAGAGATATATTGAAGTGATGCATTTTTTAAAAGACAGATTGCATCCGTTACATTAAGCCTTATGACAAAGTGTCCCGGTATGACCTTAAATTGCATCTAATGGTAAAGTTCCAATTTTGGAACTTAGAGAGTGTGGAGTACCCTTCATCGTAATTACTCCCAGGTACACTCTGGCTCGGAGTGTTAGAACATGTTAGGGTCTCGTCTATGGGTTAAATAGAAAATATGAGTGTAAAAATATGTTAACAATTGAGTTTTAAAAACTTGAATGCCCATCAAGCATGAATTGAACAAAACATCTTTTGCATAAAATAACCCAATATGGGTTGACATGCCATAAAATCAACCACCAACCAACCAACCAACCAACAACCAACCAACCAACCAAACCTTATGACAAAATAAAACTTACAGAATAGCTCAAATCATCGTTTTCTCCAAACAGAATATTAAGAGCAGGGTTTAATATGACAAATCATTAAAAGGTAACAGAAACTGACCCTCACAACCCCACCCCAAAAAAAAAAAAAACAAACACAAACAAACAAAACAAAACAAAAAATAACCTATTTCTCATCCTTCTACATGTGTTAAATATTTGCTGATTCTCTGATAAGATAAAACGAGAATTCTCCCAACCTGTAGACGTGTCAATGCTGTTGTATGGCTGCACCGCTTGGACTACAAGGGACACGTTTGGTGATAAAGTTACATGGGAATTACAAAAGGATGCTGCGTACTGTCTTGAACAAATCTTGAAAACAGCACCCCACGAAAAAAAAGCATTTGTATGGCTACTTTCCTCCTAACACACAAACTACTCGGGTAAGACGAACAAGAAATGCTGGACACGACTAAAGAAACAAAGATGAGCTTATAAGGGATTGTTGCATAGTCTATGTGGCGGCATAGATTATTACAACACCCTGTAGTTCTATAGGGATGGCCCTTTTTCATATCACGGGCGGCACTTTCCATGGAATATTACAGAAAGTCCGCGAATCACGTGAAGTCACGTGAGAGTTAGTCGGTTACAACGAGGATCCTAAGCAAGAAAGACGTTTCTTGCTTAGTTAGTTGGGCTCGCCTGCACGCGCGCTGTAGTTAGTAAGAAATAAAAACTTAGTTAAGAATAAAAGTCTTTAAAAGAAATAACATGGTGTTGTTGGTTGATGCATGTCTTGGCAAAAAGACTGACCAAGAAGAAGAAAATGAATCAGATGAACAACCAACAAGATAGAAGTTGACTTGGCGACTAGACATCACACGAACGACAGAGAAGAAAGTAAGTTATGCATCTATGCATCTCATCTCTGTCTATCTGTCTATCTCTCTCTCCTCTATTAAAAAACTAATGATTTATATACTCGCAACATGTGGGTATATAACAGGATGTTATGTCATGGAAACCTACACATGGACACACCAGCGAGAGTCGACCAGAAAATAATAATATAAGAAAAATATATTGATCCGCGCTGCGTAGATACTGGACACCGCGCGGGAGACATACCGGGAGCGATGATCGACAGGGACGAGTGGAAAGGAATAGTCATGGAAATGTGTACTGTCAATTTGACTTTATGATGATGATCTTCTGGTGATGTGAGTTCACGTTTCGTCTAATGCTGTTTTGATTTGGTTAAGTTTCTTTGTTTAATGGCATATCAAACTTCGTGGGTTATTTAATGCCAAAGAACAGTAGTGGTACTATTTAACCCAAATCTGGGGGATGAAACGGTTAATAACTTTTTCAAAAAGTAAACATTTCGAACTCGCTTACAACGATGTCGCTATCCACTACGCCACGATGACTTAGTTTCGTCGAATACTATTTCTATTTAAAAAAAAAAATTCTATAGGAATACATTGTAAATGATTTTTTAATAGGAATGTGTTAAAAATGATTTTACTAGAGGAATGCATTATACAGGGTGCCCTAACAACCCCTCCCAAAAAATAAACAAAACAGAACCGATAAATTTTGTAATAAAACTGTTAATTTTGATTTACCGTATTTGACAGCATATAGGACGCACTTTTCCCCAAAATTTTGGCTCAAAGAATTGCCCTGCGTCTTATACATCGTAGGTGATATTATTATCATTATTATTGTTATTTTCACACCTTTTGAGTTTTTCACACCAGCGTTAGCTGATGGTATTTCACTGGAATCTGAGTGACAAGTCTCCGTTAGTATCTCAAAATCCCAGATAATTTTGTGTGTCTCATATACTAGGACAGATTCTGATTTGTGCATATACCAATTCTCAACATGGTCAAATTTTAATCTCTTGCGCATATTCCCAGTGGATCACCTTTCTCACTCATCAAAATCCACTAGATGAGAAATTATTTTCTTCTTGTCAATAAATACTAGGTCTAATCTTCTGGTCAGAATTGGGGGATCCATTTGTATTTGAAAATCCTAGAGAATTATGAGCCCAACAGATTCTTGATTGTGCACATAGCATTTGTCAGTATGGTCAAACTTTAATCTCATGCACAGTTTCTAGTGGATCACCTTTCCCACCTAGTCGTACCTAGTTTTGTATTCCTTTTGTGGTTTTTTGTATATACCAATTGTCAGCATGGTCAAATTTTAATCACTTGCACAATTCCCAGAGGATCACCTTTCTCGCCCAGTCGTGTCTAGTCTTGTATTCCTTTTGTGCCAGTTTGTTGCATTCGCTTATGGTTTGATTAACCGTTTCATCTCCGTCATCAAATAACCAACGACTCTGAATCTTACTTCCTACAATTCCTGAAATTCTCTTTAGCCCAATTCTTTGTTGTCTGGCTGGAATTTCATTTCCTTTCAGAATAAATATTATCTATATATTCGCAGTTAAATAGAAAGTGAATTCAAATACTTACGGTGGAAAAATTAAAAAGGAAATGAAAAAAAAATGTCTGCGTCCGACAATTTAGACCCTTCTTATGAATATACATTTTTACGAGGTTAAGTCAAAAAGTAATGCGATTTTGTTTAGGACAGGTATAATTACCAAAACAGGAACATGTATTATACATCAAAGTGAAGCTAGTCCTCTGTGGATCACATCCCTACTTCTACACATAGTCACCATTTCTCTCAATAGCAAATTTTCACCTTCAAATGAGAGCATGTATCCCTGCCCCGTAAAATTCTGTTGACTGTTCTTTGAACCACTTCTTCACTACAGATTTCACTACAGATTTCACTTCCTCGTCACGTTGGTACAACGTTGGTACAACGTATAGATGCTTGGCCTTGACGTGACCATTCGATTGATCGGGGGGGGGGCATATCCGACCGCCAGTCTGGCCTAAATAAGGACTAAAGTAGTGTGTTGCATGTCTTGCACTGCTCACCCACTAAGGATCCATCCTTAAGCATCACGGGTCACCACCCACGGTCAACAGGTGGCTCCAGTGGGCTCCAGTGGGATGGATGCTATCTTACCTCTCTGCAAAGGTGCAGTCGATGTATTATAAAGCCCCAGTCGACATTTGCACTGATATGAGCGGACATTTATTATTTCATAGTGAGTTGGTTTTAAAACAACTCGGCAACATCTGGTTTTCTTTGCTTTTCTCTGTGCGTTGACAGAAAGATGGATGAAGAGAGAGAGAGAGAGAGAGAGAGAGAGAGAGAGAGAGAGAGAGAGAGAGAGAGAGAGAGAGAGATCTACTAAAAACAGGATATTGCTGTTAGTGACTCAAAGACTTCATTGCATTGTTTGAATTGCTTTTTAAAAGAAGAAATACAACGCCGAAATATTCATCGTGACTTTTTTTGTTGAAACAAATGAACGAGCCGTGAAATTTCAAGCAGAATCGCGCATTCCTTTGTGAGAAAGTTGCTTGTTCATCACAATATAAATACGACCAATTTTTTTCTCTCTTGGCACTATGTATTTTATACTTACTAGGTACCACCAATTTTCCCGCTTAAATTTACCCCCCACCTATATTTAACAAAATAAACTTTTTGTCAATTCGAAAGAAAAAACATTAAACAAACTCCTGATGATTTAAAACAAACATTTTTCAGCTTACTTAAATAATGACAATTATAAACGAAAAACAATGTTTACATTTTTGCACCGTTAAATCAATTGAAATTCAACACAGCCAAAAACAGGTTTTGACTAGAGGCTTTTTTTAATTATAAATTCTATGAAAAATAAATTAATGGGCTGATTTTCACGAAAGTTTCCTGAATTGCTTACCTTTTGATGAAGATATGTCTGAAATAGTTTTTTTTCCTAGAATATATAAGGGGAAATATTTTTATGAGGTCTACCACCCTATTTTATTTTACGAAATATGAAAAAATGAACCGACAAAAAACGATTTTTACTATAAAGATAAGAGTCTGAATAATGATATCAGAAAATTTTTATGAATCTCAATGCGAGAGCTTTTTAGTAAAAGAACCATGAATACAGAATTCTGTTAAAAATATCAATAAAGAAACTGACCGTGTTGTAAATAAACAAACTGGTTTACTTATTTTTCACGATAACGATGAGTTATTTTTCCCCAATCGGATAATTTGATCTTTGAATTGTTTTTTTTTGTAACAACTCATTATGTTCGTTATTTCTTTTTTTGCGAGATTTTTAAAAAAGTTCAAAAATATTTACGTTTCTTCCTTTAATATGGCCTAAACTGATCACATGACCTATTTTGGTGTTACCTAATACTTACATATTAAGAGGAGAGTATCTTGATTGGTTTGGCTTGGTTTCTTTGCTTAATAATAATAATAATAATAATAATAATAATAATATGAGACTGTAAACCATGTATTAAGTGAATGTAGCCAACTAGCACAACGGGAATACAAAGCTAGGAAAACAGGGTTGAGAAGGTGATCCACTGGGAATTATGCAAAAAAATTAAACTTTGACCATACAACAAAATGGTATATGCATAAACCAGAAACAGTTCTTGAGAATGAAACGCATAAAATTCTCTGGGACTTTGAGATAAAGATGGATCACCCTACCCCAGCCAGGAGACCAGACCCGGTGTTGATTAACAAAAAGGAAAAAAAGAAAATAAAAAAAAGAAAAGAGAACGTGTCAACTGGTGGACTTTGCGGTCCCAGCAGATCACAGGGTGAAGCTGAAGAAAAATGAAAAGATGGATAAATACCTCGACCTTGCCAGAGAACTGAAAAAGCTGTGGAACATGAGAGTGAAAGTGACACCAATTGTAGTTGGTGCACTTGGAACGGCCCCAATAAACTTGGAAAAAAGACTGGAGGATCTAGAAATCAGAGGAAGAATTGAGACCATCCAGACTACTGCACTGCTGCAATCGGCTAGAATACACAGAAGAGCCCTGGAGACCTGAGGAGGCTTGTTGTCACTCAGACTCCAGTGAAATACCATCAGCTAACGCTGATGTGAAAAACTCAAAAGGAGTGAAAATAATAATAATATCTTTCCAGCTAGATATATTAGTTCTGCGACCTGTCAGCATTTATCTTATTTCCATCGAATATTTATATTCTTCCCACAATTCCTGCAACCTTACCTTAAAAGAGTTCAAAGATAGAGCATTCACTACTGATGATGGTAGTTTATTCCATGAATCAACTACCCTGTTACTCATACAATTTTGTCTTACAGCTAAATATAAGAGAAGAAAAAGAACACAGTTTCATTTTGTATAATCTGTGATCAGTGCGTTGCGTTTAATGTTATCGTTCATTGTTTTTGTTGTTTTTTAGTTATTGCTTTTTAAAAATCCCAACCAACGAAGAAAACTTCTGCCAATCTATACATTAATATACGTGTTCCGAAATTGTACGGTCGTTATCATCTTCAAGCACCCTCTGGTTAAAAATGAGATCGTCCAAGATGAAATGTAAAAATGTAAATCCTGGTTATCTGTTGTTGCTTATTTGTCGAATTCTTATTTCCTATGATTGCTGTCACCTCAGCTAAATAATGGACCATTCCGTTTTTATTATCAAAAAAAAAAAAAAAGGAAGAAAAGGATAATAAAAAAGAAAGAAAAAAGAAAGTAGGAGAAAGATAGAGAGAGTGGGTGAGCACGCGGAAGAGATGAGGCTAATCTGTTTCAATCGAATATAATGAAAAGAAGGAAAGAAAGAAAAAAAGAGTGAGAGTTTAAATCAAGATTATTATCCTTTTTTATATATTGAACTATTTGGCAATAGTTATTAAGTAAACATATCAAACGTTTGTAATAATTAAATTATCATGCTGTGGTATATCTACAGGCCCTGCTATTATTTATATATTTACTAAGTTTAATTTAGTCTGCCATAAAATAAACAGATTGTAGACCGTTAAATGAGAATTCAATTCGGAAGAGATGTTATGCAAAATAATATTTTTGGCCAAAACTCAATGAAAGATTCCCCCCAAAATATATCATATAAATCTCTTTATTCAAATATATGATTATAAAAAAATACTTATGTGTTTATTCAAATAAGTGGTAGTAAATATAGCGAAAGAAAAAAAAATTCTGACGTGGGGGAGGGCGATATTGTCAGATATTTTTATTCACATTTTCTTCTCTCGTTCATCTTTACGTCCAAAAAACCTTTTACAAGTCAACCGCGTTTATCTAGTGCAGATGTTGCAAAAGCAAACATATTGCACTTGAATAGATGTCTTCTAATGTCTACAATCTGAATATTTTTCCAGTCTTTATTGTCGGTTGAGTACATAAGAAATGTTACGCACATATCTTATTATAATGGAGATTCAGTGCCTGTCTGTCAGCAACCGAAACTACGTCACTGCTTATGTCCCAATACCCGGGTTAGCTCAGTCGGTAGAGCGTTCGGCTAGAAACCACAAGGTTCCTAGTTCGATACCGGTCCTCGCTAACTCAGCGTATGAGTAGCACAGGGATCTGTGCGGTAAAGTAAGGAGCTGGTGGTAGGTGTGGCGCTCCACCTCAGATGCTAAAACAATCTCCTTGGTCTAGCGCTAGTGAAAAGGGGATATACTCCCTCGCTGACTGGCTGATACCGACTTTAGGCCGCCCCGTCGACTTTTTACTTTATCAATGAGTATTTAGTTTATAGTCAAAATCATTAATACATAGAATGCACCTTATTTATTAACGATGTCTTTATGAAAAAAAAAGTTATTTGTGCGCTTAAAATCCTGCAATGTGTGTTATATATCACGAAGAAATAAAGGTTTACATAGTATATGGTGTGGTTAATTTGCATACTGGTTTTAACAAAACCGGGTTTAATAAATAATTACTTTGTGTTATTGTTCTCTAATATTGTTTTATTCTCCAATGTATTAAAATCAATCCTATGAATGATTTTATATAGAAACCAATTAAAATATAATTAAATAAGTGAAATCTTTTTATATGAGTTCTTATTTAATTTCTTTAGTCTTTCTAATTTAAAATATCTAATTACATTAAAACTTAAAATACGTGCGCCCGGCGGACGGCACATATTCTTGCAAGTTTACGCAAGCTTCTTTAACTGGCTCAGAAGAAACATGAATACAGTGCTACATTTACTTACGAGTTTAATTCGTTCCACTCGTAACTCAATTTTCTCGTATATCAAATCAAATTTCCCCATTGAAATACAATAAAATGCCATTAATCCGTTTCATCAGCCCCAAATAAAACACTCTAATTTTTTGTTACATTTTTTAAATAAGAAAAATAGCACTGTATTGTATAAAAACATAATAAAATAGAATGTAATGGATTATGTACTGTAATATGTTTTAATGTTTATATTCATTATATTTTTTGTTGGCGTAATAAATTTGGAAATTTAAATGTTTTCGTGAACTTATTAACATAAGCGTATCTGAAGCTCACACGTACCTAATATTAGAAATTATTTTTTTCAATACAAGTAATTTTTGCACCCAGTTATATGGTTTCAAGTAACTAATGTTAATCCTTAGTAAACAATTATAGGTTCAAATAACTATTTGTAATACAAATAATTTACAGTTATATGGTTCCAATTATTCTAAAACGAATAATTTGCAAACAGATTTATTTGGTGCATAGAAAGGAACCTAAAAGGTACTACCACTCCGGGTCAGAGTAGATATGGGAGTAATAGCAATGCTGGAGTACTCTATACTTCACACATCTCAAAAACCGGAGCCCCATCGTCAGATGCAGTTTATTTCCATACCAAAGACATTAGGGTAGGTTGATTTTTCACTTTAAAAAAATATTAGATTCTCCCAAACAGTGAAAGTTGTGTTGTGGTATACTTGGAATACTGATACCAAAAATTAGATTTCTTACGGTTGTGGGGTTTTAAGCGGTCAAATAAGAACAAAACGACGGGTAACAAATGTAGGAAAATGTATTAACAAAAGAGTAGATAATTACAGTACAGAGAAGTGAGAATTACGTCCGACAATAGAGTTATGAGCTGACTCGCATTGGCTTACTCTACAAGCCATAATTGTCCCTGTTACTTATAGTAACCGTCGGCGCATTTCATTAGTCTATAGGGTATATCACCTAAAACACTTACTTACAGCATTGTTTGAGGAAATAGCATCAAAGATCGTTTACTAAAGCGCACCAAAAATCCTCCTTTTCACAACATTTCGCCTAGAAATTGGTTAAAAAATTTAGCAATTTCAATATTTAAAACAGAAAAGCTTGACATTTTAAACGAAACGAATGAGGAAAGAAAAACTCTGAATTCAAACCTGTTAAACTCCGCTAAATAATTGGCCTTGTGTCACATCCAGCCTAGGGGAAAGAAAGCTCTGAATTCAAATCTGTTAAACTCTGCTAAAGAAATTGACCTTGTGTCACATCCAGCCTAGGGGAAAGAAAACTCTGAATTCAAATCTGTTAAACTCTGCTAAAGAAATTGACCTTGTGTCACATCCTGTTCGTATGGAGGGGTTGGGTAAATATATACAGTGCAATAAAATGCAAACACTTAATACATTAAGAGGTTCCAGGATCCGCCAGAGTCTGCATTTGCAAAGATATGACACTCCCATACTGTGAAAATCAACAAACTCTTTTGGTGTCGTGAGATACTACTAGGACATTCAGAGTTTGGGGTAATAAAAGTTTCGCCCCACCCCCCAAACCATGTCTGATCTCCAAGCTTCAAAGATGCAAAACTTTCTGGGAAACATTGCTGCTGTCGTTTTCTCCAGCAGAACTCGTTTGAATTCATTTGTAGCATAACTGATTTTTTGCTTTTTTTATTTTTTAAAATCTTTTAATTTTTTTACTTTGTTTCGTATATCTTCTTCCACTGAAAAGTCCTCCTAATATTACATGTGTGTAAAAGTTCCCGGCATCTTTTTTTTTATAACTACGGATCAAATGCACAGTTGAAAACCGGGTTTTCTCAAATTTAACATAATATGTTATATATATTCAAGCCCTCTGCACGAACAGGATGTGATACAAGGTTAATTTTTAAAGCGGGTCTTAACGGATTTGAATTCAGAGTTTTCCTTTTCCAAGACTGGTTGCCTAACCAAGTTAAAGAGCCCAGTCTACCCTTTTATTATTATCATTTCACTACATTCGAGATTTTCACACCCACCTTAACCGGTGGTTCACTGGAGGCTAAGAGATAGGAAGTTTCCTCAGTTCTCCAGGACTCTTCTGAGTATTCTAACCGATCTTAATAATGCTGTAGTTTGGATGGTATCGATCCTTCTTCTGATTTCCAGTTCACTCAAACTCTTTTCCGGGCCCTTGTGGACCGTACCAAAGGGCACCACTTATAATTGGTAAGAACTTTATCTTAATGTTCCACAGTTTTCTCAGTTCTCTGGCAAGGTCCGAGTATTTGTCTATCTTTTCATCTTCTTTAACTTTCACTTGATGGTCCGCCGGGACGCCGAAATCCAAGATATGGCATGTTTTCTTCTTGTTTATTAACACTAGGTCTGGTCTCCTGGCCGGGATTAGGTGATTCGTCTGTATCTCAAAGTCACAGAGAACTTTATGCGTGTCATTCTCCAGGATAGATTCAGGTTTGTGCATATACAATTTAATTCCCTGTGGATCACCTTTCTCACCCCGTCGTGCCTAGTCTTGTGCTCTCTGTGTGCTAGTTTGCTGCATTCGCTAATTATATGATTAATCGTTTCGTCTTTTCCCCACACATTCTACACTTGCTATTCTGTTGTGTCTTATCTATTTTTGCTTTTATATAATTTGTTCTTATGGCATTATCTGGTACTGCGATTATAATAGATTCAGTTTCTTCCTTGAAGTTTCCCTTTCTTAGCCATGTCCATGTCTGCTGATGTGCTATTTATTCAGTTTGTTGCTTGAAGTGTCCATGTAGTTGTTTTTATTTCTATCTCTGTTTTCTTGTTTTAAGCTGGTGGTCATTTACTGGAGTCTGAGTGGCAACAAGTCTCCTCAGGTCTCCAGGACTCTTCTGAGTATTCTAGCCGATTGCAGCAATGCAGTTGTCTGTATGGTCTCAATTCTTCCTCTGATTTCCAGATCCTACAGTCTTTTTACCAAGCTTTATGGGACCGTTCCAAGTGCACCAACTACAATTAGTATCACTTTGACCCACATATTACACGGCTTTTTCAATTCTCTGGCAATGTCCAGGTATTTGTCCATCTTCTCGCTTTCCTTCATCTTCACCCTGTGAACTACTGGAACTGCAAAGTCCACCAGTTGACAAGTTCTCTTTTTTTTGTTAATCAATACTAGGCCTGGCCTCTTGGCTGGGATTATTATTATTATTATTATTATTATTATTATTATTATTATTATTTATATCAGTCTGAGCGAGAATAGTCACAGTTTATGTAAACTTTTACTCAAAAAGGATGTCTGACTTATTTTGACCTTTGATGAACTCCAGTGACCTCAATGATCTCGGAGATCAGATATGAGCTCGCCGATCCCATTTTTATAAGGTCAAAAATGTTTGTACTTCATTTTTGTACTCCCTCAGTTTGATAATAAATGGAATAGGCATTTATTCGGCTCCCCACGAGGACAAAATGTGACATGAGATCTGTTTAATGTGGGAGTATCCCGTAGATTGGTTGGTTGGTTCGTTTTGACATGCCGTAAAATCCAACCAATCAACAAACAATCTGTAAATGCAAACTAGTAAACCCCCCTCCCCATGGACCCCTATGCTTTTATTTACCCTGTCAAAAATCTATTCCCTCCCTAGGGGTCTATATGGACCATTTTGAGAAGCCCTGGCACAGAACATTACATAAGCTTCTAAAAACATAGAACTACTTTCAAGCATTTTTCCCATGATTACAAACAAAAATAACAAGTGTCAAGTTGAATAAAGTAGTTTTTTTCATGGAAACTACAAGTTTAATTCTGATGTCCCCCTGCAGCAGAGATGCTTCAACGAATGAGAAACACATGCTGATGTATTTTTAGTTTCTTGTAAATTTACACATACACATTTACAACATAGAGTTTGACACTCAGCTCTTATCACGTGTGAGACCCTTCTTTCTTCTTTCATAACTGAAAGAGAAGAAAAAATCGTCTCATAACTTAATAACACATGTGTGACCTCTGTTTTGCATCATTCGAGCGAATACACTTAGTGACCAACATAATCTCCCTATATTGTCTCTTAGAATTTTTCGTTAGTATTTTTTTGTATAGGGGGAGGAGGGTGCTTTGTATTTTTAAAAATCAGTTGTGTCTCCTCAAATTGTCACTTGTATTTATCGTTCATTCAGGTGATTTATCTTACTCCCACCCTGAATACACCGACTGCACCTCTGCAGAAGGGTAGCACTCCCCCAATGGGGCCACCTGTTGACCGTGGGTGGCGACCCGTGATGCTTAAGGATGGAACCCACGTGACTGAGCAGTCCATGACATACAGTACTCCACTTTGGCCATTACTTAGGCTAGACAGGCGGTCGGAGAGACACCCGATCAATCGGCTGGTCACGTCAAGCTCTAGTACCTATATGATTACTCTAATCCTATTGCCCTCATGGCAACCCCAACCTTTTTAATGTATAGGTGCTAGAAGGCGGTGACTGAGGGTCTTAGCGTCCTAGGTCTGACGTTAAAGTGCATGTAATGGTGAAGTTCCAATTTTGGCGCTCTGGGGAGTGTGGAGTATCCCTTCATCACCATGACTCCCAAGTCCACTCTGAGCCGAAGAGGTAGTACCTATTAGGGTTCCATCTATGGGTTAAATAGTAAAAATGAGTGTAAAAAATTGTGTTTAAAAATGTGTTTAAAAAAAGTTTTCAATACCCATCAAGAATGAATAAAACGTCTTCGACATAAAATAACCCAACATGGTTGACATGCCGTAAAATCCAACCAACCAAATTGTCACTTATATTTATCATTCATCCAGATGCTTTATATTACTCATCGCGAATAAAATAAAAATATTGGTCATTCTGATTATAAAATACATGAATACTGTATAAGGTTTCTAAAACATTTGGTAGCTGTTACTATTTACTAAGCTTTCCCTAGTCTGACACACAGGCTACATGTTGCTTATCTGCTGTTCCCAGGTGGTCACCATTTCAGATCAGAACAGGTTCCTCATTGCTTAACTTAACTTATTTCGTATTTTAGAATTTGTCGGAAGTATTTTTTTCTGTAAGGGGTTCTTTGTGCTTTTTAAAAAATCAGTTGTCTCCACAAGTCACTTGTAATTTTTTTCAAACAAAAAAAAAATCAACAGTATAAAACATTATTATCTATTGCAAGCAAAAAAAAAAAAAAAAAAAAAAAAAACGCCCTCACGGCCATGTAAATATTATTTTTTAAAGATATTGCCTGAGGGGATGGGAGTTGTAAATTCAATGTCAAAGAGTTTGTGCCATAAGTAAGTAAAATCATCAAATTTATTAAAGGAGTGAAAAAACAATTTGAAATGGAAATTTAGTTTTGATAACTTTAAATATATATTGAAATAAAACAAACTATATATAAATATATAATACCGAGCATGTATTCATTAAAACTTGTTTTAAAAAACAATGAGGGCCGTCTATGTTTGCATGCTCAAATGTTAAGTGTATTTATTCTATGTTATGACGATTTTGGGTAATGTGACGTAAGCAGTGACGTAGTTTCAGTTACTGAAAAAATAGAGAACCAATCTCTATTATTAATGGATATAAATAGCTGGAATACCAAACAATCATTTATTTTCTTATTACTGACATATAGTTTAGAATATGATTTATTATCATGAATATCACACAAAAATTTGCCCCCTTTAATCAAACATTGGGATTTTCTTCCATTAACAATAAAAAGAAACCATGAGAAGTTAGAAATAGCGAAAATATTTTATCTGAAAGATTTGTACTATTTTGACACCCGAACTGCAACTTGAGCTGCGACCTTTAAAAAAAAGTGGAAGGTATCTCCTTTGGACTATATAAGTCACATTCCAATCTTTATGCATATTACCGAATAGATTGTTATTGTACTTTGCTGAATTCTTTACATTGGACACGCAATAATATATATATATATATATATATATATATATATAGTGTGTGTGTGTGTGTGTGTGTGTGTGTGAAGAGATGGAAGTGAATCCGACGCTATGTTGTATATTAAGAAAATTGAAAAAACACAGGTTTAAATAAGTTGAGTGGTACGTTTATTGGCCGACGCTGCAGTGTTTCGATCAATTAATTAGATCATCTTCAGGGAATTTGTTGGTATATGGAAGGTGATAAAAATTTTTTATCACAGAATAACGAGAAAAGCAAGTGATAGTCCTTGTTTATCAGTCTGTTCAAAATTTGAAATCTGAAGAAAGGACGCTGAAAAAAGTGGACGGTTTGAAATATGACGTCATATATTCTCTTTTACGGTGTGAGTATATATATATATATATCGACCGCTCCAAACATACAGGTGAATTTATTAAGCGTAGTTTGCCAGGTCTAAATTAAGAGTTTTCCTTCTCTAGACTGGCTACTTATCCAAGATTAAGGAGCCCAGTATTCCCTACTATTTCCCCATAGCTGGAGGGAGACCAGATTTTGCGATATGTGAAATGCAAACGGCCTCGTCCATGATTTGAACTCGACCATTACACCACGCACCGCTACACACACAACACACACACACACACACAAATATATATATATATATATATATATATATATATATAGATAGATAGATAGAGAGAGAGAGAGAGAGAGAGAGAAGAGAGAGAGAGACTTATCAGATATACTGACAAAGAGCATAGGTAGACTCCCCAACAACATTATATATATATATATATATATATATATATATAATATATAATATATATATAATATGTATATTATTATATCTCCGTTTCTAGTTAAATAGTGTTAAATAATTACTAAATACCAGGCTTCATGTTTCCCTATGTGGTCTTTTGCATCGTCACGCGTCATGACACCTTCGCGTGAGTAGATCGCGACTTGCCTTTCAAAATTAAAACGCTGATCAAATACAGTTACATAACTAAAAAGATTTTCAATATAAAAACATCCATCAGAGACATCAATGTAACCGAAATGTTTTAAACATCGAGCAATATATTATCAAGTACAAAGAATCAAACGCCATTAAATTGACATCAATCAGTGCAAGAGTAAATAAAACTTTCAGAATGCCGGTGGCTTCAAATTAGAATGTTTTGGCCTAGATTAATTCAAATTCAGCGTTCTGCCCTCATAAACCTGATTGGTCCGCTCAAATGACGTCTGATATTTAATGAGGAATGTTTCTTTGACTTTTTCGTTCTTACGCAATTCAATTGAATAACGAAGAAATGATTCTAACATTGATAAGCGACGAATAAACAACGGCAAACCGCAGAAATATGAGAAAGTAATATTTAGGAATAAAAGAAAGAAAAGAAAAGAAAAGAAATACAGCCTCCTGTTGCATTTAGATCTAATATCACAAGTGAAATAGCGATACTACTACTACTACTACTACTACTACCCGACATTGGTTTCGGTAGACCATAGATTTTTTTTAGTTCTCTTGCAAGGTCCAAGTATTTATCTATCTTTTCGTTTTCTTTCATTTTCACCTGTGATCTACTGAGATGGCAAAATCACTTGTTTAAAAGTCCTCTTCTTATTACTTAATACTAGGTCTGGTCTTCTGACTGGGATAAGGGTATTTGTCAGTATCTCAAAGTCCCATAGAATTATTATATTATTATTATTATTATTATTATTATTATTATTAGGTTTTCACACCTGCCGTATCTGGTGGTTCACTAGAGGCTTAGTGACAGCAGTTGTCGATTAATACTAGGTTCGGCCTCCTGGCCGGGATTAGTGATTCGTCTGTACCTCGAAGTCCCTGAGAATTTTATGCGTCTCATTCTCTAGAACAGGTCAGGTTTGTGAATATACCATTTGGTTGTATAGTGAAAATTGAATTTCTTGCACAATTCTCAGTGGATTACCTTTCCCACCGAGTCGTGCCTAGTCTTGTACTCTTTTTGTGCTAGTTTGTTGCATTCGCTTATTATTTGATTAACCGTTTCGTCTCTGTTTCCACACATTCTGCACTTGCTATTCTGTTGCGTCCTATCTATTTTTGTATTTATATAGTTTGTTCTTATGTGCAGTGATTATAAGCGATTCGTTTTCTCTCTTGAGGTTTCCTTTTCTTAGCCATGTCCATGTTTCTGATGTAATATCTCTTGAGTTTGACGCTTGAAGTACCCATGTAATTGTTTTTCCTTCCATTTCTATTTTTAATTATTTTTAAATGTATTTCTGTTTGTCAATGTGTTACAATTGCTTATTGCTTTTCCTGGATGCTGCAATTAGTCTTTCCTTACTTTTATTAATGTATTCGACAAGTGCTCGATTGTCGTATCTACACAGTCTTCAATGTTGACGAGACCCCTTCCCTCATCTTTCCTTGGCACATAGAGTCAGTGTCGTATCTCGTGTGAAATGCTTTGTGCATGATCATGAGTTTCCTTGTCCTTTGGTCCATCTGTCGGAGCTCCTCTCTTGTCCATTTTAGGAATGGTCCCGAGTATCTTACGAGACGGACAGCTCATGTGTTTATTCCTTTGATAAGGTTTCTGCTACATAGCTTAGTTTCTAGGAGCTTTCTTACTTTTTCTTTCATTTCTATTTGTTTGATGGCGTTTGCTTCTAATATTCCCAGCTATCTATAGTTCTCTTTTTCTCTAAGTGTCCTAATTTCTTCTCGATTCGTTAGTTCTATTCCATTCGCCGTTTCAGTTTTTCCTTTCTTCATCACCAACATGAGCACGTGTCGATGCCGAACTCCATCCCTATATCTTAGCTGTATATTCTTATAGTTTGTATAAGGGTTTCTAATTCTTGACATTTTGGCAAAAATCTTGATATCGTACATTAGATGATTATTATTATTATTATTATTATTATATTATTATTATTATTATTAGTTGTAGTAGTAGTAGTATACAGTAGAAAAATATATGGTCTACTACTACTACTACTACTACTACTACTACTACTACTAATAATAATAATAATTTTATGGGAATTTGAGATACTGACAGATCCCCTTGTCCCAACCAAAGACCTAGTATTAATTAACAAGAAAAGAGAACTCGTCAACAGGTAGATTTTTCAATACCACAGATCACAGGGTATAGATGAAAGAAAACGAAAAGATAGACAAATACCTGGGCCTTGCTAAAGAATTGAAAAAATTGTGGAATATGAGGTCAAAGTGATACCAATTGTAGTTGATGCACTTGGAATGGTCCCCAAAAGCTTAGAAAACTGACTGGAGGAACTGGAAACCAGAGAAAGAATTGAGACCATCCATACAACAGCATTGTTGAAATCGCTGGAATACTGAGAAGAGTCCTGGAGACTTGTTGTTACTCAGACTCCAGAGAAAAACTTAGATAGATAGATAGATAGATAGATAGATAGAGAGAGAGAGAGAGAGAGAGAGAGAGAGAGAGAGAGAGAGAGAGAGAGAGAGAGAGAGAGAGAGGGGGAAGTACGCGGAATAATGCAAATCTGTTTCAATCGAACATATCAATCAAAAGATGAAAAGAAGTAAAGAAAAAAGTGAGAGAGAATTAAATCAAGATTATTATACTTTTTATATATTGAACTATTTGGTAATAGCTCTTAAGTAGTCATATCAAACGTAATGATTAAGTCATCATCATACTGTGGAATATCCACAGGCCCTGCTAGTTTTATTAAAAATAACAACTAAAGACTGAATGTACAACTAAAAACCAGTTTTCAGTGTTTTATTTCCAATGTTAATTTATCATTTGTTGAAAAAAGAAAAAATGATAAGGCATTCGTGCGACACTGCACGTTCCTTTTCAAGTTGCTGCAGACATCAGCAGAAACAAAAATGGTAACTAATAAAGTCTATGGAATTGGTTTGGATGGAAGCATGGGTTTACCCATGCCTTCTGTCACGAACAAGATACGAAAGACGGTCAATTAAAAAAAAAAAAAGAAGACATAACACAGCACACATTTAAAAAGGGAGTAAGCGCTAAAGAGAGAGAGAGAGAGAGAGAGAGAGAGAGAGAGAGAGAGAGAGAGAGAGAGAGAGAGATTTAGGGAAGCGATTGCCAGAAACAGACAGAGCTTATTTAATGATTTATTGGTGTTTTAATACAGTTTGTCTATTATGTAAGTATTATCTTCCATTATGAACATTTAAACGGAATCTCAGTTTATATGAAGTATGGGTCTTTAATTAAAGGTAACGTTTAAAGTAACGTTTAAAGTAACGTTTTATGTAACATTTAAAGTAACGTTTAAAGTAACGTTTTATGTAACATTTAAAGTAACGTTTAAAGTAACGTTTTTATGTAACGTTTAAAGTAACGTTTTATGTAACATTTAATGTAACGTTTAAAGTAACGTTTAAAGTAACGTTTTATGTAACATTTAAAGTAACGTTTTATGTAACATTTAAAGTAACGTTTAAAGTAACGTTTTGAATCGCATTAATCCCCATTCTAGAAGGAGGTGAACATATTTACCCAAAGATGAACTGTACTGCACAAAAGTGTTTATATACCGAGTTCTTTAAAGGATTATTGCTTCGGCACCCTTTCAATATTTATGGTCCATTCAGTGTCAGTTTTAGTCGGTGCCAGTTTAGTCGTCTACAATCCGACCATGGAATAGGTAGTACTAAATAATAAATAATATAAGGGCCGACTTAGCTCAGTCGGTAGAGCGTCCAACACCAGGTTCCTGATTCGATACCGACCCTCGCCAACTCGCGTATGAGTAGCACAGGAATCTGTGCGGTAAAGTGAGGAGCTGATGGTAGATGTGGCGTTCCACCTCAGACCCCAAAATAATCTCCTTGGTCTAACGCTATTGAAAAGTGGATAGACTCCCTCGCTGTTTTGCTGATACCGACTTTAGACCACCCGTTGACTTATATATATATATGTATATATATATATATATATATAGTCATACACAGACACGTGTTTCGACTTATCAAGTCTCTTCAGTGTGACTAGACATTTTGTGAGCTACGTACAGCGGGGATAGAACTCCGATCGATTCAGCATCACTCGGACAGCTTATATTATATATATATATATATATATATATATATATATATATTGAAAAATAGATCGCCAAGGAAGCCTGAGTCGATTCTAGTAGTGACCAGGTTTCAGAGTTTTTCTTCTCTAGACTGATTGCCTAACTAAGGTTTAAGAACCCAGTCTGTCCTACCATTTACCGTAGCTGGAGAGAGAATAGTTGGATTCATACCTTTCCCAAGGTATTTTCGCATTTCCTGCGACTATAACCAGTACACCACCGCGCTTCCTGAATTTACTAGTGTACTAATTTACATGGTACTAGTACAGCTAAAAATACCTTTCTTGTCCTGAACTGACATAAATGATATGTAGAACAGGCTTTTTAAAATTATAAAACGCAAGTGGAACAAGCAAAATGAAAATGCTATTTATGTTCGCGCTTTTTTCTTACATTCTTTTAAGTGTCAAAATGAGCACATTTTCGGTTAAATGATGAACTTTTATAGAAAAACTAGAAGCAGCTACCCGGCGTCACATGATTAAACGGGGGGGGGACAAAAAGTTAGTCTCGCAGATCCATTATTACTGAATCATGAATTGGATCCTCGTAGTATGCCCTATTAAAATCCCTACGTAAAAAAAGACCTTGCATTAAGCCGGCTTGGTGGAACGTCATAAAAAAAAAAGTGCACAAACACCTGAAAATAAAAATTAATGTCTTCCATTTGAAATGTTAAATGCAAAAAATCCATGTTGTTACTATTTAAATTTTATTACTTTAATTATTTTCATGAATATAAATCTAATCTTCATTATTTTTGCTCAAAAAGCAAAATCTGGTGATAGTGAATGTGTATATATATTTATTTTGTCGTAACTTGTATTTTCACAGTTTTCATACATTCATACACACAAACTGCCCTTTATATATGTATAGATTTAAAAAAAAATGCTGTACCATAGGAAATACAGGTGATTAAAAGCAACCAAGCGTAAAAATAGAATTATTCTCTTTTTTGTGCACCAACCATGCATACAGATATTTAAAATAAATAAAATTTAAAAAGAAAAGTATGTAGGTAAAATCTAAAATCATATATTATTCTATTCATTGTAGTGCAACTATACATGTACATACCAGAACCAAATAAATAAAAGTCGAAATGAATGAAGAAGAGATGGAGCATAAAATAAATAATCAGAAATAATGAAAATATTGAATAAAGAATGAAATAAAACGAAACTTAACATCCCACAAACTGAGTTTTTTTTAATATATTTCACACCCAATGCTTCACACTAAATCCAAATCATATATATCATAGATTTTTATATATCCATAACATATAACATAACAAAAAGTGCTTCGTAACTATAAAATCAATGGATTGTAAAGAAATTCAACAGGCACAGAAATTACACTACTCTCAACAAGTTTCCCTAAAAATAACCGCCATTTGTGTCGATCACAGCCTCAATCCTGTTCCGGGATCTGGAGCTAGCTGATGTTACAGTTTCCCTGGAAAAGGTCCAAAAACTACCTTAATTCTGTCGATTAACTGTATATATATATATATATATATATATATAATATATATATATATATATATATGTGTGTGTGTGTGTGTGTGTGTGTGTATTTGGGCAGCGTTCTTTCATTTACACACACACACACACACACACACACACACATATATATATATATATATATATATATATATATATATATATATGGTGGATATAGTGTGCACGGAACTAACTCCACGGAGTTAGATATGAACAAATTCGACAAGACTGCAAGACGAGGATACCTCAAGTGGTCTTGCTACGCGCCTGGATACCAACCCAGGTATTTTTTACGTTCCCGCGTAATGTAATGTGCTAGATGACAGTTGAGTGAAAAGCTTCCTCCGCCCTTTGACAGGCCTTGTCGTCCTGCTGGGTGTCTAGCCACCCTCCTCACCAGGCAAGCTTGGTGGGGTTATCGATTTAGTCGGTTTAGTATTGGATTACATAGTACCCGTAGCGCTTTATATATTTTATATTATATTTATATATATATTCAGAGATGCATTGAAATTCATATTGATGAACCACTGAGGAAGGAAGCCATTTGCAATATTTTGTGTGAGAATTTAAAAATCAGAATATCTTAACTATTCAGAATATGTGTGCAATGCATTAATGTTTATTAAACTGTTTTATTTCATGAAAAAAAAAACAACACATTACCTATTGTGCACAAATAACTTTAACAATCTGAATTTGTGTCCGCTAATTTAACAGTAAATAAAACTTCCAGTTGGGACAGTAATCAAAACCCAAAACCGCACAGATGAGTAAATAAAGATTTGCTTTGACTAAATGTTATGGTAATTTACCACGCACTCATGAACTCTTCAACTATAAATAGCAGCAGGTTCTGCACTTAAGCCGATAAGACAGCTTCGCGTGTAACCGACTCTTGGTATATATTTATACTACTGTTCTTTATTAATATATTTGGTTAACTCATTTCCTGTCTTTGTGTCTTTATTCTGGCTCCTAACTAGGCCACAACACTAAAAGAGTACATATTTAACCGGGTTTGCTTAATAACGCTCACGATAACTCGCTGGATTTTAATTTCAGTTTCACCCCGGTTGGCTGGGGTTTAAAATACACCGACTGCACCTCTGCCAAGGAATAAGATTCCCCCAATGGGGCCATTGTTGATCATGGGTGGCGACCTGTGATGCTTAAGTACGGAATCCTAATGGCTGAGCAGACCATATATTGCAACACTCCACTTTGGTTCTTACTTAGGTTAGACGGTCGGTCGGAAAAGCCCCTCCAATCAATCGGCTGGTCACGTCAAACCCTAGCATCTATATAATTGTCACAACCCTATAACCCTTATGACAAACACCCACCCTTTTTATCTATATGTGCTAGAAGGCGGTGGCTGAGGGTCTTGTGTTCTGGGTATGACGTTAAACTCAATCTGATGGTGAAGTTCCAATTCTGGAATATGTAATATGGAGTACCTCCTTCATCACCATTACTCCCTGGTTCTCTATGACCCGGAGTGTAATACCTGTTAGGATCCCATCCATGGGTTAAATAGATTAAAAAAATGAGTTTAAAATATGTTTTCTAGCACATATATAAAAAGCTTTGGGGATTTGCCATAAGGGCAATAGGATCGGGACAATCATATAGGTGCTAGGGCTTGGCGTGATCAACCGACCGATCGGAGGGGGATAACTCGCTGTAGATCAATTTCAATTTCAATTGCTAGTTAGGAGGAAAGAGGAGAATGAGAAGCATTCAAAGTAGTTTTGACTAACGAGAAGAGAGACCCTTTGGTTTAAATTCAGAGATTTCCTTCTCATCGGCTGGTTGCCATACCAAAGTTAGACAGCCCAGTCTGCCCTACAATTTACTCATAGCTGGAGGGAGAATAATTGGATTCGTACCTTTTCCAAGAGTATTGGTGCTATGTGTGATGCAAACAACCGTGTCTAGGATTTGATCCCGTCTCGCCGTGTCCATTTCCTTAGTAACCATTACACAACGCGCCTTCAACAAAGTTTCAAAGTCTAACCTAATTTGACACTCATTTCTTACGCTATATTCAATTATTAATTCTAATTTACGTACATACTTACTTATCTGTCGCGACATATCTTCGTATAGACCGATTTATGACTATGAGCGTGTGTGTGCATATATATATATATATATATATATATATATATATATGTGTGTGTGTGTGTGTGTGGTGTGTGTGTGTGTTGTGTGTGTGTGTGCGCGCGCGCGTGTATGTTAAAATCTGCATGTATCTGTTGTGTCTGCGTGCGATCTTTTGTGCACGAGGGGAGGCGCTTATGAGACTCGTACCCCCGTGCAGGGTCACTCAGGTCGTGGATTGAGGCATTCAATTTTGACACTTACGAAAACGTCGCTTATTATTTTTACATTATCATTTTAAGTTTAAACAATCCAACACAAACAGGACTTATTGGGTAATTGTCTGTATTATGCGACCACCAAAGTCCGTTCCTCTCTATTCAACTAACATTTGTGTTGAAATGTCGAAAAATCTCGGTTAATAGATGACCATGAATGAGGTTTTTGAAAATAGTAAAAAAAAAAAAAAAAAAAGTAAAAGTTACCTAAAAAAGAAAAGAAAAAAGAAAAAAAAACAGAAATAGAAGAAAAAGGAGAAAAAATGGTGCATTGGTACGTAGCTCATTTGATAAAGACGTCTATTCTGAATTCTGATAAATTGGTATCAGTACTTTGTATATCTCATGTGAACAAACGTTTATAATTATATATATATATATTTAACATATATATATATATACGTGTGTTGTGTGTTTGTTGTGCGTTGTATCATCACATGTCATGCACATTTTATCGCAAAAAAGGTTTTTTAAGATCTCAACCATTTTAAAAAAAATCTCAACCATTTGAATACTAAAAACAAACTCATCTGAATTGCATAACATGAAATTATAGTAAATTAATATTACATATATTATATATATATATATATATATATATATATATATATATATATATATATATATAGCAGATACTAAAGGTCAATTGGTCAATTTCTTAAAGGGTTGAATTCAGAGTTTTTTCCTTCCTAGATTGGTTGCCTAACCAAGATTAAAGTGCCCAGTCTGCCTATCATTTCCCATTGTTGGTGGGAGAATAATTGGATTCATACCTTTCCCAAGCGTATTAGCGCTATTTGAAATTCAAACAATTCTCGTCCAGACTTGAACATTGAGAAAGGCATGAATTCATATGTACTCCCACACCAGCAATGGGTAAATAGTAGGGCAGACTGATCTTTTATCTTGGTTAGTCAACCGGCATAGAGGAAGAGGAACTGAATTCAAGCCAGCTGTACTTCGCTTAAAAATTGACATTGTGTCACGTACTATCCGTGTCGGAGGGGCTGGGTAAATACATACCCGAAAAAGGAAAAACCTATAATTGTTTTTAATTAATTATCATTAGTTACTTGAAACCATAGAATTGCTTGCAACCTTCCCCCCCAAAAAAAAAAAAAAAAAAAAAAATAAAATAATATAATATAAAATATATATATATATTACCAACCCCTCCGCACGAGCAGGGTGTGCACACAGGTCTATTTCTTAAGCGGAGTTCAACAGGTTTGGATTCAGAGTTTTCCTTCTCCTAGACCGGTTGTCTAACCAAGGTTAAAGAGCCCAGTCTGCCCGACATAGCTGGAGGGAGAGTAGGATTCATACCTTTCCCAAGGGTATTAGCGCTAAGTGAAATGCAATTACCACATCCAGAATTCGAGGCGACAAGTCCATTTTCCATGACTTTAACCATTACACCACGCGCTTCCAACAAAAAATTGATATAACCAATCAACCAACTAAAAACTTGTAAACCGTCTATGGTTTGATTTCTTTGTTTAACGGCATAACAATCTTCTTGGGTAAATAACCTAAGAAGATTGCCACAGACATCCTTGTAGAAGAATAGTAGCAAAGGGAATGAAGAAGTTTATATGAGGGAGTCAAAAAGTAATACTATTTTGTTTAGGCCAGGTATAATTACTAACATAGGAACATGTATCATACATCAAAATGAAACTGTTTTGTGGATCACATCCCTACTTCCCACATAGGCGAGTCAAAAAGTAATGCCATTTGTTTAGGACAGGTAGCATGTATATATGCGGGTCGGGATAAATTTGACATATTTTTATTTGGTTATTTTTCTCTATAGGTTGGAAGTATTGACGCACACTACGCATCATTTAAATGTTTCGACCCTTTTCATTCATATACGTGATAACAGGTAGAATGGATGACTGGAACCCACCTGAATCATGGAAGAGAATAACTTGTATCATGATGACCTGTACCGGCCATCAAAATAAGGAGATTATGGTTGCTGCCCAATGCTCCCTGAACACTGTAAAAACAACCAGGCATGAACTGGAGAATTGCAATGGAGACTACGAGGCTGTGGCTAGAAGAAAGCAACATAACAGATGATCTGATTGCGTTTGTACAGCAGAATTCCTCGAAAATCTGCAGAAAAAAGTGTTGAAGGGCCCTCAGTTAAACACTGTAGTCAAGCCCTAGTTAACAAGAGTAGCCAATGGTAGGCTAATGGTAGGCCAATATGTCAGATTAACAGTACGGTTACGCACAGACAGACAGACAGACAGACACACACACACAAACACACACACACACACACACACATATATATATATATATATATATATATATATAGTATGAACAAAAAGTAATGACAAACAGGAATATTTTTTATATATGTTATTTATTCTCAACTATTTTCGACCTTAGGTCATCGTCAGGAGAAAATTTTATTTGAAGAAATTGTTTATAGATTCTTTGAAAGGGAGCATTATGGAAGAACTATAAAAATTGGAAGTATTTTTAGGGTTTGACATGCTATTAAAATCCGGGTAGAAGAGTGTGTTAGTAGTAGCAAGTCCATCTGTTCCGTGAAAAACTCTTTGGGGTAGGTTATTTTTTAAATGCTCTTATATACGTGAGGGAGGGTTCTTGGGAGTTGTGTATATGCCCATATATGTATACATATAAATATATGTGTGTGCATACATATATGTGTGTGAATGTGAATGTGTGTATGTATCTCGATATATATATATATATATATATATATATATATATATATATATATATATATCCGGTGGAGGAGAACGAAATTTTTAATAGGACCTTATATAATTTTGTTTTGAACAGTACGGAGAAAAATTGTAACAAATTAACCGTACGATTAAATATTAAACACACACACACACACACACACACACACACACACACACACATGTATATATATATATATATATATATATATATATATATACACACACACATATATATATGGGGGTGCGGGAGAGAGAGAGAGAGAGAGAGAGTGTGTGTGTGTGTGTGTGTGTGTGTGAGAGAGAGAGAGAGAGAGAGAGAGAGAGAGAGAGAGAGAGAGAGAGAGAGGGGGGTATTTTAACGAAAATATGTGACATATATAGGTTTTACCTACTCTGAACTATTTGGGAATGTTTGAAAACTGAGATCGGTCGGTTGATTCAAGAATGCTAATTGTGAACATGCATTGATAGCGAGCAATAAACTTCCTACTTTCTTGTGTATTTCTCATATGTGTGTATGCGTGTATGCGTAGATTTGACCCTGAATTTCTGACCTTGAATTTTCAGCAAATAAGGAAGTATCATTTGCAAACTCACACAAACAAAGAATCTCCAATTTAAAATTAAAAAAAAATGCTTGTCTCTTGCTTCTTGGACATAATTATAACCCAGAAAAACATATTTTTGATTTGTTTCGTCTATGGTTAAAAAACCAAAAATGAAATTGAGATTGTAATGTATATCATGTTTTTGGGGGGCTTTTTTTTCCTTGTTAAATGAGACAGAATTCTTTAAAAAATAGAGATTTTTGTTTATTTTTATTGTAAAACTAATTGAATTGAAATTAGTGGAAATATAAGAAATTAATACTCAACCAGGAAAAAGTCCTTAAAAATGCTGAGTAGATTAAACTTCTACACAACCAATTGAACATTCATGCCTCATCTAAGAAGTTCGAGGTATGTCAAAAAAGTTCCAGTTCTGGTGTCACAAAAAAATTATTTCAAATCCTAACTACAAACTTCAGGCTATCCCCTTCAAAGTAACCCCTCTGGGGTCTAATGCACTTTCCCATCCTTCTCTGCCATGCTCGTATGAAAGGCTACCTGTCGATCTCTGATTGGTCAGTACAAGAGAGAGAGAGAGAGAGAGAGAGAGAGAGAGAGAGAGAGAGAGAGAGAGAGAGAGAGAGAGAGAGAGAGAGTGTAATGAGTTGTCAGTCTGGACTGAGACGTAAGATGAGTGTCAGAAAAAAACAAGAACGTCTTGTGTTTGTTATTAAAAACTATGAACGACACAAGACAAGATATCCTCAAGAGATTTCCAAGGTGTCCCAGACTCAAACAGCGAGAATGACACCCAGCGCAACAATAGATCTAACCACAGACCATGCAACCAGATCGCAGCCAGGAGAATAGTTGAACAGTAAGAAGATAAGCATAGAATTATTACAACTATCAGGACATGTGGATATGCCACAGTATGATAACTTAATTATTACAACGTTTTATATGTTTACTTAAGAGCTATTGCAAACAGTTCAATATATAAAAAAGTATAATAATCTTGATTTAACCTCTCTCTCTCTCCGCTCTCTCTGGCTCTCTCTCTCTCTCTCTCTCTCTCTCTCTCTCTCTCACTCTCTCTCTCTATCTTTTACTTTTCCTTATATTCGATTGAAACATATTAGCATTATTGCTTCCGTGAGCTCACCTCTCTCTATCTTTCCTCTACCCTTTTCTTTCTTTTTTCTTTCTTTCTTTCTTTCTTTCTTATGATATTTTTCTGTGTAGTGTGTCCTTTTTCTTTCCTTTCGTTCTCTACGACAAAAACGGAATGGCGCATTACTTAGCTGAAGTGACAACACTTATAAAAATAAGAATCCGATTCCAGATAATCAGGATTCACATTTTTTGCTTTTCATCTTGGACGATTTGGACGGTTTCATTTTTAACCAGAGGATGTCGCAAGATGGCAACGGTCGGAAGATTAAGGAACAAGCGTATTAACATGTTGATTACGTCATCACTCTTTTAAATCGAGTCGCGCAACGCTACAGAATGACTCTTGTAAGGAGGTCACAAAGAATAGTTTTTCTATTGAAAACAACCCGGATGTTATACTGTCTACACATTCTTTAAATTCATTCAGCCGCTCCTCTCAAAGTTTCTTTAGTTGTAGCAAAATATTTGGGAGTCTCTGAGGGTCATCATCCTATCTCCTGTCGAGACAAATTTCGTCTAACGTTTCGGACAGCCGTCAAGTAACACACCCAACGAAAATAAAAAAAGTGGATGTCACACTTGTGTCCAATATACATTTCAAAGAATTTGGATTACGTTGAAGATGGCAATTATCAAGAAAAAAACATATATCTATCTATCTAAGCCTGTTCGTATCTATCTATCTATCTATCTATCTCAATATGTTTCTTTCTTTCTATCTATTTATCTATCAATCTGTCTGTTCAGTCTTTTTCTATCTATCTATCTATCTATCTATCTATGCCTGTTCGTATCTATCTATCTATCTATCTATCTATCTATCTATCTCAATATGTTTCTTTCTTTCTACTATTTATCTATCAATATGTCTGTTTCAGTCTTTTTCTTCTATCTATCTATCTATCTATCATCTATCTAACTAAGCCTGTTCGTATCTATCTATCTATCTATCTATCTATCTATCTCTATCTATCTCAGTATGTTTCTTTCTATCTATTTATCTATCAATCTGTCTGTTTCATTTTTTTCTATACCTATCTATCTACCTATCTATCTAAGCCTGTTCGTATCTATCTATCTATCTATCTATCTATCTCAGCCCTTTTCGTATCTATCTATCTATCTATCTATCTATCTATCTATCTATCTCAGCCTGTTCTATCTATCTATCTATCTATCTATCTATCTATCTGTCTGTCTCAGTATTTTTCTATCTATCTATCTATCTATCTATCTATCTATCTATCTCCGTCTCTCTCTCTCTCTATATATATATATATATATATATAATATATATATCTTGGGCGTGAAAGAAATACCTCCCACATTCTGTCACTTGTGTGGTGAAAATAAACGGCTTACAAGCGGCAATGATAGCTCCATCTAGCTAATACAATCAGTTATGGTCATGGTTTGAACAGGTGTACTGTAGTGGGAGGCTACAGAGATTGAACTCGCAACCTCGAGGTGGTGAGTGGTGACTCGTGGTAAGCCTTCTGTCACCCCCTGTGGGTTGAAGTGGTTCGGCCGGTGGGGGAGGCATAAAAGCTCTCTCTCTCTCTCTCTCTCTCTCTCTCTCTCTCTCTCTCTCTCTCTCTCTCTCTCTGGTGAATCACTGTCCATGGCAGTTTTAGCAACAACGGTCGTGTGAGAAGACCTAAAGAATTTTTTAAAGACTTGTACGCAATATGCACACTCTGCGTTTGCCGTTGAAAGTTATTTTTAAGACTAGTGAATCTGTAATTGAGCATTTGGTGCACATTTCATGTTATGTCAGAATGATGCTGTTCCGGATAGAAAATCGATAATGCCATGGATTGAAAATTCAATCCGGAACAGTATCATTCCGACGTAACAGTAAATGAACTCGAAATGCTAGCTGTGTAGCAATTACAGATTCGCCAATCTTTAAAAAAAATTAACAGCAAACACATGTGTCCATTCCATGATTGCAACTGATTCAATAAAAAAATAAAATAAGGTAAGACATTAACTAGATAAAGCTATCATCGTCACTTTTGTAGGTTCACTTGCACCACACAGGTGACATTTAAAAAATAGGTGAAGTATTTGTGCCACAACCAAAATTATATATATATATATATTTATTTATATAGTTCATATATATATATATATATTATTATATATATATTATATAATATATAATATTCATTTGAAATGTTTTACTATAAAATTCATTGGAAATGATTTTTTTACTATAAAAATGCATTGGAAATAATTTTACTATAAAAATGCATTGGAAATAATTTTTACTATAAAAATGCATTGGAGATAATTTTTACTATCAAAATGCATTGGCCAATGATTTTTACTAAAAATGCATTGGAAATTTTTTAAATTATAAAATGCATTATTACTTTGCATTAAGCCTCTCTTCACAGTGAACTAAGATGAGAACAATAAGCCAATAATCTAAAAGAATTAGAACGGATGTCTCTTTTTAAAAAATATTTTTAATGTTTTTTTTTTCGCCCATAAACACAAACAACCACGTATATTTCATAATTGAATATGGCTTCAAGTATGACTTGAAATATCAAAATTATTTCTCAAAAATTAGAATATGTAATTTGATGAGTATATTAAAAATAATTTGAGCATCCATCCATACATCATTTATAATTTGCTCCTTTTGAGTTTTCACATCAGCATTAGCTGATGGTCTTTCACTGGAGTCTGAGTGACAGCAAGTCTTCTCAGGTCTCCAGAACTCTTCTGAGTATTCTGGCAGATTGCAGCAGTGCAGTGTTCTGAATGGTTTCAACCCTTCCTCTGATTTCCAAACTTTCCAAACCCTTTTCTAATCCTTTTGGGACCGTTCCAAGTGCACCAACTACAATTGGTATCACTTTCACTTTCATATTCCATAACTTTTTCAGTTCTCTAGCAAGGTCCAGATATTTGTCCATTTTTTCATTTTCCTTTAGCTTCACCCTGTGATCTGCTGGCACTGCAAAATTCACCAGTTGACAAGTTCTTTCTTTTTTGTTTATCAACACTAGGTCTGGTCTTCTTGCTGGGATAAGGTGATCCGTTTTTATTTCAAAGTCCCAGAGAATTTTATGCGTTTCGTTCTCAAGAACAGATTATGGTTTATGCATATACCATTTTGTTGTATGGTCAAAATGAATTTTTTTGCATAATTCCCAGTGGATCACCTTCCCAACCCAGTCGTGTCTAGTTTTGTATTCTCGTTGTGCTAGTTTGCTATTATTATTATTATTATTATTATTATTATTATTATTATTTTATTTTATTTTATTTCTATTTTTTTCACCGCTTGAGTACAGATCCTGAATCTCCTTCAGTGAAATGCTAAGAGTATAACTCAAACCGGAAGTCGCAGAAAAAAAACGTGTCTTTTGATATTAAAATCGCTGAGTCAAAATTCTATGTATTTCTAAGTGTTAAGAGTCCAAGAACACGAACAGGATGGAACCACTGAGACGAAATCCAGTCGACTTCTCAAATTTTTTTTCGACGTTTTTTTTCTTCTTACATAAGCATAAATTAAAGACATATTTGCGTAAACAATACGTCATTTAATTTCTATTTTGAATGAAGTAAAGAAAATTTGAATAATTATTCTTTCAAAAATGGGATTTTAAAAAAATATTTGTTTTTATTACTCAACACATTTCAAACGTTTTTAAATTCAAGAGCAATTCTTTTAGATGTCGAATAAAAAAATGTAGGTGACTATGCTTATATTTCTCTCTCTCTCTCTTCTCTCTCTCTCTCTCTCTCTCTCTCTCTCTCTCTCTCTCTCTCATTCTAATCCTCTGTTCCCCCCCCTCTCTCTCTCACTTTCACACCCGCACACGCGCGCGTGCGTACGTACAGGGTGTTTAAAAAAGATGCAACCGTAATTTTGATAAATTAACTTGTTGGTTTGGTTTGGTTTGGTTGTTTTGTTTTACGGCATATCAACCCTTTTCGGGTCATTTAATGTCGAATCAAGTCATTTTGATATCAGGTTACTTAACTTCTTTGTATCCTTGAAAATATTAGTTGTAAACAGCATAAGCTGCGAAGATTGCTTTCTAACATATTTTCTGGGTAAGTTAGTTAAACATTGGAACGCATTATTGTATAACCCCCCCCCCTCGTGTTGGAGTCTTTAGACAAATATAGTTCTCCATACTACTATCCTCAGTAAAATTGAATAAAGCTAAACAGATTGTTAGTTCTATTGTCTTACACAATACTATTACAAACAGTATCTCTACTATTCTTCTTGAAAAAGGACTTTGGCATTAAATAACCCATGAAGGCTGATATGCCATTAAACCCAATCCAAATCGTTTCCGGTATCATGTCTGTGCGATAATGAGAACTTGTTTCTTCGACAGCCCTGTCGGCTGGGACTTTAGAATACACCGATTGCACCTCTGTAGAGGAGTAAGACCCCCCCCCCAATGGGGCCACCTAATTGGCTGAGGGTTGCTCAGCTTGAGACGGGCGGTAGCTGTCCAGTAAGATGAAGACATCTCTCCCACTGACGGAGGTCGCCCAAATCGAACAAAAATCTCGATACTTTTTTGACACACCCGTGGGCCATCTTCGTGCTCACAACTGCTCACAACTGAACTACTTGTAGAAATGACCTTATTCTATCAAGAAGCGGCAATCACCATATATATATATAATATATATATATATATATATATATAAGTAAGTTAAGTCGTCGGGTGGCCTAATGTCGGTATCAGACAAACAGCGAGGGAATATATCACCTTTTCACTAGTGCTAAACCAAGGAGATTGTTTATGCATCTGGAGTGGAGCGCCACACCTACCGTCAGCACCTCACTTTACGCACAGATCCCTGTGCTAATCATACGCTGAGTTGGCGAAGGCCGGTATCGAACCAAGAATCTTGCGATCACCAAGTCCAGTGTTCTACCGACTGTGCTAAACAAGCCCCCCTCTCTCTCTCTCTCTATCTATCTATCTATCTATATCTATATATATATATATATATATATATATATATATATATATATTATGTGTGTGTGTGTGTGTGTTGTGTATGTGTGTGTGTGTGTGTGTGTGTGTGTGTATAAGAAAAAAACAACTGTTTCTCCTTTTCAGTTTCACTGAACTAAATAAATTATGCCGCAATTATATGCAAATGTAATACATTTTCCTATTAGTTTACATGTAATTTGTAATACGTCGGTGTTAATGTAATTCTGAAGCTTAAAAAATTGTTCTTGTTAATTCGTCGTGAATTGTTTTTGTATATATACATATCAACACAAGTATATATCTTACTACTCACAGGCTTAAACAATAAATTGTACGGATTTATTCAATTACAACTAAAAATGCTTGCGGCGAAAACAACCTTCACAGGTCAAAACCATAGCTCACCACCGCCAGAAATTTAAAATTCTGTTTTCTTTTCGTTTCTAGTGAATAGGATTCCTATACATCCTGGACAGGGCTGTTTGAATTTCACATAGCGTTAATACTCTTGGGAAAGATATGAATCCCTGTCCTTCCAGCTATGGGTAAATAGTAGTTCATACTAGGCTTTTTAACGTTGGTCGGGCAACTAGTCTATCAGAATTCAAACCTGTTAAACACCGCTTAACGATTTGACCTTGCGTCACATCCTGCTCGTGCGGAGGGGTTGGTATATATATATATATATATATATATATATATATATATATATACGATAAAGGGAATGACTTACCGGGAAAAATATTGAGTTAATCTCAATATTGATTGTTGATACAAGTATTAATGGAATAAGTCAGTGTTATAACAAATATAAAGTGCTCAATACGTTAGTAGAGCGGATTTAGTATCACAGTGTGTATTGAAATAACCTATTCGAATTTCGCCATAAGGATCTTCAGGGTTAATTCCGAGGAATTAATCAAGATATTGATTACTTACATCTAATTGCAGATGTAAATATTGCAATTATGACCGTTGAAAACAATTTCGCAGTTAATGAACGCTATTGTATCATTTCGAAAGTTGAATGTCAAACACGATGTTGCTGGATCATGAACGTGAATGTTAATGTGAAATATTTAAAAAATAACAAAAAAAAAAAAAAAATGTCTGCAGAATAGTCTTCTTTTTTTTAAAAAAATCAGGTAATATTCGCGTTTGGCGTTTGCATTAAAAGAAATATGTTTACATTTACAATTTAAACATTTTTAAAATTAAAAAAAAACAGTTGATGAGTTGCCATGTTCGTTTATGCATGCATTTTCCAAAGTTCTTTGGTGTCATCATAGCATGTTATTGCTAATTTTTCCTCGGAACATAAAGGGCAGAATCTATCACCTGGTTTATAGCGGTGAGATTTTTTTTTAAATTCCCATTTTATCATAGGATCTATATCGTATTTGTCTTATATATTTGGAGAGAGAGAGAGAGAGAGAGAGAGAGAGAGAGAGAGAGAGAGAGAGAGAGAGAGAGAGAGAGAGAGAGAGAGAGAGAGAGAGAGAGAGAGAGAGAGGAGAGAGAGGAGAGGTGTCATGCATATATTTTATATTATCAAAGCTAGATATATGGTTATAGAGTTTTCTTGAAAGTGTCTCGTTTTGAGCCTATGTACGTCATTTAACTATTATTCTGTTCATCAATATGTACAGTTGGTTTGTATACTAAGCAAACACTTTGGTATTCTGCATTAAGGGGGCATAACTCTACTTTATTGTAACAATTACAGGGAAGAATCTCGTTAAAATGATTTTTTTGTTTAATTATCTAACGTTATATATATATATATATATATATATATATATATATATATATATATATATATATATATATATATAAACAGAAAAGGTTTTTAAACATTAAAATATGATTTTGACTTGTTTCTACTCATCTTGTTAAAATTTGAGATCATTTGAACAAAAATTGGTGGAATTATTAGATTACGAAATTCTATCATTTTTTGGAAACATCCTGTAGAACGGTTAAAACGTTTCGCCAAAAGAATTAAGACAGGAAATTACAACGAATTCCATACAGAATATTTCAATAAAACTTAGAGAGAAAGTAATTAAAACCTCTGACGTTATATAAAAAAAGAAATGGTTGGTTTCTTATTAAGAGTCTAATATGTGAATTGACATTAAGCAGTTGCCTTCACAACAAATCGAGCAAGAAACAAATAAACAAATAAATGGATATTTTAGGAAGGGCTTATCGAGAAAGAATTACCAGATTATTGGCTTCTCAGAAAATGGCGTTAACCA
>CM042144.1:84293267-84300767 GCA_023376005.1 Doryteuthis pealeii
CACCACTAGATACAATTTAACGTCATACGCAGGACACTGAGACTGTGAGGCACCTCCTTCTTGCACATATATGATAAAAAGGTTTGGGAGTTGGCCATGAGTGCAATAGGGTTGGGACAAACCTATAGGTGCTAGGGCTTGAGGTGTCCAGCCGATAGATTGGAGGGGACTAACCGCCCGTTTAGCCCAGGTAAGGTGGAGTGTTGCAAGCCATGAACTGCTCAACCACCAGGATTCCGTCCTTAAGAAGTGCAGGTCGCCACCTTTGCCCAAAAGGTGGCCTCATTGAGGGGATTAGCTCAGTCGGTAGAGCACTTGCCTAGGAATCGCAACTTTCCTAATTCGTGACCTACCCTACAGCTCCAGCCGACAAGGCGGAGAATGGATAAGTGTGTGCGCTAACTTGTTACTTGCAAGTTATGGTTGCCATGTTATTCATGTGAACTAGTTTTCCCGCCTTTTCTATTTGTTTTTTCCCTTTTATTTCCCACGGAGTTATTTACATTTCTCCCGTTGCTTACAAATCATACACAGAGATATTTGTTTTCGAAATGTTAAATCTTTCTTTCAATTCTCTCCTTTTTTTTTTTCGTTCGACTTTCTTCTCTTGTGTCTCAGTTTGGCCATATCTACATTGTATTTACTTCGTACCCCACTTGTACGGGTTAGGCTATTAACGTGGGACCACCCACAAACCGAAGCTCATGGGTGACAGGTGAAAAATTGCGTCGATCCCGTCGGCAGTCCCCCTCAAGGGGGGCGCCTCAGGCGCTGGGCAATAAACCCAGCCCTGCACCTTTAAATCGAGGGGGCAGAGATATTTGTTTTCGAAATGTTAAATCTTTCTTTCAATTCTCTCCTTTTTTTGTCGACTTTCTTCTCTTGTGTCTCAGTTTGGCCATATCTATATACAGATAACATGCAATTGTATTTATATATACAACAAAATAGCGGTTTACAGTGTGAACGGGAAGACTAATTTGCATATTGATATTAAATAATTGATTTTAATAAATATTTGCTTAGTATTATTGATTTCTAATTGTTTGGTTTTATCTTAATGAATATGAGCAAAAGTCTCGGGGATAAATCTTAAGAAATCCATTAACAAGAAGAAATAACTGTCCTTTTATTCTTTATTTCCTATATCAACTAAATAGTTAAATTAGGAAAATTTTGAAATGAAAGACGAGAGTGGTAGAAGATTAAGTTCTATTTTTCGATTATACCCGCCTCTGTTTTAAATCTTTTTATCTGTATTCTTATTTAGTTTTATTAGCCTTTCTAATTCAATGTAATATTTTATTACATTAAAACGTAAATACTTACACCCGGAGGGTGCATATATTTGTTTGTTTATTAGTAAAATTGTTATGATATATGTACACAAAAAACACACACGCGCACACACAGATATGATCTTGTTATGAAGTCTACGTATGCTTCTTCGGAATATCTGATGAGTCTCTCTCTCTCTCTCTCTTCTCTCTCTCTCTCTCTCTATATATATATATATATATATATATTAATATATATATATATATATATATATATATATATATGGAGTCCGCAAAAATTTGACATCATTTTATGAAAAGAATTTTAAGAAACTTTTTCGTCATTTTATGAATATATATATATATATATATATATATATATATATATATATATATATATATATTCATAAAATGACGAAAAAGTTTCTTAAAATTCTTTTCATAAAATGATGTCAAATTTTTGCGGACTCCATATATATATATATATATATATATATATATATATATATATATATATACACACACACACACACACACACACACACACACACATACATATATATATATATATATATATATATATATATATATATATATATGAAAATAATTTCTGGTTGTTTTAGGAGCATGAAAAAAGATTAGAAACATGAATATTGTGTTTTAAATCTTATTCATTTACCAATATTTCAAAGGGTTCGCTCTTTACCAAAAGTTAGTGATAGACTGTCTGTTCAGTCAATCTGTCACAAACCTGATAAACAATGAATTGAAGAAGTCGACTAGATCGTCATCAGATGCTTAATTTCTTAGTGGTTGTCATCTCTCTCTCTCTCTCTCTCTCTCTCTCTCTCTCTCTGTTGACTTTTTTGTAATATATATATATTTACCAACCCCTCCGCACGAGCAGGATGCGACACAAGGTCAATTTCTTAAGCGGAGTTCAGCAGGTTTGAATTCAGAGTTTTCCTTCTCCTAGACCGGTTGCCTAACCAAGGTTAAAGAGCCCAGTCTGCCCTACTATTTATCCATAGCTGGAGGGAGAGTAGGATTCATATCGTTCCCAAGGATATTAGCGTCAAGTGAAATGCAATTACCACGTCCAGGATTTGAACTCGGGGCGACGAGTCCATTTCCCATGACTTTAACCATTACACCACGCGCTTCCTACCTACACCTTATATTACAAAAAAGGTGTGTTAAAAGTCCACTCCTACTTATAGACTCGGCGAGAACTATGTGATCAAACTATTGACCAATCGCTGGCAGTACTCTGCTGCTGATACAATACTTAAACCGGAGCATACTGACCATAACTACTTTGACTTTCGTGGACGACGGACATAGGATGAAATCACTGGACCTTTAACAATACGCAGGATACGACTTCTACGCAGGATAGGACTTATTCAATTACCAAAGGATTCCATAACTCAGGACTTACTTACTTTAAGCCCTTTTCAACTGGCCAAGGATGGCATTTAAAAACTTAACTCTCTCTCTCTCTCTCTCTCTCTCTCTCTCTCTCTCTCTATTTCATATATATATATATATATATATATATATATATATATATATATTTCTCTTCTCCTCTCTCTAGATAAAGGGATATATATATATATATATATATATATATATATATATATATATATATATATATATATATTAATAAATTTATCCCCCCTTGTCTCTATATCTCTCTATCTCTCTTTCTTTGTCATTTCATCCAAACGATCTGAAGAAAAGAAACTATAATCAAATGAAAGAAAAAAACCTCTTTTCTTATTTATTTATTACAAAAAAGTGTGGGAGAAAATTCCTTATTTGTTTTGTTTTTCTATGCAATAATTTATTACAAAGAAAACTAATAGGGTCGTTGATCAACATCAAAACATACAAGTAATCATTAATTCTGTTGATCAAAAGAATCGTCACTAATTTAGATCGTTAAATAAACAGAGCGTATGAGGTATAAGATATATTAGAAGATATCATGTGATAACACTCGAATATAGGACACTAAAAAAAAAACAAAAAAAACAGGACTTGGGTCAGAAGTGACTATCTATCCATCTATTTATCAGTGCATTTGAATTCAGAATTTTCCTTCTCCTAGACGGGTTGCTATACCAAGATTAAATGCCCCTGAAATTCTGAATGTGTCCTCATCGGAGTGGTTGCCATATGACTTCTCATTTAGTTACGAGAAGAGATTTATGCGCAGAATTGGTAATTCAAATCTATGAAAAACCCGCAAAAACGGCAAAGGCCTTTCTATCGTTAAAGTCTGTTCTTTAGTCAATTTTGCTGCAAAGCGTAACTAAATGGACCTATTCTAGAGGTCAGTGAACTTCTGTATGTGTCCTCATCGGATGGTTGCTATACGAGTTCTCATTTGGTTACGAGAAGATATTTATGCGTAAAATTGGTAATTCAAATCTATGAAAAAACCGTAAAAACGGCAAAGGCCTTTCTACCGGAGGAACAGTTGGATTTATACTTTTCTGGAGGCGCGTGGTGCAATGGTTACAGTCGTAGGAAACGGATTCGTCTGTAGAGGTGCAGTCGGTGTATTCTACAGTCCAGCCGACAGGGCGGTCACTGGGATTTAAGAATTATCATTAATATACACTGAAATTTTGGATTCCCAAGTTTTGATTACTACGATTGTTTCCCGCGATTTTTACGTGGTTTTTTGCGACGAATTTTTTTTGTACGATAACAATTTTTATAACTTGTAAATAGATTTGTGAATAACTAGCTTAACTGCCGCCTAATAGAGAGGTTTTTAACCTAGTACATGAATATTTTGCTTAAGAATAGCTTAACGTTTTTTAGTTGTCTTTTTTTTCAGCATTTAATAAAAGCCCAATTTCCGTTAAAGGCTGTTAATACCCAACACAAAACCAAATATCTAAACCTACAACAGTTTTTTTGCTGCAAATCCACAAAAGGATTGATATCACATTACCGTTTAACAAATATTACTTAGCCACAAAACACTCAGAGGAATTAATTATCTTTAACATAACCTTATACTTAATATAACCACAAAATAAGAAGTGACAAAACCCTATTACATGGTTATACTTCTGATGTGGAGGCGCCAATCGTGTAATGGTTATTGTCGTAATGGACACGATGACCTGAGTTCAAATCCTGGACGACACTGTTAGCATTTCACATAGTGCTAATACCATTGAGAAAGGTATATATATATTTACCAAACCCTTCCGCATAAACAGGATGTGACACAAGGCCAATTTCTTAAGCGGAGTTTAACAGGTTTGAATTCAGGGGTCTCCTTCTCGATTGGTTACCTAGCAAAGATTAAAAAGCCCAGGCTGCCCAACTATTATCCCATATCTGGAGGGAGAATAGTTGGATGCATACCTTTCCCAAGGGTATAAGCGCTATGTGAAATGCAAGTCCAGGATTTGAACTCGTGTCCCCGGGTCATTACATACCATGACACCACATGCCTCCACTTCATGCCGTAATATAGCAATAAAGATGAGGAAAGCCGCCCGAAAAATTGAAATAATACAAATTATTAAGTCTCAACTCATAAAACCAGATAAATAGTGTTTATCTGGGTGGTAATTTATTTTTCTAGAATTGTTTTTTCTCTCATTTATTCATCTTATTCAGTTGGAGGTGCGTGGTGTAATGGTTAGAGTCGTAGGAAATGGGCTGGATAAGACTATTTATCACATAGCGCTAATACCATTGGGAAAGGTATGCATCTAGCCACACACACACACACACACAACACACACCACACACACACTCTCTCTCTCTCTCTCTCTCTCTCTCTCTCTCTCTCTCTCTCTCTCTCTCTCTCTCTCTCTCTCTCTCTCATCTATGCGCTTTGTTTCAGTTTTACATTTATTTTCCCCGTTAAACCGGTTGACAACATAAAGGTCTCCAAAGTCGTTAATCATCTGCAGACTGAGGAGATTTCCACATGAACCAAGAAACAGGATAATTCTCCTGTAATTTATTTGTGAAAAACAGTCCAACATATGTTATCACGGGGAACAAGCAGGGGCATATGTAACATAATTGACCAAATAAGATGCATTTTCAACTCGAACAACCACGCCACACATTGTAATAAACGTGTTAAAATGGGTAAAAAAAGCCAGTTATAAAAACCCAAAACAATGTCGCAAATTGTCGGCTGACTGGGTTCACGGAGCAATCCAGTGCATATAAAATTGTTCATTCCATTGACGTGTTCATTCCAGGCAATCTCTCATTTGGGAATCAAAGGGTTTAAGGAGCCGATGTTTTTTTTTCCGGAAAGAGGAACATCTGTTGAAAACGGATCCGTCACGTTATAGGTTGCTTGATCTTAAGTATAATTGGCTGAATACTCTCAACACATAATTTTTAAATCTCTACAGACACAAAATGAATAAATAGAATCTAGTGCAAAAATTCAGCAAACTGGAACAAATACAAAAAAGGAATATAAGAGTGGGTGGGAAAGATGATCCACTGGGAATTGTGCAAGAGATTAAGATTTGACCATGCTTACAAGTGGTATATGCACAAACCACAAAGGGAATGCAAAACGAGGAACGACTGGGTGGGAAAGGTGATCCACTGGGAATTGTGCAAAAGATTAAGATTTGACCATGCTTACAAGTGGTATATGCACAAACCACAAAGGGAATGCAAAACGAGGCACGACTGGGTGGGAAAGGTGATCCACTGGGAATTAGACAAGAGATTAAGATTTGACCATGTTTGCAAGTGGTATATGCACAGACCAAAATTTGTCATAGAAAATTAGACGCATAAAATTCTCTGGGATTTTAATATACAAACTGATCACCCAATCTCGAGCAGAAGACCAGACCTGGTACTAACTAACAAGAAAAAAAAAGAAAAGAAAAAAGAAAACATGTCATCTTGTGTATTTTGCCGTTCAGCACACCATAGAGTGAAAATAAAAGAAAGCGAAAAGATAAACAAATGTCTGGATTTTGTCAGAGAGCTAAAGAAGCTGTGGATCATGAAGTGATATCAATTGTATTTGGTGTCATTGTAACGGTCCCCAAAAGTCTGGAAAAGAGACTGGGGAGCTGGAGATCAGAGGAAGAATAGAGACCATTCAATCCACACCACTGTTAAGATCAGCTAGAATACTTAGAAGAACTCAGTAGACCTGAGGAGATTCACTATTACTCAGACTTCAGTGAAAGGCCATCAGTTTAAACTGGTGTGAAAAACATTGCATTGTCCTCATTCTTTCTGTATAGTGTACCAGTGTCAAGTTAACAGCTTCCTTTTTGAAGCAATGTGAATTTAAATAATAAATTCCTAATTTACTTGAGCTAAACCAAATAAACCATTCAAGCCACACCACTGTTAAGATCAAATAGAATACTTAGAAGAGACCTGGATAAACTTGTTGTCACTCAGACCTCTGTGAAAAACACTAGTTATAATTGGCATGAAAAATTCGCAAGGAGTATAATAATAAATACTATGTGCGTACTCTTGGGAATGGGGGTTGGAGTGGAGAACAATGCATCACAATTAAGAATCGACCCTTTGTAATATCAATTAAAGAAAATGACATAAATTGGTAACTAAACTGCTACCCCCATCAGGTACATCTCGGCTTGTCTGGTCAGGTGGGTGTGTGGACACCCAGAATCGCAAAAAACAAGAGCTGTCTAACGGATGGAAGAGCTCCTTGGAATTCAACGGCCATCTAGACAGATAGTAGTAGTATTGGGGTACTTACTACTCATATAAATCCCCAATACAACCTGGAGCTACGGTGCAAGCGCTGGGGCTTCCGGAGAGGTTTCCGAGGCTTGCTTCTTATGAAGTGACTCAATACTACCTTAGACAGCACCCTGTAGCTACTCGGCAGTCCAGTTATCCCGGACTTTCCCCTGCTACTGGACCAACTGCCGGACTGCCAAGACAGTGGACTGAGGTATGTGCACCCTCTTTCTACTTAAATTATCTCAAGCAAAAAGAGCTGTCTCAGGTAGTACTGAGTCATTTGAGAAGCAAACCTCCCTGGAATCCCCAGCGCTTCCACCCTAGCGCCAGGTTGTATTGGGGATTTATATGAATAGTAAGTACCCCAATCCTATTACTATCGGTGTGGATAGATTAAAAGTCATTACCTCGCAGAACACACTCAAAAGAAGAAAGCTGATATTTCATAGCCATTTCAATTCCTTAAAATTGGCTGTAA
>CM042144.1:84325767-84355767 GCA_023376005.1 Doryteuthis pealeii
CGTTATTTTGTTGTATATATAAATATAATTGCATATTGTCAGTACGTAGACATAGTTAACAGTATTAATAATGTAAGACAATTTTATTAATAATTAAGGTTTAGATAAAAATAAAACCATGGAGAATGTGATGTCAATAACTAAGAGAATTGTGACTTGAGTAGGAATATAGTTTCGGTTACAGACAGAAAAACACACAATCTCCATTATAATAAGATTCGCGAATATAAATCATAATTTATGCATAAAAAGCTGGACACAGTAGCAGAGGATGTGTATATGTATTTACTTTGTCTTTAACTGTTTTATTTTCGGAAATTCCTCCGGACATACATACACACAACTGCCTTTTATATATGTATAGATAGATTAGGCGCGTAATCATTCAGATTTATGACTAACAGGATTTTTATGTCGAGTTTTTGACAATGCTAGATTTCTGCAAAAATGTAAATCCTGATTATCTGGTGTTGTTTATCCGCCGAATTCTTATTTCTTATGAGTGTTGTCACCTCAGCTAAATAATAGACCATTCCGTTTTTATTATAAAAAAAGAAAGCGAAGAAAAGGACACACAACACAAATAATAAGAAAGAAAGAGATACATTAGGGAACAGATAGAGAGAATTGTGAGCGCGCGGAAGCGATAACGTCAATCTATTTCAATCGAATATAATGAAAAGATCCTGGACCATTTGGACGGTCCCATTTTTAACCAAAGGGTGTTGCAAAATTATAACGGTCGTACTTTTAAAGAACACGTGTATTAATATATAGATTAATAAATTATCATTTGTGTGAATTCTTGAGATGAGGTTTGATATGTATCATTTTCATTTTTCGGACTGTTGTCCTCAACTTTATCGTGATATATAGAAATATGACATTTCGACCGTTGTACCCTCGGAAAGACACGCGACACCTGAAAAAGGCCGCTAGGTACAACGATAGAATCGGTGTGTTTTTATATACCACGATAAAGATGAGGACAACAGTCCGAAAAATCAAAATAATACAATTTTAGCTCAGTCGGTAGAGCACCTACCTAGGAATCGCAAGGTTCCTGGTTCGATACTTGTCCTTGCCAATTCAGCACATGAGTAGCAAAGATTGGGTAATCTGATCTGTGCGGTAAAGTAGGGAGCTGACGGTAGGTGTGGCGTTCCAATCAGTAAAAACAACCTCCCTGGTAGCGAAAAGAAGATAGATTCTCTCGCTGTGATACCGACCATAGGCCACTCCACCAACGTTACTTACTTTATTATTGCGAATGGGTAATTCCATGTCAAATCATCCAGGCTATAACACCCAACCCCTTCAAATTTTCTGAGATTTTGTCCAGATGTTGATTACGTTAAAGTTAAACAATCCCCAAAATTTGAGCTTCCAATTCCAAAAAATTTATTAAAAATATATGTTTGTCTGTAAAATGAGTTCTAGAGCTTTCCTACTACTAAAAATTTGTTTATAAAAGCATTTTTGCCCAAGGAATCCAAAAATGCTATTATAAAAGTCTTACCAATTTTAAGTTATTCATAATTTTTTATTTTTTCCATAGCAGGATTAATATCCCAATGTGGCATGCATCTCTGACAAAAAATTATTCTATTATTATTTCACATATACTGAAATTATTGTACCAAAAAAATAGTTTGGTTAACATCACCTGGACAAAAATTTTGAAAAATTGAAGGGGTTAGGTGACAATTTTACTTTTTTCTGGATGATTTGACATGTGTTGCATACCCTTCTCATTACTTACTTCTTACTTCTATTCTTCTTCTGTTCTTCTGACATCTTAAGTTCTTCTAGGTCTCTTCTAACGTCTGGACTTCTCTTGGGGACTTCGTGTCTGGTCTTCCATTGGGGATTTCTCTTTATCAGAAGCCCTGTCATTGTTAGTTTTTAGATAATAACACAAGACTTCGATTTACTTTGATCATATGTTATTCTCGAAATCCCCCACCAGACTACCTGCGCAGATCGAGTCGGAGCGTGTATCCACCGGAAGGAAGGATCAGGACAGGTCAAGCCTTGTCATTCAAATCCTTCAAGGCCATGGGCTGCAGCTTATAACGGCCATTTTGATTTCTACACTATTGCACATAAATATTAGGTAGCTAATAATAATGTAACACATGGAATTACCCAAATATTAGTTATTGAATTTTAATTTAACAACTTCAAATTTTTGCCAAATAATTATTTTAAAATATTGATTTTGAATCAATATAAATGACACCAAAATCGATATTTAACTTATGTCAACATTCGATTAACTCAATTACTTAAGATTAAATCAAAGAGGTCTTAATAATTTTTGTCATATATACAAGGTGTGTCAAAAATTATCAGGATTTTTGTACTTTTTGACACACCTTGTATTCTGAAAAATTAACGTTCCATTCATTCTTCATTTCTATCTCGGTAAGTACAGCTTTTAAACTTGGTACTTTTTGACACACCTTGTATTCTAAAAAAAAAATCAAAGAATGGAACGTTATTTTTCCCGAATATAGGGTGTCAAAAAGTACACAAAATCTCGATATTTTTTTGACACACCTTGTATTCATGAACGGATGAATATTATTGTACGCAAGCATCGGGATGCAATGGTTAGCAAGCTAGTCTCGTAGATCCATTATTACTGAATAGGGAGTTCGATCCTTGCTGGATCCCCAAATACTCTCTCTCTCTCTCTCTCTCTCTCTCTCTCTCACACACTCACACACACATACTTTCATTTCACATATACCTCCCCTCCACCCCCTTTCTCTCATATATCTACACCTATGTATACGCGCATACAAATACGAGAAATTAAACTTTTATTTCCTATCGTTAAGCACATTATTATAATACTAGCAGGACCTGTTGATATACCACAGTCTGATAATTCAATTAAATAACGTTTGATATGTTTACTTAAGAACTATGGAAAATAGTTCAATATGTAAAAAGTATAATCTTGATTTAACTCTCTCCTTTTTTTTTCTTTCTTTCCTTCTTTTCATCTTTTCATTATGTTCGATTGAAACAGATTAGTATTATTGCTTCCGCACGCTCACCACCTCTCTCCATCTTTGCTCTACTTTCTTTTTTTCTTGTTATAATTTTTCTTTGTAGTATGTCCTTTTCTTCCCTTACTTTCCTGATAATAAAAACGGAATGGTCCATTATTTAGCTAAGGTCACGACACTCATAAGAAATAAGAATTCGGCGGATAAGCAACACCAGGTAATCAGGATTCACATTTTTGCATTTCATCTTGGACGATTTGGACCGTCTCTTTTAAAAAAAAAAATTTTAAGCAGAGGTGTTGCAAGATGATAAAAGTCATACAATTAAAGAACACGTGTATTAATATATAGATTCGAAATCTTTTCATGAAAAGAAATTCATCTGATATTCATGTGAAATTGTGTTAAGGAGAATTGATTTCTATACAGAAGAATTGTAGAGTCAAGATTTTGCGTAACGGTTATCGCTGTAAGAAAACGAAATCGGTGACACGAGTTCAAAACCTGGATGAGGCTGTTTGCATTTCACGTAGTTACTGGGGTCATAATTCTTTTTAGAAGCCAAATCATGTAAAAAAAAATTTAAATAGACATTCTGAATTTATATCCAAAATATACTAAAGCATTTATAATAGTTACTAGCAGAGCTACCCGGCGTTGGCTGGGATTAAAAAAAGTTAAAAATGAATCTTTTATCTATATTTGTAAGTTAAACCTAATGAGTCAGATATACCTACTAACAGTTTCGCTTAGTAGCTCATCAGGGCAAAAATCTAACTTTATTTTTATTGATATATAAAACATTGTTCAGGATTTTTAAAGGCGTTAATAATATGGACAGTTTTGCGGCAAATCTAACTCAGCTAGACTTTAATAGAGACGTCGTCAATAAATAAGATGCTAATTAAGATTAAATAATGACTATTTCATAATATTTGAGAATATAACTTAAATAAGTAAGAAAATCGCAACGTCAGTGATGACGTAGTTTCGGTTAAAGGCAGACAGTTACATAATCTCTATTATAATAAAATATATGACTATATACATTTTAAAAGTTTAACTTTACAAATACTACAGAAAAACAAAAAAAATATAAAAAATCTCTCTACACTCCTTTTATGCTGTAATATCTACGTCCCTTAAGTGTTGGAAGTTCATGCACAAACGCTTAGAAGGTTCTTCACTGAGTGTTTAAGTGTATTTATTTATTTAGGCGACTGGCACTAAATTAAGTGTTTTCCAGAATTTGAATAAAACCGTCAGGTGTGCACGTGTAGCAATCCGACTTCTGATGATGATTATGATATACTACTTAGGATGAGGATCATAATATAAGTAGTAGTGATTGTGTTTGTCTTGGACCGTAAACAAATAAAAAAGTAAGATTGCGAAGAGAGGCGTAATAGGAGCGAGAAAATGGTGGAAGAAAGGTGAGAAAAAGAAAGAAAGAAAGAAAAGAAAGAATGATATAATGAAAAGGGAATTAAGAAAGAAGGTAAAGGTTTGATTTTGTTTTGTTTGTTTTACGGCACTCAACCCTTTTCGGGTTATTTAATGCCAAAACAAGTCATTTTGAAAAAAAAAAAGGTTCTATATTTCGAGTTCTTAATATCTTCAAATTGGTATAAATAATTTTCATTAACTTCATTTGGTTTGGTTCGGTTCAGATTGTTTTGTTTAATGGTAAACCAACCCTGTGGGTTATTTAATACCAAAAAACTGTTAGAGTGTTAGATAAATGTTGGCATTTAAGTTTCCATTACCGGTGTAATTTTTGTAGATGTATTTCGTGGATCTATTTTGTAGATGGATTTCGTGGATGTATTTCGTGGATCTATTTTATGTCTGATTCACAATTTTCAATGTATCTTTATTTCTCTCAAGAAGGATAAAATGTCATCCATGTTAGTATTCTTAAACAGATCCTTCATATTATTTGCGTTGAAATATTTATTTCAGATTGGAGCGAAAACTCCACACTCCATGAAAAAATGTTTGACAGTGTATGGCGTTTGGCATATTCCGCACCGCTGTTGAACCTCCTGCTTGAGCATAAAAGAGTACGTAAGTCTCGTATAGCCAATGCAAAGCCGAGCCAGAATTACCGTTGTACATATTTACCAACCTCTCTGTACGAGAAGGATGTGACACAAGTCATTTTTTAGGCGGAGTTTAACGGGTTTGAATTCAGTGTATTCCATCCCCTAAACTGGTTGCCTAACCAAAGTTAAAGAACCCAGTCGCCCTACTGTTTACCCATATCTGGAGGGAGACCAGGTGGATGCATACTTTTCCTAAGAGTATTAGCGCTATGTGAAATGTAGGCAGTTTCAGATTTGAACTCGGGTCAACAAATCCATTTCCTACGACTCTAACCATTACACCACGCTCCTCCATTACGGTTGTATAGTCGTTGTAACATACATATACCCGTGGTTGTATACATCTTAATCTCGTTCTGTATTTCTTCTTATTTGGTTGGTTTGGTTTTGTTTTGTTTTACGGCATATCAACCACAGTGGGTCATTTAATGCCGATAAAGTTTTGAAATAAATCAATTCTTAATGGATAATACAATTTTGTTTATAAATACATCTTCTTATTTGTATAGCCTGTGTTAGCTTGGACTGTCTGAATAAGCTTTTCTTACTTGGGTTGTTTCTTCTTCTTAAGATTTTGATTGAGACATTCGGTGCTGTTAGTTTGTTCTTAGTTAACAACTCAGGACATTTCTTTGGGGAATTCATATTTTTATTAAAGTCTTATTTGGATCTGAATCCCTCAATCGTACTGTAAGAATCTATCTCCGAACGAGAGGCTCTCTTGCAGGCCTCGTCCTTCGACGGCTCGCTAGAAACTGATTAGAATTAAACCCTCTCAAACCGTCTTTCATGGGGCCGAATAGGTAATAGTCTGAGGCAAACATTATTCCAGTGACGAGGAAGGGAAATATGTAGTGAAGAAGTGGCTCAAAGAACAGTCAACAGAATGTTATGGTATATGGATACATGCTCCCATTCGAAGGTGGAACATTGCTATTAAGAGAAACGGTGACTATGTGGAGAAGTAGGGATGTGATCCACAGAGAACTAGCTTCATTTTGATGTATGTTCCTGTGTGGGTAATTATACCTGTCCTAAACAAAATGGCATTACTTTTTGACTCTAGTATATATATATATATATATATTTATATATGAAAAATAAACCTCATTTGGTCACATTTCAGGCCAGACTATGAAAAAAAAAAAGTTTAATCATATCTGTGAATTTTATTTATGAAAATTATGTCTTCGTCTATTGGTTTCTTTCTTTCTTTCTTTCTTTTTTCTTTTCTATCTATCTATCTATCCGTTTGCCTCTCTGTCCCTTTGTGGCTCTCTCTCTCTCTCTCTCTCTATATATATATATATATTATATATATATATATATATGTGTGTGTGTGTGTGTGTGTGTGTGTGTAGTCTATTCATATCTCTCTCTCTCTCTCTCTCTCTCTCTATATATATATATATATATATATATATATATATATATATATGAGAGAAAGAGGAGAATAAAAGGAAAGAAGAAAGATAAAACTCGTGTTTATATCTATCGTACAACTATCTATCTCAGACTACATCTATCTATCTATCTATTATATCTGATTGTGTCTCTTATTATGTACTGTTGTTCATATTTATGTATTACGGTCATGTCACGCTAAAAGCACCGGTTACCGCTAGATCACCGAAGTTAAGCAATGATGAGCCTGTTCAGTACTTAATTGTGTGGACAACAGCAGGCATTGTAAGCAAGCTGTTGGATTATTCTTTTGGTATAGTTATTTACTAAGCGTAGCTTAGATGTGGCACAAGGCCATATATATGCCCCATATATATGCCCCATATATATGGCCAGAGAGAATCGAACTCACTAACACTGGTTTGTGAGTCTAGCTTGCTAACCATTACATCACGTGAGGTGCCCTTATTCTTTTGTGTATAAAGTGTGCTGAAGATCACGACTTATATTTATAAACTGTTCCAAAACAGCGATGGCTGAATCGGCCAATCAAAAACGCCCAAACATGTATTTAATTTACTATTTAAAGGCGTTGATAAATTGTCTTATAATTGCTCGCTGGAAGCACAAACCAACTGACTAGGATTATACAACTATCTAAGGACGTATCAGCGGACAAGGATTAAAACAGATACTACATCTTTCTACTTCTAGAAAGGATCCAATATTATGCCACAATGGATCTCCACTGTAAAAGTACTTTCATCTACAACCTTAAAATGGCTACACGAATCGTAACATATGCATGTATGTATGTATGTATGTATCTGTCTATCTATCTATCTATCTATCTGATTGTGTCTCTTATTATGTACTGTTGTTCATATTTATTACGGTCAAGTTACGGTCAAGTCACGCCAAAAGCACCGGTTACCGCTAGATCACCGAAGTTAAGCAATGATAAGCCTGTTCAGTACTTAATTGGGTGGGCACTTAAACCAACAGCAGGTATTGTAAGCAAACTGAGTTCAGTGTTTATCAAAATGTCTTGATTTGGCATTTAAATGATTCAAAAGAGAGTTGATATACCGTAAAATAAAAGAACCAAACAACCTTTTGGGGTTTAGGTGACTGTGTGGAATTAGTCTTTGGTTCGCCGGTTTCTTTTCTTCTAAACCCCATTATATGTGGTACTTCCTTCTGCTGATCATCAAGCTGAAAATGAATTAAAGGAAGGGAAAAGAAAAAACATAGACAAAAGATACTTTTATGTTTATGACTTTATTTCTAGGTTCATGGTTTTTCTTTGAGAGGATATTTTCTCCTGAGCCAGTCAATAACGAGTGTTCCCAGTAAGATATGCATTGGAATAGCCGAGGGTTCTTTTTGGTGCCATGAAGGGGTATTTTTTCTGCGAATGGTCAGAGGGTTCTTCCTGTCTGGTGCTTCCTGGGAGATTGCTATTTTTAGATTTTAATTTCATTTTATTTTAATCCCCACAAGCCCCCCCCCCCATATTCATTGTGTTCGTCTTTGTATGAATTTATGTGAATTCCTGGTCAAGGCAAGTCTTTACCAACTCTTCCGCACAAGCAGAGTGTGACACAAGGTCAATTTTTTAAACGGAGGTCACCAGGTTTGAATTCAGAGTCTTCCTTCACTTAGACCAGTTGCCGTAACAAGGTTAAGAACCTAGTCCACCCTATTATTTACTCATAGTTGAAGGAAGAATAGTTGGATCCATACCGTTCCCAAGAGTGTATTTGTCGCATACCACACTTGTATGGACTGGGCACAAGGCCTCGTTTTTACGTGGTCCCACCCACAAGCCGAAGCTCATGGGTGGGAAAGAACAAAAATTGCGTCGATCCCGTTGGCATTCCCCACAAGGGATGCCTCAGCGCTGGGCAATAAACCCAGCCCCGCCCCCAAGGTGATGCCTGGGGGAAAGCCCCCTGGGATCGACGCTAATAATTGTACTTTAACCCGGTCCAGTGGCCGAAGCACACTGAACCCCCCGTATTGGGCAGGGAAAAGAGTCCCAAGAGTATCCGTTCCCAAGAGTATTCGTGCCATATGAAATGCAACCAGCCTCGTCCAGGATTTGAACTCATATCGCCGTGTCCATTTCCTTCGACGACAACCATTACACTACGGGCACCTCCTAAAAGACAAAGACAAACCTTATATGGCAGTAAATCGTATTATTATTTACAAAACCAACTCAAAGTCTAAGACCCAAACTTGAAATAGAATTTATTATTGTTTAAGCTTGACGTTCTTACCAAATAAGCCACACCGCATATGCGATTTTTTTCGTGTGCTATTTTTCTTACATGTGAGTATCTGTAGGGATTTTCGTGTGAGCACAATAGATTTTCTGTGAATGAGATATATGTATATTATATACAAATATATTCATAAGAATGAACGTGCGTTTTTTTTTTTATAATACTAAATTTTAGTTAATTCTTTTTTTTTTTTAAGATAAGGTGCGTAGTAACTTTGGTTGAGGGTGGACGTACTTTGCAGTGTTTTCTTTTTCCGGAAATGAAGTCATTCAGTTTGACAACGCGATACAATAAGAAGAAAATGTGCACACGAAGCAGAGTTTTTTTTTCTTTTGTTTTTCTTCCCTTTTTTTTTCGGAAACCTGATCGCTCTGACTGACTATAAAAACAATCTCCGAGATGCTGAAGGGGGTGATGCTGGAGGGGGAGATGCTGGAGGGGGAGTAGATATGCTGGAGGGGAGTAGATACTGTGGGGAGATGCTGGGGGCGGAGATGCTGGGTTTATGATGTGGGGGGTCAGCTTGGTATGAAATTGAAATAAAGTTTTGAAATTATAAGATGGTAATAATGTAAATAAAATAAGTGAGGAATGAAGAAAGAATAAAAAGAAAAGAAAAAAAGAGAGATGAAGATTTAAACAAACAAAAAGGAAGGAGGAGGAGGAGGAGGAGGAGGAGGAGTAGAGAAAATGAATAGACGAAAGACGAGGAGGAAGAAAGCGTGTAGAATGATGAGGAGAAAAATTGATGATAGCGAGTGAGAAGTAAAAGGAAAAAAAAGGAAGAAAATAATAAGAAAAAATGGCAAATTCTTGACGACGATGATGACGAAGAAGAAGAAGAAGAAGAAGAAGAAGAAGAAGAAGAAGAAGAACAAAAACAACAACAACAACAACAACAAGAAAGGGAGGAGAAGAAGAGAAGAAGAAGAAGAAGAAGAAGAAGAAGAAGAAGAAGAAGAAGAAAAAGGTGGAGGGGAGAAGGAAGAAGAAGAACACAACAACAACAACAAGAAAGGGAGGAGAAGAAGAAGAAGAAGCAAAAGGTGGAGGAGGACAAGAAGAGAAGAAGAAGAACAACAACAACAACAACAACAATAACAACAAAACAAAAAAACAACAACAAAAGGGAGGATAAGAAGAAAAAGAAGAAGAACAACAACAACAACAAGAAAGGGGAGGAGAAGAAGAAGAAGAAGAAGAAGAAGAAGAAGAAGAAGAAGAAGCAAAAGGAGGAGGAGAAAAGAAGAAAAAGAAGAAGAAGAAGAAGAAGAACAACAACAACAACAACAATAACAACAACAAAAACAAAACAACAACAACAAAAGGGGAGGATAAGAAGAAAAAGAAGAAGAAGAAGAAGAAGAAAAAGAAGAAAAAGAAGAAGAAGAAGAACAACAACAACAACAAGAAAAAGAAAATACTAATTAACAAATAGCATAGAATTCACATTTGAATCACTATATATATATATATGTGTGTGTGTGTGTGTGTGTGTGTGTCTGTCTGTGTCTGTCTGTGTATGAACTGATATTAAATGCTAATTATTTTTTATAATACTTTGTGATACATAATATATAAAACAATTTATCTTTTACAAACATAAATAAACTTTGAGTTTTATCTTTCGTTTCTGTTCCGTCTTTGCCGAAACCTGTTTACAAATGTTTGCACATACTTGACCAAATTATTGGGATGTTTTTATGGATCTCACTTATTTGGGTTGGAAATTCCGGAGGTTTTCGGTTGGAAATTCCAAAGGTTTTGGGTTGACTTTCGGAAGAAATGCCGTAATCCTTAACTTTATTTTGGGACAAGAATTGGATAGAAGGTAGAGGGATTTTTAAATAGAATTTTAATGCTATTTCTATGTATATTTAAATTTTTAGATATCTTTGAATATACATAAAATCTTCCTTATTTTTGCACAAAAAGCAAGAACTGGTGATATTCAATGTGTATATATATTTACTTAGTCATTGATTGTTTTATTTTCGTAGTTTCATCTGGACATACATACATACATACACACCAACAGCCCATTATATATATATATATATATATATACCAACCCCTCCGCACGAGCAGGATGCGACATAATGTCAATTTTTTAAGCGGAGTTTAACAGGTTTTGAATTCAGAGTTTTCCTTCTCCTAGACTGGTTACCTAGCCATGGTTAAAGAACCCAGTCTGCCCTGCTATTTACCCATAGCTGGAGGGAGAATTGGATTCCTACCTTTCTCAAGGGTATTAGCGCCATGTGAAATGACAACAGCTTCCGTCCAGGAATTGAACTCGCGTTGACGAGTCCATTTCCTACGACTCTAACCATTAGACCACGCACCTCCCATCATATATGTATAGATTACTCATATTAGCAGAGGTTGGCATAGAACCAAATGCTGATGGGTAACCACGTAAGCAATGGCGCACTCCCCTTGGCATAATGGCTAACGTGCTGGACTGCAACATCGTAGTAAACGAGTTCGAACTCCAGTCGCGATATTATGTTCACTCCCAGACTAATACTCCTCGAAAAGTATTTTCTGACATCCCACCATGTCAGATGAACACAAAGTCCTATTACTGTGAGGAGCCACGCACAAAACGAATGCAGTGGGTAGTGCAAAAATTGCGGGTATCCCTTCGACATTCTTCTTTTGAGAATAAACCCAGCCTGACCCTTTTAATTGGAGCGGTTGTTGTTATCTGGGGGTATGCCCCCTCCACCTGAGATTCACACTGATATTATATATCTTACTAGTTCAATGGTCGAAGCCGCTGAACACAGGGCCCGAAAGCCGGGTAAGTACTCTTGGGAAAGGTATGAACCTCCAGCTATGAGTTATATAGTACCACTGCTGTTCTTATACAAGTATGGGTTTGGAATTAAATAACCCACGAAAGTTGATTTGTCATTAAAGAAACGAAACGAAACCAACGGTAAGCAACCTAAGGCATGTATCATATCTAAGTAAAAATGTTGTACCAACAGAGAGAGAGAGAGAGAGAGAGAGAAGACAGACAGACAGACAGACAGACAGACAGAGACAGAGAGTTGGTTGGTTGGACTTTATGACATGTCAAGCCTTGAGAGAGGGCATCATAACTTGTTGCTTTATACCAGATTTTTTTTCGTTGTTGACACATTTCCATCCACTAAGGACGATGGCGTAGTGTCCAAAGAAAATATCTGCATCTGCGCAAGTAGCTGAGCAGGCCAATCCCTGGGTGGCAGTCTTTGGTACACTGACTGCACACAAGCTGTGATGCTATCTCCTTTTTTCTGGCTGTCTTTGCTGTGGAGGTTACTCTCCTCTATGCCTCATTCTCTTCGTGGCTTGTTTAATATTAAGGTGCCAGGCCTCGATTTTTTGCATCTACCTCCCACGTGTTTGTGTCAATATGTCATATCCTCACGTCTCTCCCGCAGACATCTTTAAAGCGTAGGCGTAGTCTATCTACCGATCGGGAGCCTTTTACTAATTCGCCATACAAAAGGTGTTCCAGTATGCGTCCATTTTCCATCCTCCTGACATGACCAAGCCAGAGAATGAACCTCTCATAGAGGATGGAGAACATTTAATAGACTAGTAAATAAATATTGAGCCATAATTATATTGTGCCTCATTCCATCACAAAACCATACATACTTACATGCATATATATATTTTATAAAAAAGGTCTGCAAAATGTATTATGTTTTTAGAAAAAAAAAATTCTTTTTATCTTACATATGCAACACGTGTTTCTGATCTTCTGGTATCTTCTTCAGGCTTTGATTAATAATGCATATATATATATATATACATATTGTGTCTGTGTTTTTCTGTTTGTTTGTTGTTTTTTTTTTAATCTAAAGCGTACATATTGTATAAAGACTTTCTTTCTTTCTTTCTTATTATATTTTTCAGTGTAGCATGCCCTACTTCTTCCATTTCTTTCTTTATAATAAAAACGAAATGGTCCATTATTTATTTTACTCATAAGAAATAAGAATTCAACAGATAAGCAACACCAGATAATCAGGATATACATTTTTGATTTCATCTTGGCCGATTTGAACGGCCTGATTTTTAAGCAGAGGGTGTTGCCAGATGATAACGGTCGTACAATTAAGGAACACGAGTATTATGATATAGACACACATCATCCTTGATAATAGAATTTTATAAAGGAATGTATAGTTTAGTAAGACTAATTTTGATTTCTCTTTTGTTGAAAAAAATGCTTTAACATATCTAGGGTGTTGAAGCAACTACAATTGGTTTGAATACAGAGTTTTCCTTCTCCTAGACTGATTTTTAAGCAGAGGGTGTTGCTAGATGATAACGGTCTTACAATTAAGGAACACGAGTATTGATATACGAGGTATGTCATAAAAGTTCCAGACTGATCGCATTCTTCGATGTGAGGGGCATCGTCCTCTGTAAGTTTTTGCTACAGGTGCAGACGATCAACCAGCATGTCTACAAAGAGATACTGCGGCGTTTGCTCGTTCAGTGCGCGAGAAGAAGCGAGAGATGTGGCAGGACAACTCGTGGGTGCTTCACTATGAAAACGCACCTGCTCACACTCCCTTGTGTATCCGAGAGTTCCTGACCCAGAAGAACATCACTGTGCTGGAGAAACCTCCCTACTCGCCCGACCTGGCTCCATGTGATTTTTCCCTCTTCCTCAAGCTAAAGGAGGTCATCAAGTGAACCCGTTTTGAGGATGTGCACGACATCAAAAAGGCCGTGACGACAGAGCTACGGAGAATCCCGGAAGAATCCTTCCAGGAGTGCATGCAAACGTGGCAGGGAAGGATAAGAAAGTGCATTAGACTCCAGGGGAGTTATTTTGAAGGGGATAACTTGTACTTTGTAGTTTGGATTTGAAATTTAATAAAATTGTGACACCAGTCCTGGAACTTTCCTGACATACCTTGTAGAGAATTGAGATTTGCTGCATTGACAACTGCTGGTATTCAAGGTCCCTTATACAGATCTCCCCCTCCCCCCCAAAAAAAACAAATAAAAAGATTTATCAAGCAAAAATAGCAACAGCGTTGGAATAGTAGTACACTGAACAAATTATTATCAATTAAGGCAACAGTAGGAAAATGAAAGCCTGGTTATAGAAAATCTTGAGATGAGGAAGTAATACTGGCTCGACTCCGCATTGGCCATACAAGGCTTACGTAGTCTTTTATGCTCAAGCAGGAGGATCAACCACGGTGCAGGACATGTCAAACACTGTCAAACATTTCATCATGGAGTGTGGAGATTTAGTTTCAATCAGAAATATATTTAAACTCAAATAATATGAGGGATCTGTTTGAGAATACTAACATGGATGATATTTTATCCTTCTTGAGAGAAATAAAAAATATATCCAAAATTATGAATCAGATATGAAATACATTTACGAAATACATCTACAAAAATACACCTGTAAATGAACTTGATTACCAACTTTTATCTCACACTCTAACTGTTTTTGGCATTAAATAATCCACAGGGTTGATATGCCATTAAACAAACCAAACCAAACTAAACCTGGTCTTCTAGACAACCCTGCCTAGACCAGCACCCAGATCCAAGTACAGATCCATTGGGTCTGTCATATTGATTTCAATAAAGTTATTAACAATCAACAGCATTAACAATGGACTGCTTTTAGTGATTATCGATTATATGGAAATCTGATCTTTGATAAGATAAAGAGAGAATTCTTCCAAACTGTTGCCGCGTCAGTACTACTGTATGGCTGCACCGTTTGTAGTTTGGATCTGAAATAATTTTTTTGTGACACCAGTCCTGAACTTTTCTGGCATATCTCGTATAGATTTGATCGTATATCAAATGAAGTGTTTATGCCGCTATTAGAAAATTAGCAATCCGAATTCAATTGCTTATTTTCCCGCCATTCTTCACCGCTTTTCCCGCCATCCTTCACTCCTTTTCGGATTTTCTTTCCTTCGTCTTCATTCATCGCAGCAGCTGTCTACATTTTCGAGATGGGTGAACTGATTTCTTGGTTTATTCACATTTAGTTCAATCACGTGTGCCCCACATTTAACATCAGGTAATGTCGGCTTGTTTCGTCTATATATGTGCGCGTTTATCTACTTGGACATAAGTATGTATATTAAAACATCTATGGCGAAGTTTCTAACTATCTATATTTATGCATTCCCTTTCTCTCTTCCACATCTCTCTCTCTCTCTCTCTCTCTCTCTCTCTCTCTCTCTCTCTCTCTCTCTCTCTCTCACTCTCTCTCTCGTTTCTCTTACTCTCTTCTATCTCGCAATCTCTCCTTATTCCCTCTCTCTCTATCTTTCTCCCATCTCTCTTTCTCTCCTTCTTTATCTTTTAGTTTCATCCTTTATTTCCCTTACACACCTTTTTCTCATTCTCTACTCTCCCCCTCTTTCACTCATTCTGTAAACTCTCTCACTCCTCTTTCTTTCTCTCTCCTCCACACACACACACTGTCTGTCTGTCTGTCTCTCTCTGTCTCTCTCTGTCTCTGTCTGTCTGTCTGTCTGTCTCTCTCTCTCTATATATATTATATATTACTCTCTATGTGACTTGATGGTTGGTGTGGCGCTCTACCTCAGATGCAAAAACAATCTCCCTGTTCTAACTTGGGAAAAGGAAATAGACTTCATTGCTGTCAGGCTGATACCGACAATACGTCACTCCGGATATATATATATATATATATATATATGGTCATCCACAGACACGTGTTTCGACTTATCAAGTCTCTTCAGTGTGGCTAGACATTTTAGAGAGAGAGAGAGAGAGAGAGAGAGAGAGAGAGAGAGAGATGACCCTTCACATCAAAAGACTTACTCCTATAATGGTGACTCGAAAGGCCGCTTATCAATGCGTGATAGAAATCTAATCTTGCAAACCAATGTAGCGAGTTCAATCCGCATTAATTTTTTTCACTGCTATCCCGATGAAGATAGTAGCAAGTCACATGGTATTAAAAGCAGGAAAGAATCACCAATGAGACTGCGAACTGCCATAGTCACATGCCAAGGATAAGACAATAGAAAAGAAAACGACTGCTGATGTGATAGATCTTCGAGAAAGTTTCATAAAAACGTTAGTGTAAAAGTTTTTATAAAACAATCTCGTTCGGAATTCGAAATCGTTTCGCTAGTTTCGTTTTTCGAATTGATATGCCCGTCGGGGTTTAAGCTCAGTTATAAACCAAGATTTCGACGTAATAATCAATTATAGGTGGAATGGCCTATTGTCGTTATCGACCAGACATCGAGGGAGTCTATCCCCTTTTTGCTAGCGCTAGACCAAGGATATTGTTTTTGATGAGGTAGTGAGCCACACCTACCGTTAGCTCCCCACTTTACCACACAGATCAGGTTACCCGATCTGTGCTGGTATTGAACCAGGAACCTTGTAATTCCTAGGCGGGTGTTCTACCGACTGAGACTAAACCGGAAATAACCTATACATATATAAAAGGCAGTTGTGTATGGAAACAACAAAAATAGAGGAAACTTTGAAAATAAAACAATTAAAGGCAAAGTAAATATATATATACATTCACTATAACCAGATCTTGCTTTTTGAACAAAAATAATGAAGATTTTATTTATATTCGTGAATATAAAAAATAAAAGTTAAATGATAACAGCATGGATGTTAGTTTTTTGCATTTAATATCTTAAATAAGAGACATTAATTGTTCTTTTCAGAGTGTTTGGATTAACGCAAGGTCTTTCTTACGTAGGGATTTTAATGGAGCATCCTGCAAAGATCCAACTTTTGATTCAGCAATAATAGATCTGCAAGACTACGTTTTTTACTCCCCCCTCTATCCACGCGACGCTGGGTAGCCGCTTCCAATCAATTATAAATAATCATATAACCAATTATATCTCCTCTTTATTTGTCTTGTGTCAAACTTTATAAATACCTCTAACGTCGTGTAGATACAAATCGCTAATCGCTCCTATAAAGCGACATAACTTAGATTATATACGCGTACATTTATATGTATACACAGGTGCTTGTGTGCATATGTGCGTATGCGTATGTGTGTATGTATGTGTATGTGTATCTATGTGCGTATGTATGTGTGTTTGTGTGTGTACGTGGGTGTGTATGTGTATGTGTGTGTGTATGTATGTGTGTGCGTATGTGTGTATTTGTGTGTATGTGTATATACAAGTTTCTTTGCATGTACTTAGATATTATGAATGCAATTAAGTTCTGACTGCAGGTGCTTGCGTGCATACGTGCGTGCGTATGTGTGTGTATGTGTTTGTGTGTATGTATATGTGTGTGTGTCTGTTTGTATAAGATAAAAATAAATCCTGACAACTGCGAAAAGCTGGCACTGGAGGGAACTGACTGGAGAATTCATGTGGATGATGGCTGTACCAGTTTTGAGAGTGAAAGAATCGTGCATGAAAACCTCAAGTGTTAACTTCGAAAGGGTTACACCTGTCATATTGGAGAGAACATGGAGGGTCGGAAATGTCAGACATGTGGTCGAATTCTGTTGTCTAAGGCTGGATATGTCAATCATAGGAAATCTCACCAGGGTCAATTCATGCAAATTCCAGTAACAAACAATGTGTCTTGTGCAATATGTAACAAAGTCTGTAAGTCAGTTTCTGGTCTCAAGAGACATATGGTGGTGCATAAGCATCAAATTTCATCATCTGATTCATCTGATTCAACAGGAAGGACGTCCTTTCTATGTCATATTTGCATCAAATTTGTGGATCTGTAGCGGGTTTGATGAGTCATCTGAGGGTTCATGCAAGGAAGGGTTCTGGTAGGGGAGTTATGGGATTGTGAGGGACGGTAATGATCTTTAAAGATTATGCTATTGCTATGTCTGTTTGTATGTGTGTGTGTTTGTATGTGTATGTCTGATTGTGTATGTATTTGTGTGCGTATGTATGTTTGTGTGTGTGTGTGTGTGTCTGTTTGTATGTGTGTGTGTGTATGGGCGTATGTTTGATTGTGTATGTATTTGTGTGCGTATGTATGTTTATGTGTGTGTGTGTCTGTATATGTGTGTGTATGTGCGTGTCTGTTTGTGTGTAAGTGTGTTTGTATGGGCGTATCTCTGATTGTGTATGTATTTGCGTGCGTATGTGTGTATGTGCGTTTGTGTGTGTGTGTGTGTGTGTGTGTGTGTGTGCGTCTGTGTCTGTGTACATACAAGTCTGTATATATATATGTGTGTGTGTGTCTGTTTTTATGCGTGTGTGTTTGTAAGTGTGTATGTCTGATTGTGTGTGTATTTGTATGCTTATGTGTGTATATGCGTTTGTGTGTCTGTGTCTGTGTGTCTGTGTGCATCTGCGTCTGTGGACATACAAGTCTCTGTGTCTGTGTACACTGTACATAAAAGTCTGTATATGTGTGTGGGTATGTGTGTGTCTGTATGCGTGTGTGTTTGTATATGTGTAGGTCTGATTGTGTATGTATTTGTGTGCATGTGTGTATATGCGTTTGTGTGTCTGTGAGTGTGTCTCTGTGTCTCTGTGTACACACATGTCTGTTTGCATGTACTTTGATATAATAATGAATACGATTAAGTTCTGACTGCAGAGCTGACCAAAGCGGATGTTTAAATTTCGCCATTTTCTTCGTCTTCTTCGTCTTTTTATTAAAGACATCTGTCTAAATAGAAAGACTTCTGGGCGGAACAGACAATAACAAATATTCGGCACATGAGACTGAAAATGGAGGCAGCAGCAAACGATACTGGGTAAGCTGCTCCTCTTCTTTTTTTTTAAACCACCGGTAAAAGAAGAATGTATATCACGTGTCGGAAAGAAATAGAGACAGATAGAAATATGCTGTGCAACACGTGACAGCAGCCAATGGTGCCGCGTAGAGGGACAGTCACGTGTCAAACACTGGCGTTTGAAGTTGAATATCTCGCGGGAAAAAAAAACCCGAAAAAAAAAACCGAATCTATTTTCAGCACAAACGGATGAAGAGAATTAGGATTGTTCGGGTAGTTAGTTGGGTTTTATGGTATTTCAACCTTTGTTAGGTTATTTCATGCCGAAGACATTTTGTTTTATTCGTTCTTGTTGGGTATTCAATTTTTTTCAAACTGAATATTTTTAAACACATTTTTAATACTCTTTTTAAAAAAAATCTATTTAACCCACAGACGGGGTAGAGAATTAGTTAGTTGGTAAGGTAGTCTCATAAACCATTGACAGTGAATTCAATTTTAATTTCATGCTCCTCAAATGTAGCCTTGTGCCAAGCGAAACTTAATATATAAGTTAAATAACTCACGTTTCACAGAGAAGGATCATCAGGATAATTCTGTCAGAATTATCATGATCATTCTCGATTGGTAGGTTGGATTTTACGACATGTCAACCCTTGTTGGGTTATTTTATGCCGAAGATGTTTTGTTTTATTCAATCTTGATGGATACTCAATTTATTTTAAACTCAATTTTTTTAAAACACAATTTTTCTCTCCATTTAACCAAGATGGAACCCCAACAGGTACTACCACTCCGGATCACAGTGGACCTGGGACTAATGGTAATGAAGAGGTACTCCTTACTTCTCAGAGCTCCATAATTGGAACTTCACCATTAGATGCAGTTTAACGCCATACCCAGGACAATAAGACCCTTAGCCAGGAGAATCATATTGGTGCAAGGAATTGACGTGACCAACCGATTGATCTGACCATCCGTCTAGCCCAAGTAGGGACCAAAGTGGAGCGTTGCATGTCACGAACTACTTAGCAACCAAGATTCCGTCCTTAAGCATTACAGAAGACCACATACAGCCAACAGATTCCCTTATGGGTGGATTTTACCTTTCTGCAGAGTCGACAGAGCGCCTCCACAATTGTAGCCTTGTACCAAGTATAACTTAGTATATAAGTTAACTACTCAGATTAAGGATCATCAGGACAATTCTATCAGAATTATCCTGATGATCGTTCTCGGTCAAACCTTGCTAATTAATTTCTGGTGCTTATTTGGTTCCATAAAAGTACATATTGAGCACTTTCTAATGTTTATTATCCCGACTCGTTCCGTTTTTTTTTCTTCTTTTTTTTTTTCGTTGAGTTTCCCCTAAACTTTCAGAGCCATTAATAATTTTAAAAAATCCAATTTTTTCAAAAATGTTCATACCCATTTCTAGAAAAAAAAAAAGATACAAAACAGATTCTTCCATATTAAAAAAAAAATATGACGCTCCATTTCGAAAATATACGAATCCATTAAAAAAAAACTTAAATTAAATTTTTTGATATATCGTTCCTTTCAAACATAATAAGATACTTTTCTTTTAAAAAAAGAATAGACGTTATGACCGATAAAGATGAGTGGCGAAAGAGAGAGAGAAATAGATAGATAGATACAGAGAGAGAGACAGACAGACAGACAGACAGAGGGGGGAGAATGAAAGAGTCAAGGGAATCGGTGCTGTCAGCACCACTTGATGATGATGATGATGGTGTTGATGATGATGATGATGATGATGAATAAAATCTTGATGTCTTTGGTTTAGAGGGAAAATAACTTTTTTTAAATTTAGGGTTTTTTAATTCTTTATGGTTGGTACTATATGTTTCGGTCTCGCCCACCTTCTGTGCTTTATGTCACCAAATATCTATGGCCGTTTACTCTTAGGGGACACTTTAAGCCTACAAGGGTGGGGCAACCGGATATTGCAGATCATTTTTTCTACAAGAATCTCAGCGTGGGAGGTTGTCGCCAGAAATAGATCAAGTTGACCCCGCATCATTCCCTTGGGATGAATATCCTCAGTATGCCCCCCCCCCATCACCAAGGATGAGTTTGCCCCAGCAACATGTTTTCGCATTATGTCAAATGCTATGCCTGTCGCTTGATGGACTTAAAAAGTCACACGTGGAATCATTCTCAACCAGATGGTAAAAGTGCAACCCTTCCCTACCTCTATTGCGGGTCATAACAGCCAGCAAATCCCAGACACAGGGCAACCCCCCCCCCCCCCAAAAAAAAAACGACATCAAAGATACTTAGCAGAGAGACCATTCAACTGACACATGACTTCAAGGAAGTGAACATTTAAAATTAAAATAAATGAAAAAACTGTCATTCTACAAAATTATTTGACAAAAGGCGGAGGTCCGCCTGAAATATCAGGATTAAAAATAAGATTAAAAAAATAACATAGTATTCATCAATTTGATTTTTGGTTATTATTCTTTATTTTACACTTATTCCATGCTTCCAATACAACCAAAATGTTTCCCAACAACATCCATAACCCCCTCCCCTCCCACACACATACACACACAAATTGCCACTTCTTCACAGAATAAGACCATTTCTACAATTTCGGCTGTGAGCGCACGGGCCCAGGCGTTCAGCTTTGTTTTTATTCACTGTCATACATATGAAACTTTCCCTGGTTTCCTCTCATATGCGACCGTACGTGACTGAGAAACCCAGCATTTGACAGGCAGGCCCTGCCACACACGTCATATATATAGTCCGGCTTAGATGTAGGAAATGTATCCATGACGTCCGTCATATGCCGTTTGCGTAGAGACCGCTTCATAATGGAGTGTTCGAGTCGTTTTACCTCAAAGCCCTTGCAGCTATCATAGAGAAGTTTTCTCCATACTGCACGATTCGTAGCTATTCTCTCCCACTCGTGAAGGTTTATGTTGAGAGATTTGATGTTGTTTTTGATAGCATCCCTAAAACGCTTTTTGGGCTTGTGCCTCGGACACTTCCCACATTGCAGTTCTCCGTAGAATAATGCTTCGGGAGTCTGCCGTCTTGCATTCTGGCAAGATGCCCAGCCCAGCGCATCAGGTTTCGTATAATGCGCATTTCTATGTTGGACGTATTGGCTTGTTGCAGGACTTCAGTGTCTGACGTGAGGGATTGCCAGCCTGCATTTACTATCTTTCTGAGACATGTTTGATGAAATCTCTCCAAGGCTTTGATGTGTCGTAGATATATATATTTATATATATATAATTGAGGTAGTGAAGACATAAAGTCAACGATGCTTGGTAATTAAGTTTCTCGCCTATGTAATTTTTGAACATAGCTATACATGTTCTACTAATGATATTCAACACTCCTTACTTATAAATATAGCAATCTATATAATAAATATATATATATATATATATATATATATATATATATATATTATATATATATAAAATTTGCTCTACTTCGTATTGAGCGCTTTGTATTTGTTATATCGCTGACTTACCCACTGAATTTTGCACCTCCCAACCATCGTGCCATATTCACTGGTAAGTCACTTTTTATCTCTCTCTCTCTCTCTCTCTCTCTCTCTCTCTCTCTCTCTCTCTCTCTCTCTCTATATATATATATATATATATATATATATATATATATATATATATGAAGTGTGAGCAAAAAGTATATTTTTTCATTTAAAGCTAATAAAAAATGCAAATGTCAGTATATCAGTGGGTCATATTTTTTCAACTTTACGCCTAGAGACCATAGCCGAACATATTATAGCATTTTGGAATCAAGCCGGCTATGTGAGTAAATATTTTTTTAAAATCCGGGTCGAATCAGAACCCGCAATTAGGCCGCCCCGCCGATTTTACCTTTTTTTTTCACCATGACATGCAACACTTCACTTTGGCCCTTACTTGGGTTAAGTCGAATAGTTGATCACGCCAAGCCCTAGCACCTATATAATGATCCCCACCGTATTTGCTCTATAAGAAGATACCAGCCCAGTCCAGCCAGAGAGCAGAGGGTCGATCGATTAATAGACCAGCCCAAATTAAAGTGGAAAATAGCAAGATTGAAGAAACAGAAGCTAAGTATGAAAACAAGCTCTGTCGGCAGAGCTTCCGACAGAATCACAAGGCTCCTGACTCGATACCGGCCCTCGCCAACTTACTGTATGAGTAGCACAGGGATCTGTGCGGTAAAGTGAGGAGCTGATGATAGTGTGGCATTCCATCTCAGATGCTAAACTGATCTCCTTGGTCTAGCGCTAGTGAAAAGGGGAGAGACTCTCTCACTGTCTGGCTGAACCCGACATTAGGCTGCCCCGCCGATTTTACTTTTTTTACACCATGACATGCAACACTTCACTTTGGCCCTTACTTGGGCTAGGTCGAATAGTTGATCACGCCAACCCCTAGCACCTATATAAGTGTCCCCACCGTATTTGCACTTATGGCTAACCCTAACCCTTTTTATTATATATGTGTTAGAAGGCGGTGTCTGTGGTACTTAGTGTCCTAAAATATGACGTTAAACTGCATTTGGTGGTGAGGTTCCAATTCTGGAGTTCTAGGGAGTGTCGAGTACCTCTTAATTGCCATTACACCCAGCTCTAATTTGACCCAGCGTGGTAGTACCTGTTATGGTCCCATCTATGGGTTAAATAGATAAAAAATGAGCTTAAAAAATGATTACCCAACAACAATAAATTAAACAAAACGTCTTCGGCATAAAATAACCCAAGGGTTGACATGCTGTAAAATCCAACCAACCAACCAACCAACGTGACGTGATGCAGTTGTTTTAATTCAGTTAAAGATCGCACAATGTTTTAATCACAAATACGCTAAACTAGCATACTATTCGGTTGGTTGGTCGCTTGCTTGGTTAGATTTTACGGCATGTCAACCCTTGTTGGACTATTTTATACCGAAGAAGTGTTGTTCTATTCATTATTGAGTTTTTTTAACTCAAATATTTTAAGCACATTTGTAAAAACTAATTTTGTTTTATTTAACCCATAGATAGGACTCTAACAGGTACTACCACTCCAGGTCAGTTAAAGTTGGGGTTAATTTCATTTTGATTACACATTACACACATTACACACACACACACACACACACACACACACACACACACACACACACACACGTGTGTATATATGGTACTAATGCAGAATTGCGCAAAAGAGATAATATCATTAGATTACGTATAAAAAACGTTACATTTCACGGAAATACGCGAAACCTTTCAGACGATAAGGTTAGAGTAAGTGTGAGGGTTAGTTTTAGGGTTTGGGGTTAGTGTTAGGGTTAATGTTAAGGTCAGTGTTAGTGTTAGGATTAGGGTTAGGCTACGTCGGGAGTGCGTAAAATGCGATTCTAATGATATTCTCTCTTGCACGTTATTCTGCATCTGTACCATATATATATATATATATATATATAATATATATATATATATATATATAATGAAATAGATAGGAATTCCGAAATATAGCAAAACATTTTCTGATGCTTAATTTCAAGCGGCATTTAATTGTAAGTACATTATTTTTTCAACTCTTTCTTTTAGTTATTGAATTTAGTTAGATGGTATTAATGTACCATGCAATGTTCGTCTTATATATATATATATATATATATATATATATATATATATATATATATATATATATGTATGTATAATATATATATATATACATATTATTATTATTATTATTATTATTATTATTATTTATATTTTTGCTTGAAGGCAATTACTATTACAATGCGTATATCGCATAAAAATAGAAGATAATAATGACAAGTGAATTTCGGTAAAAAATCATTCTGTGTGTAGAACATCGTACAGACTGTTTCAACTTTATTAAGTCTCATCAGCGATAAAGTTGAAACAGTCTGTACGATGTTCTACGCACAGAATAATTCTTTACGGAAATTCACTTGTCATAATTATCTTCTATAATTATCGAATTTTATGCGATATACGCATTGTAATTGCCTTCAAGCAAAAATATAAATAATATGCTTCTAAAAAATAAACAAGCATCCATATAGTAGTATCGCTTGACAAGCTTAATTCCGCTAGGATGGTCAGCTGTGTACTGTGGCCGAGGCGATAAAAGTGTTTCACTAGTGTTTCACTGCGTCTGCTGAAGTCCCGGTTTCGATTTCTGTCGGAGGGAAATCGTTAGTATATACCGCTGATGAGACTTAATAAAGTCGAAATAGTCTGTACGGTATGAGCCATCCTTTACTGGATTACACTTGTCAAGTTTATTTTCTATAAGAAAAAGTATCGAATTTTATGCGATACATGCGTTGTAAGTGCCTTCAAGTAAAAAAAATTTAATATATATATATATATATATATTGGGAAAACCCAAAGTATTCTTTTTATGTTTTCTTTATACAAATTTTGGTCCCTGGAGCGAGTTGAGATGCCTTCTTGTCCCTTTTTTAAAAGTGTATTAATGCAAAGTAAACAGAACCGGAATTTGAAATCACCGATTCCATTTCACATGCTATGAAATGTCTTCAAATTAAAACCAGGTAGGTATAGGGGTAGTGCACTGCACCTCGCCTAACCTACTTTCCCTCTTCCTACTTGCAACATTATCAATGACGTATTGTGTTGCGTATGTAGTCTCTCTCTCTCTCTCTCTCTCTCTCTCTCTATATATATATATATAATATATATATATATATATATATATATATATCCACAGACACACACACACACACACACGCGCGCACACACATGAGTGGCATAGGGACGTGACTTGTACTACATTCCCACGAGTCTTCCATGACCATGCGTTCAGAAAAGCCGACTCAGCCTGCCAAAGAGAAAGTCGAGCTTTTGTGTACAGATTATAAATTGACGTTGATCTGTCAATGATAAAATTGTGTTTTATTTGTCAGTTAAATTTACCCAGTTATTAATTTTTGGGTAGACTGTGAATTCACGAGAGTAATGTTTTACCATAGTCTACCGGACAGACCTGGGAATGACGTTAAACTCTATCTGATAGTGAGTTTCCAGTTCTGAAGGTTTGTCGAATGCGGAGCACCCCTTCATCACCATTGCCCTCTGGTCCACTCTGACCCGGAGTGGTAGTACCTGTTAGGGCCCCATCTATGGGTTAAATAGAAAAACATGTTTATACAAAAATTGAGTATCCATTAAGAATTAATTTATTTCAAATCTTTGTCGGTATTAAATGACCCACTGAGGTTGATATGCCGTAAAACAAAACAAAACTACCGGACAGATGTTAGTGGAATGTGAAATGAAGTTCAATTTATATATTTTTAATTTCTCAACTGGGATTATGCGAGACTAGCTTTCTAACCATTACACTACGATGGGGCACACTTTTACCCCACCCGTTAGTCACAGCTATGATGAACCATAAAGTCGCAAATATGGGACATCCATCAAGGAATTAACTCGCTATTCAATAGTAATGAAGCTGTGAAACTAGCTTTCTAATCATTTACACTACGATGGGACACCCTTTTCCCCTAACCCGTTCGCCATGATTAGTAGGTATTTACCCAGTCTGTTCACCACGGATATGATGAGACACAAGGTCGCAATTATACGACATTCAGCATTCGCTATTTAGTAGTAATGGATCTGTGAGACTACCTTGCTAGCCTTTACACTACAAATAGACGCCCTTTATCCCCCAACCCGTTAGGCAAGGTCGCAAGTATTGGGCATCTAGCGAGGGTCAAACTCGTTATTCAGTAGTAATGAATCCGTGAGACTAGCCTGCTAACCAATACACCACGGTGGGACGCACTTGTAGATTAAAATAGTATCCTAATGAGAGATAGTCGAATTCGTGGGAAAGAAAATCTTTCGTGATAATTCATTTAAAATTGGTAGAAAAAAAACTTGTTACGAATAAGACGTTAATTAATTTTCGTTGTTAATATATCCCCATGTGCATGAAGTGGAAGTTAATCGTTAATTTATTTAAAAATGTGTATTCCTTAATTAGTCACGTTCATATAAATAAAGACAGTTCGTGTTTGAACATCAGGATTTTTCTAGACTGAAAAATTCACACGGTAGATCTGAAAAAAAAAAAAGATTTTTTTTGCCCTTTTTATTTCCTCTCGACTAGAACTTTCTAAATTTTTAGCACTGACAACTTTTTACAAACAACATTTTTGGACCATATGACATTTAGGCACCCTTTTTGTGATGTCGATTCATAAGGACATTTTTTTCATTTACACCGTCAAAATCTGGTTGTTTGTTAGGGGTTAGGGTTAGGGTTAGGGGTTAGTTTTATAATTTAAAAAATCCTTTAAAAATCGTATGTTAACAAACAACCGGATTTTGACGGTGTAAATGAAAAAAATGTCCTTATGAATCGAGATCGCAAAAGGGGTGCCTAAAGGTCATATGGTCCACAATTTTTGCTATATATTACTCAAGTCTTGTTATCCAAGCGAAACATAATCCAAAATAATTCAATGAAAAATATTTCTCAGTAATTAAAGAAATTGCCATACTTCGAGATTATTGGTAGCAACATTGAAATGTCGCAAAGCACATTTTCGTAAGTTCTGCCTCAAAGACATTTAATAAAGCATTTGATATCGTGTAAATTACACGGTATTGTCATTATTGAAAATATCACCCAAATAGTATTTTTGTTCTCTTGATCCTTGTTTTTCCTATTTTGAAGGCAATCTTTTCTGTATTCTTCTCTGATGCAACCGTAATTCAAGAGCTCACCAATTCCACCTCAATTCCACAAAGAAGAAATCCTATCATACATTTTGTTTGTTTGTTTGTTTATTGATTTTAACGGCATATCAACCCGTCTAGGGTTATGTCATGCCTAACGGTTAGGAAGTTATACATATCGTGTATTTATATTTATACTTTTTAGTAATTGGTTTTAACAATGTGTTAGCATTATCGGGGATTATGTTGTATGGTATTGATTTGTTTCATGTCTATATTCTATGGTATAATTTTATTTCCCTCAAAAAAAGAGAGAATATCCTCCATGTTGACATTTTCAAACAGGTCTTTCATATTGTTTGCTTTAAAATAATGGTTTCTGATGTGAGGAAAAAACCCGCATTCCATGAATAAAACCAATTACTAAAAAGTATAAATATAAATACACGATATGTATAACTTCCTAACCGTTAGGCATGACATAACCCCAGACGGGTTGATATGCCGTTAAAATCAATAAACGACTAATTTTTTTTAAAAACAGTTTTTTAAACTTTTAAATAGAAAAGTTGACATGCCGTAAAAATAACCAACCAACCAACCAACCAACTCATGATGTAATATTATAAAACATTTATTATGCATATATTTAAAAGATTGAACGATTCACCTTAAAAAAGATTGGATCATTTCCTCCATATTTTGCCAGTTCATTGCGTAAATTACTGACTCTTAATAACTGGCTACACATAATGTTTTAGCAAGTTATAAAAAAAATAGCACAGAGGTTACCAAAGGCAAAATGAACAATGAATGTCTGTTGCGTTTTGTTTGCCAGTATTTGATTTGAAGATTGCATAGGCGAGAAACTGTCAGTAACCAGGTGTTGACTTCATGTCCTTGTTACCAAAGATTTTAGCACCCATATTATCTACAATATATATATATATATATATATATATATATATATATATATATACAAGGACTGTCAAAAAGTATCAATTTTTTTGTACTTTTTGACATACCTTGTATTCTGAAAAATAAAGTTCCACTCATTTTTTTTTCAGAATACAAAGTGTGTCAAAAAAGTACCAAGTTTAAAGCTGTATTTACCAAGATAGAAATGAAGAATGAATGGAACGTTATTCTTTTTTCAGAATACAAGGTGTGTCAAAAAGGTGCCAAGTCTAAAGCTGTATTTACCAAGATAGAAATGAAGAATGAATGGAACGTTATTTTTTCAGAATACAAGGTGTGTCAAAAAGTACAAAAAATCTCGATACTTTTTTGATACATCTTGTATACATAACAAAATTTGGTTATTGAATAACCCACAAGAACTGATATGCCATTAAATAGCAACCAACCATTAACTGAAATCAATTGTGCAAACCAGTGAGCTTAAACTCATGACGTAATATTATAAATCATTTATTATGCATATATTTAAAAAGATGGAAAAAAGATTTGACTGTTTCCTCCATATTTTGCCAGTCCACTGCGTAAATTACTGACTCTTAATAACTGGCTACCCATAATGTTTTAGCAAGTTATAAGAAAAAACAGCACAGGGAATACCAAAGAAAAGATCCAATGAACAATGAATGACTGTTGCGTTTTGTTTGAAGTTTAAATCTAATTCCATTTTGGCCACTAAATACAAAATGGCTGTTCATTGGACCATGGCACTTGAAGCTCTGAAAATTGTTGCCTTTGTCAGGGGACATTTTGTGTTAACTGATCCATATAGAAATTAAAAGAGGAATATAAAATAAAAGTATATGCAGTTGTTTCATGAAGAGTGAAATCGTTAAAGAAATTAACCAGTTATCTGTCGCAACAGATTTTGTCTTCTTCCCGAAAAGAAAAACCACGCTGCTTGGTTGGATTTTGCGGCATTACACCACGATATGACGCCCTGTATTTACCTAACCCGTCCCTCATGTATTCGAAAGCTCCAGCTAACAGGGCTACAATTTCTCTGGTCGAACGCTAGTGAAAAGGGTATAGACTCCTTCACTATCCGGCTGATACCGACAATAGGCAACTTTACTTACTTTGCAGAACTATATTTATTTACTAAGCGTAGAAAGGCCTGATGTATGGGGTACCCAGTGAGAATCGAACTCACTAACAACGATCTGCTAATATAGTTTGCTAACCATTACACCACATATTTACCAACCTCTCCACACGGGCAGGATGCGACACAAGGTCAATTTCTTAAGCGGAGTTTAACAGGTTTGAATTCAGAGTTTTCCTTCTCCTAGACTGCTTACCTAGCCAAGGTTAAAGAGCCCAGTCTGCCCAACAATTTACCCATAGCTTAAACACTCCTACTAACACCAGCAATTTACCACCCCTCCCCTATTAACGACCTCCTAACTCACCAGTATGAAAATGTCCACCGTTGAAGCAAGAACTCAACCCAACTTCCTGAAGAAGGTCTAACATACCGAAGCGTTATAACGTCGACATCACTACCTATAATAAACATCTTGTACAACACCCCGTGTTTGTCTATCTCTCTCCATATTCCTAGTCCTTTAAATTGACCCTACACACATTTCCAAATGGATTCCCGCTACATCACATATAGAGATTTACCTAGAACGTCATTTCTTTTAATGGAGTCCGCATGGCTACAATTCTAGCAATGACAGATTTTTTTAAAGACACAAAAATAAACAAATAGAAAGAGGAGAAAATAGAGAGAGAGA
>CM042144.1:84358267-84381671 GCA_023376005.1 Doryteuthis pealeii
GTTTTAAACATCGACAATAATTTTAAAATATTAATAAATCATTCTCACGACTCTTATTTTTCATATTTATTCATTACTCTTTCACAGAATTAAACACACACATACACACACACACACACACACACACACACACATATATATAATATATATATATATATATATATATATATATATATATTCATGGTTTTTTATGTTTTTTTAAGTTGGGCGTTATTACGAACCATCTAAAAATAAATGAATGGACTCGATGTTATGGAGTATTGGATTCACTTATTTTTTTATTATTTGTTATCATAAATTTTCGGGTTCGTTAGATAAGATACCCTTTTTCAAATGAATGTTGCTCCTGTTCAACGGATCTTTTGTCTTTGTTGTTATTGACAGCGGCAGCGTCTGTAAAATATTTATGATAACGGAGTATTCCGATGTCAGCGTTCAGTCCCCCCACGTGAGTTTGTAATTTTAGAATCCATTTAGTTTCTGCTTGTTTTCGAGATTGCGTTGTTGGAAATGCGTGTTCTATTAAAATACATTTGAGGTGTGTAAGGTTGTGTGGTAGGGTGTTAAAGTGAAGTGCTATTGTACTATGCGGGGATTTGAGTTTTATTGTGGATTTGTGGTTATTTAATCTTAGTCTAAAAGATGTTGATGTTTCTCCCACATATCCGCTATTTGTGCATTGTGTGCAGTATATGTAATATATGATATTAGCGCTATCGCATGTTAGGTGTGGCGGATGGATTGTTATGTTCGTATAGGGTATTTTTATTTCGGTTTCCGTGTGTATATGGCTGCAAATTTGGCACCTAGGCTTGTTGCATCTTTTGATACCTTTCTGTACGGTGTTAGGTAAATGTTCTCTGGATGCAGTGAGGATGTTACGTAGGTTGCGTGGGTCTTTTTTTGCGTTGATGGGTGGGGTTTTGAAGATGGACTTTGTTGTGGGTCGGTTTGTAGGGTTTTATATTGTTCAGTGAGTAGCTTAGTCAGTTTGTGCATGTGTCGACTGTGGTGAAATACCATAGGGATTCGGTCATTAGTTTAGTGTGGTTTATATTTGAGTAGTTCCTGTCTATTTAGAGATGATGCTTTGTCGAATGCTTTTTTTATTAATTTTATGGGGTAATCACTATTTAGGAATTTTCTTGCTAGGTTGGCTGTGTGTTGTATATATTCTTGTTGGTCTTCACATATGCGTCTTAGTCTTATGCATGCACTATAGATTATCGATTTTTTTTAGTTTATGGGGTGGTTGCTGTTATAGTTTAGAAATGTGTGGTTATCAGTGGGTTTGGTGTAGAGAGTGGTGTTTATGGTATTATTTCTTAATTTTGTGGTTATATCTAGGAAAGGGATCGAACTGGTGGAGTGTTCTATCGAGAATTTGATGGATTGGTGGTAGCTGTTAAAGTGTGTGTGGAAATCTAGGAGGCTGTTGAGGCCATGTGTCCATATAAGAAATATATCATCTATATATCTATAGTAATAGGTTGGGGTTAGAGGGTAGTCTTTGAGTAATTTTGTTTCTAGTGTGTGCATGAATATGTCTGCATAGCATGGCGCCATCTTCGTACCCATCGCCGTGCCCCAGGTTTGTAGGTAGTTTTTTGTTGTTGTTGAATTGAAAATTATTATGTGTTAGAATGAAGCGGATTATGTGGCATATGTCGTTGATTTTGTCTGTGGGAAGTTTGTTTTGTGTGAGGAATTCCTTCTTTATGTGATATGTTGGTGTATAGGGATACAACATCCATTGTTGCCAGAATGGTTCCCTCGGGGAGTGTACCTATCTTTTGTATTTCATTTAGGAAGTGCGTGTTGTCTTTGATGTGTGTGGGGATTGTGTGTCGTAGGGGATTGAGGATATTGTCTATGTATCCTGATAGGGATTCAGTTAGGGTCCCGTTAGCTGCTATTATGGGTCTTCCTGGGGGGTGATAAGTAGGGCTTTTGTGAGGTGTTCGATGTCGTGTATGTTATTGGGGTTGGTGTGGCTGGTTGAATGTTGTGCTATAAGTTTGGGGAGTTTGTGTATTTTGGGTCGCATGTAGAATATAGCGGTTGTAGGGTTTGCTGGTATTAGGGCCTTTGTCCTGGTTTGCGTGGGTGGGCTAAGATTTTTCATAAGGTTTATCAATTCTTGTTTGTATTCGTTGGTGGGGCCTGTTAGGAGTAGTTTGTATTGGTGTTTATTGTCTAGTTGTGCTTCTGCTTCCTCTCTCTATTTTTTTGTGTCCATAATAGTGGTACTGCCTCCCTTATCGGCTGGAATTATAGTTATGTTTTTGTTGTTTTTTAGTGTGGTTATGGCTATTCTTTCGTTTTTGGACAGGTTTTTTTGGGTGTCAATATGTCCATTTTTGTGGAGAAAGTTGTCTAAGTGTTGTCTTGCTTGTGTGATATATTGGTCAATGTGTTGATTCCTACCTTTTGGAGGTGTCCACGTGATGTTTCCTTTGTTGGGGTTGTTTTTCTTGTACGGGTTTTTGGTTCCGTTTTTGGTAGGTTTTGTTGTATTTTTGTTTGCGAAGTATTCTTCTAGTCTTATTCTGCGTAAGTATCTTTCCATATCGTAGCAGCTGTTGGCCGGGCAGTATGAGAGGCCTTTTTGTAGAATGGCGGTTTCGTGTTTGTTGAGGGTATGGCTTGATAAGTTCATGATGGTGTTGTCCGTGTTGTGGTTAGCTTCCGTTTTTTGTGTCCGGTTGGGATTTTGTTTTCCTTTGTGGCTGTATATTTGGGGTATGTGTTTTAGGATGTGGTCTTCTTCAATTAATTTGTTCAATTTTTTTTTTGTGGACGATTTTTTTGAAGTGTGAGTGGTATGTGCTCATGAGGGTTCGGAATGTATTATCAGCTATGGGTTTAGGTAGTGTGTTGTGTATAGTGTCGTTAAGTTCGTGGTATATTTTTTGCAGGTTTTTGCAGGTTAAATAGATGATGGATGTTTTGAATGAGTTGAGTATGAAAAATGTTTTTCATACTCAACTCATTCAAAACATTCATCATCTTTTTAACTACATAAATATTTTCTTGTTAAAAAAATTGTTCTTAGAAAGTTTTAAAAAATTAAAATAATTTTTAAGTGTTTGAAAAGCCAGTATAATCCGGACAGAGAAGTGTATTAGAAGTGGCGAGTCCATCTGTTAAGTGAAAAAAAAAACTTCTTTGAAGTGAATTCGTTTGAAATGTTCTTATATATATATATATATATATATATATATATATATATATATATATATATAAATAAAATGGAAATAAATCCGACAGTATGATTGAAAAGTGATCGAGAAACAAATGATAATCGTACGCTGACAGATATCTGTTTCGACCTTTTGTAAAAACGGTCTTATTCAAGAGCAACTATATTGATGAAAAAATGAGGAACAGTTAATCATTTGGCACGAGAGGTTCAAATAACGCTCACGTATAAGTATATCATTTGTTTTTCGATCTCTTTTCAATCATACTGTCGGATTTATTTCCATTTTTTATATACTTATATTGTCTACAGAAAAAACAAAACTTTGGATTAACTTTTCATCACTGGAGGTTCATTTTCGATATGGTAAAGACAGCAACACCATGGATTTGTTAACCATACGAATTCCCGGAACATTCCGTATCTTTCTTGATTTTGCTGCGGACTCCCATTTAAACTCGTTTTCGTGGGTGGATTGCATCTTAAACACATTTGATACAACGTTGATCTTCTATTACACTTTTACTTCAAACTTTATTGAGTTTTTCTCAATGATGTTGAGACTTTTAGTTTTAAAAATAAATGTTATTTTTATTGTTAATCCAAAATACGCATTTTTATACAAATTTTAAAAGTCATATATATATATATATATATATATATATATATTAATAAGACATCAACAGACACGTATTTCGGCGTTTCACGCCTCCTCAGTGTAGCTGGACACAACAACTATACCTGGCTAGGAGCGAACTCCGACTGACTATTTGCTATTCAGATTTCTTAACATCTCGGCAACTTTGACAGCTGCTGTAACGGGGCTTGGTAATTAAACTATTAAATACATAGATTTGTTTATATATTTTACGATCACAGGGATATCTAATCTGCGAGAAAAGGAACATTGCTTATATGTTTGGCAGTGAAAGTTAATTTAAATCACCCCCTAGAGAGCTCTTACCAAATTTATATGAGGAACGTTTTTTAGAAGTGTGTATATCCATATATATATATATTATATATATATATATATATATATATATATATATATGTATGTATGTATTCAAGTACATATTTCTCTCTCTCTCTCTTTCTTTCTCTCTCTCTCTCTCTCTCTCTATATATATATATATATATATATATAGAGAGAGAGAGAGAGAGAAAGATGGAGAAAGAGAGGGAGTGAGATATGGTCAACAACAAAATCATTCGTACTCCCATCAATTTATAATATTTAATGCCTGTATGATATCATTATTAACAATTTAGCTGTGAACATTTTGTTACACTTTATGAGAATCATAAATTGTGAATAGACCTATAGCTAGAAATATTTGAATTAAGGTCTGTTGCTTTAAAATCAGGGAGTCTATGGAAAATCACCCGCTGGGCGGTTGATAAAATTTGACCCCTTAGAGGCGCGCAATTGCGCACCATGAGAGACACGCGAGAATAAGTTTAGATAGTTAAGCAGATTCGACCCAGATTTCAAGGAGCGTAGACCTTGTTTGTCCGCTCCCGGGTCAGTCTCATTCCCGCGGCGGAATCAATATAGGCTAAGAATAAATAAAAGTTTGATCAAGCAAAACCAAGTCTTGTGTAAATTATTAAGACAATGTTAAGCTCAGCCCAGAAGAAGAATTAAGAAGGAAAGTCAACCCCCAGCAGAAGCTCTTGATACATGTCAGCTTTAGACAAGATGGCAGCCAGACAAGTCAGACGAAGAAGAGTAAGCAGTAAAAGTATACCAAGTAAGATCTACAATCTCTAATCTAATATGTATCTGTCTGTCTGTCTGTCTGTCTCTTTCTCTTATATACCCGAGAATATTAGAGTGGTATATACGACTATACAACAATTTATTTTTCATTGATTTATAGAATAGTGAAGATCCTCAGAGACTTGGTAGCATCGCTGAAAAGCGGATATTATTCATGTCAGTGACTGAAGGACAAAATGAAGACAAAAAGCGAATTTCAAAAATAAATGGGAGACGTTTTTACATTTGGTTTGACGACATTAATAACAGAAACGGTAATTAATTTCCTTTGACACTGAACGTACTAAATGCTGACTTTTATGATTAAAAAAAAAACGAATCTAGAATTATTTTTAGAAAAAGTTGGTATTCAGTCTGTGAATTGAAACTAATAAATAAAGGAATTGTCAGTGATGGAGGATTATGGTAAATGCAACTGAAAGAATATCATACGCAATAAATAATAATATTAATTTGCCGTTAAGTAATGTGACAGTTTCGTTTTAAAAGGGTGTATTCCCAAATTTAATCTAGCCAAAAACAATTTATTTATTTTTTATTAGGAGAAAAGCAAGTTGATTATATATATATATATATATATATATATATATATATATATATATATATATATGCGATGTATTTTTGTATCTGTATCCGTTGTTGGAAATACATATACCAGGTTTGGGCATAAGTGTGAAGCATTAACGTACTAGACATTAACGTATTATGCTAATGTTGTTACCATAATATGTTAGTTAAGGAATAAATATAGAAAACTCTGTAGTTTTTTGTTTTTTTTAGTTTCTTTTATTTTGACGTAGTGGTAAATTTTCAGGATAGTGACATTCCTTCTTCCCCTCTCCTCTCTCTCTCTCTCTCTCTCTCTAATATATTATATATATATATATATATATATATATTATATATATATATATGCACCAAGTATATAAAAATATATATATATGCAGCAAGTATTTTTTTTAAAAACTAGCTCAATAGACTCACCTGAGTACTAGAATTCCAAAAGTTCAAATAAGTAAGAAGTAAAGAAAGAAGGGACAATAAAAAAAAATATATAGGATAGGGAGGGCATCGCTAGAATCATTAATCATCTCTGCCCGTAAAAATAGGTTTGACTTGGCATTAACTTCAAAGGAACAAGCTTTGGAGACTAAAGTTAATTGACTCTTAGGAGATATACAAATAAAAATAAACTTAAATCAGGCGAATATATATTTCATTAGCCACATAGATTTACTTAGTTCCCTTGAAGACGGTGTACTAAGAACACCGAAACCGTGGTAGGGAAATAACTTTTCTACAACTAATATTGCTCTATATTTTACAAGATATATTGAGCCCTTTTGGATTAACTAATTATGGTACTACAATGTTTACATGGTAGTAACTCTTTGATATATATATATATATATATATATATATATATATATATATATATATATTGTGTGTGTGTGTGTGTGTGTGTGTGTAAAAATGAAATTGGAATTGAATCCGTCGATATGTAGAAAGAATGAATAAAGAAAGAAAGGTACAGAATGGATAATAAAGGATGAATTTAATCAATATCACTTACACATGTGTTTCGGTCAGTTTATCTATGTGTGCATTATTCAAACTATTATTATTATTAAATAAACAAATGAAATGAAATAATAATAATAGAAAAAATGTAAAAATATTCCGTACACAGAGAAAATTCGACATTCATCAGAGTGAAACTTAATTTGAACTACATATATATATATATATATATATATATATATATATATATATATATATATATATATATATATATATATGTATATAAACAGTCGATGGAAGGAAAATAAAACAATTAACGAGAGAGTAAGGAAGTCCCGGACCAAATAAAACAACTTTTCGGCAAAATTCGACTGTATTCATCAACATAGTCTTCTTTTAGGGTGATACACTGATTCCAACGCTTTTCTAACAATTCAGTGCCTTTTTTTGTAGAACGATTTGTCTTTAGCCTCAAAATACGCCTCAGTTTCCGATATCACTCCTTCATTGGAGCCAAATCTCTTTTTTTTTTCTAGGAGCATTCTTTTGGGGTCTGCAAATAGCCAGTAGTCGTTTAGGGGCCAGATCTGGAGAAAAGGGGGGTGCGGAAGCAATTCGAAGTGCAATTAATGTAGTTTTGCCATCATTGCGATCGACTTGTGACACGGTACATTGTCTTAGTGAAAGAGCACTTTTTTCTTCTTCATTTGTGGCCGTTTGGGGGTGATTTATTCATTCAAACACATCAATAATGCTATATAATATTCGCTATTGATGGTTCTCCTTCTTCAAGGTAATCGATGAACAAAATGCATTGCGCACCCCAAAATACGAAGGCCTGCCGATGTTTGCGTATTTGGTCGCTTTGGACGGCTTTCACCTGCTGCTGTCCACTCAGCTGACTGCCGATTTGACTCCAGAGAGAAGTGGTGTATCCATGTTTCATCCATTGTCACATATTTACACAAAACTCCTTTTTGTTGCGTTGAAACAGTTGCAAATAACGCTCTAAATCGTCGACACGTTGTTGTTTTTGATCGAGTGTGAGCAAACGCGGCACCCACTTTGAACACAGCTTTCTCATTGACAAATGTTCATGCAAAATGGTGAACACACTGCCTTCTAATATCAACTCCTCTGCTATCTCATGCAACTTCAATTTACGATCGGCCAAAAAGAGTTTGTGAAGTTTTTTGGTGTTTTCCAAGTCAACTGCCGAATTTGGGCGACCTGAGCATTCAGCATCATTTGTGTCTGTACAACCGCGTTAGTCAGCATATCACCCCTTAACCGTTGTTTCCGATGGAGCAGAGTCTGAATAACACTTATCAAGCCATTGCTTTGCTTGAACAGTATTTTTCCCACCAGAAAGCAATGCTTTATCAACACACGAAATTCAGATTTTTCCACTGTTTTGAAAATTTGCAACAGTAGCTTCACTTAAATAACTGTAATTTGTAAACAAATAATCCGTCTGAGCTCAAATTTTGACACGTGCCATTTGAAGATTAGTACTTTATAAAAATCATATGGATTTTGTTTATTAGTGGCATCATCTATATGTCAGGCCCGGGACTTATTGAGTGATGTGTTTTACATATACACACATTCACTATTACCAGAGCTTGCTTTTTGTGCAAAAATAATGAAGATTTTATTTATATTTAGGAAGCTATTTAAAAATTAAAATTTGAATAGTAAAATAATTGAAAGTCATCAGCACGTTATTTTTAAGTTCGCTTTTGAAATATAATATTGATGGATTGAATTAATTGCCTCATTTATATCTTATTTTTTTTAATTGTAAATTATTGAATTAAATTTTCTTTATTGTTATGTGAAGTTATTCCCTCTACCCAGGTGTCCCACCTTTTTATGGAGCATCCAGAGAGGATTCAACTCCGATAATTAATAATGGATCTGAGAGACTAACTTTTTTATCCCCCCTTTACCCAGGCAATGCCGGGTGGTCGCTTCTAGTATATATATATATATATATATATATATATATATATATATATATATTAGGCAGCAACTGAGAACATGTGTTGCCACTTTTTCTGAAAATATATATCTATTTTAAAAGTTTTCTTACATCTCTAGTCAATTTTATTTTAATGAAATGTATTCAAAGTGACATACAAAAATAGATAAAAAGATACAACCCTACAAAGGGGAGGGGTCCCCGTGGCATAGTGGTTAACATGCTGCGACATCATAGTAAGACTCCGGGGTTAAATCAAACTTGACGGACCTAAATTCCACCATCGTATGTCACCCCGCCGAAAGAAAAAATACCAAAAATCAGGGAATTAACTGAATTTAATGAAATTTTCAGTGTTGATATATTAATGAATAAAATATATATTGCACCAGTTATTTTACTTAAAAACTTTTACATTTTTTCAGGTAAGTTAACTTTAAACCACGCATCTTTGAGGCGTAATGCAGATTCTCAAAGATATTACGTTCTATTTTGGGCTAATACCATTGGGGAAGATATGAACCCCCTCATCCTCTCAGCTATGGGTTAAATATTACCACTACTATTCTTCTACAAGGATGGATTTGGCATTAAATAACCCACAAAGGTTGATATGCCATTAAACAAAGTAACCAAGCCAAACAACCTCACCAGCCCTAAAGTTCGCCTGTGGTAATTTTTCTCATCGACATAATTTTCAATCACTAGAGTGGATAAAAGTTTTAAGGTATTTCTTTAATATTATTTCTCTGAAATTTTTTTTTAGATAGGGCTTGATAATTTGTACTATTTGGATTATCCGGCCTTCTTCAGGAGTTTCTTGGCGGACTCGGGAACCTTCTCGAACCCAGCAACCTTCTCTTCGAACTCTGGAGCCTTCATGACGTAATCGGGAGCCATCGCGGAATTTCGAACCGAACACATTATACAATCCACGGGGGTAGATTGTTCTCATTCGGAAGGCCGGAGGGCACATCGGCCGAAATGTTGTGTAGATAATAAAGATGAAGACAATAGTCCGAATAATCCAAATTATTTTTAATAGTATCCTACCCGTGATAGCATAATTTAAAGTTCGTTTGTAAATAAGTGTGAGAGGGGGGGTCCTGATTTCAGAAAGAAAGAGGCGACATTTGTATTCGTTCAGGATTTTGATTACACAACAATCTGGTTTCGAGCGGATGTAACGGTAGGAGGGAGTGTATTTTTGATATTTTGAAGGAAACTTTTAAGACCCTCTAGTCACTCAAGATCTGATAGAGCGTATAATGTAGTTCATATTTAAACACACACACACACACACACACACACACACATATATATATATATATATATATATATATATATATATATATATACACAACTTTCCACACCAATAATAATAATAAAACAATAAAACTCCATAACTTTACAAAGAATTTATTTCACACCAAAACTATTTCTGTTAACATAGTCTCCTCCCTTGTCAATGCACTTAACCAAACGTTTCTTTATACAAGGTGATTGAAAAGTAACTCCCTATACGCCAGTGTGGGCCGACCAGCGAAGACGTACATTGATCAGCTCTGTGCGGATGCAGGGTGCTGCACAGAGGACCTCCCGAGAGTGATGAGCGATGGGGACGGATGGAGAGAGATTGTCGTGGATATCCGAGCCAGCGGCGCGACATGATGATGATGATAATATGCAATTACATTTTTCTCATTTCTTCCGACCCAGCCAACAGTGTGAGTACTAAGAAGGGTGACTACCTAGGAACAACAGGTACTGTAAGCAGCCAAAAGCCAGTGTGCCAGACTAGACAAAGTTTAGTAAATAACAATTTAATTATTTTTTTAAGTTGACGTATCATATAGAATCTGGGTTGCGTAGAGGACTCATCACTCAAAAACAATAAAGGTTGTTTAACAATGTATATAAAAAAACGTAAAGTAGAGTGGCTTATTGTCAGCGAGGGAGTCAATCCCCTTTTCACTAGCGCTAGACCAGGGAGATTATTTTTGCGTTGGTGGTTGCCGGTATCGAACCTGGAACCTTTTTATATATTATATTTTTATATTATATATATATATATATATATATATATATATATATATATATATATATATATATATATATATATATATATATATATATAGGTGTGTGTGTGTGTGTGTGTATGTGTGTGTGTGTGTGTGTGTGTGTGTTTTATAGTTTGCTTGAAGCATTGTACGTATGTGTTTAAAATAGAAATTAGAAGGCAATTGACAATGCAATGGAATAGGCGTTGAAAATAAATTTTATTTGCCTGTTTCCTAAATATTTTTACGATAAAATCCCATATTCAGAGGTTTTAGAAGTACTTGTGTCTTTTTTTAGTACTTAATATTTAGAAAACAGGTAAATAAACATCATTTTCAACACCTATTCCATTGCATTGTCAATTGCCTTCTAATTTCTATATATATATATATATATATATATATATATATATATATATATATATATATATTGAATTATCAATTTAATTTTACATTACAGAGATTTTTCCTTTTTTTTTCATTCCTTCTGTATAAGACACTGTCTATCACTTTTCAGGGCACACACACACACATAGAGAGAGAGACAGAGACAGAGACAGAGACAGAGAGAGGTGGGGAGAAAGAGAGGGAGAGTCTCGGTGGATTAATAGTAACGTGATCTCTAGCTACTATCTCTCTACTTCAAACCAGCTGGAATTGTCTCCGTATTCGCACATGGATGTCACATGATGAACACGCCCACTTTATAATTCCTTGAGAAGAGAAATAACCCAGCATTCCACAACATTGGAGTTCCCTTGTCCTCGCCAACAACCGAAGAGCCTCGAAAGTACCCGTACTATTTCATATAAATATAATTCCTGCATTGGGCACTCAATGTAAAGACCACATTAGCTTTAACTGATATTTTTTTCACTGGAGCCCGAGTGACAGCATGTCTCCTCGTGTCTCCAGATCTCTTCTGGGTATTCTAGACGATCCTTATACTATGGTATGTATGGTTTCGATTCTTCCTCTGATTTATAATTCCTCTAATGTGATTTTTCCAGTCCTTTGAGGACTGTTTCAAGGGCACCAATCACAATTTGGGCGATTTTCTCACTTCATCTTATAATCTTTAGTTGTTTTTTTTATTGCAACTCACTCGGAACATCAATATTCGACAATGAAAAACTACTTTGATGAGAATTGATAAAGTATAAGAGCCTGGCGAGTTTCAAACGTGCGTCTCCTTATAAAAATAAAAGATTGGATTGTTTATTTGTTTTCAAATTGTTATATACCGTCACTGGACCCGACAAAGAACACATGTATATATAAAAATATAAAGTTATATTTTTATTCTTCGCTTGATTGTAGACTGAGAGTCGTTGGTAGAGAAGTACACATACACAGGAGCCTTCGGAAGTTCTGACTGCGAGCGATCTCGATCTCGATCTGCCCAACCCAATTTCTAAGTTTTTTTTTTATAATTCTTTAACTCAACAGGGTTACGCCTCTTGATCGTGACACCTACGCAGTTTCATGTAGACAGCTTGTTTTTATTGGTTATGGGCAACGCATTGTCAATTTACAATTCTACCTTTCTGGGTGTTGAAGGTCGGTTCAATACGTTCAGAGCAATATCCTGTTTTTGTTTTCAGACCCATGTTTGACACCCACGCATTTTCTGCGCCCATGCGCGAATCATCTGCACCTGGTCCCTGGCTGCAAAGTAGCCGACCATGCAATATATTACAAATTAAATCACGAAAACCCAAGATCAAATTAACTATAAATCTTTAATCAATTCAACTCCCCTATGATCTTCGGTTTATGTTACTGATTTTCGGGTTAGGTGGTGGTTTTATGTGGGTTTAGGCTTTTGATTATTTGGTGCGTGTTCACTGGTTTCTTTTCTTTTAACCCCCATTATATATGGTTGTTCCTTCTGCTGGTTGTCGAGCTGAAAATGAATTAAGAGAAGGGAAAAGAAGAGACAAAGAAAAAAGATACTTTTAGGTTTCAGACTTTATTCGTATGTTCATAGCTATTTTGTGGAGAGATTTTCTCCTGGGCCAGTCAATAAAGTGTGTTCCCAGTAAGGTATGCGTTTGGGAAACGTCAGACTGGGTCTTTTTTTTTCTTTACGCGTGCCTAGAGAGTGCTTCCTGTCTGAGGGCTTTTGGGAAATACATACAATAGACCCATAATAAAATTCTATTGATATCGCCCCATTCAGCTAATACATATTTGCCAACTAGCAGGATATGACGTAAGGTCAATTTTTCTCGATTAACCAAATCATCATAACAACTATTGATAGTCTTTAATTTGATTTGAAAGTCAGAAAAGCAAGCAAAAAAAAAAAAAAAAAAAAAGAAAAAAAAAAAAAGAAAAAAAAAAAAAAGAAAAAAAGGTTACAATTCATTTTCTGTATCTACACTCAATACTCACTGAGCTTGATATTCCGGTTTTATAAATCAAAAATTAAGAAAACAAAAATGTTAGTATGTATATAGCTAAAATTGTTTAAAAGTGTTAAAAATCTGTACTTATGTTTAACATAAGAATATTTGGGTAAATTAAATTTAAATTTTAAATTTTAAATTAAATTTAAATTAGTGAAATATATCACTAATTAGGACTGACCCTATTAGTTGAGACCACCCCAAGCGGAGTTTAACAAGTTCTAATTCAGAGCTTTCCTTCTTTTACATTGATTGCCCAACCAAGATTAAAGAGTCCAGTCTGCCCTACTATTGCCAACTAGCAGGATATGACGTAAGGTCAATTTTTCTCTATTAAAAAATAGCTGGATGGAGAATAGTTGGATTCATAACTTTCTCAAGGGTATTAGTGTTATGTGAAATGCAAACAGCTTCGTCCAGGATTTGAAATAGTATCACCGTATCTATTTTCTGTGACGGTAACTATTACACGACGCCCCTCTATTTATAGGATGGTTATGGATGATGTCGGTAAATAAAACTTTTTTCAACTGGTCTCAGCGCCATTGTTTATGGCATGTTTCGTCATTTAAAAATACTTGCAAGAATATACGCCCTCCACCGGGCGTAAACATTTAAGCTTTAATGTAATGAAATATATTAAATTAGAAAGACTAATGAAATTCATTAAGAACGCATATAAAAAGTGTACACTTATTTTAATTGTATTTTAATTGGTTTCTATATAAAATCATGTGATAGAGTTATTTTCGATATTCTTTAGACTAGCAAGAAATATATATGTTAAATGTAATCAAATATATTGAATTAGAAAGAATAATGAAATTAAATAAGAGTGCATATAAAAAGAGTACACTTATTTCAATTACAAATTACACTAAGTAATTATTTATTAAACCCGGTTTTGTTAAAACCAGTATGCAAATTAACCACACTATATGTTATGTAAACCTTTATTTCTTAGTGACATATAGGACACATTGCAGAATTTTAAGTGCACTAATAACATGGACTATTTTGAAACAAATTTAAGATTTTCATAGAGACACCATTAATAAATAAGATTTATTCCATGTATTAAGGATTTTGACTATAAATTAGATACCCATTGATAAATTTACGCAGTTCTTGAGGGTATTGTAACGTAAGCAGTGACGTAGTTTCGGTTACAGAGAGACACCGAATTTCCATTATAATAGGACTGTTGTATAGGAAGCTGACGATGAGAGTCACTTTTGGTAAACGTTTAAGAATTGATATTCATAAGAAATGGCATGGCCCAAAAGCGGAATGTTGGTGAATAGCCAACCAACATTAACAGCAATCGTGAGCACAGTCGTGACGTCATTATCACATGATCAACTGCTAAGAGAAATGACAGGCTTCCAAGTGGATTTTTTTTGTTTTTTTGGTTTACCGCTCCCAAATATTGTACCCATCATATAAACATTGCCTCACCCCCCACCCACCAAATATTCTTACAAAAATGTGCAAACTTAAGTCAAAAGTATAATAAAGAAATTTAAATGTCAGCATCTCGAAAGCGGAACCGGAAGTTGTAGGAGAGAAAGAAATCCTTGCTCTTCATTCTAGACTGTTTATTGTTTCACATTTGAAAGTCTCATGGGAATGGGATAAATAAGTAAGTAAAGAATGTGGCCTAAAGTCGGTATCAGCCAGACAGCGAGGGAGTCTATCTCCCTTTTCACTAGCGCTAGACCGGGGAGATTGTTTTTTTAGCGTCTGAGGTGGAGCACCACACCTACCACCAGCTCCTTACTTTACCGCATAGATTCCTGTACTACTCATACGCTGAGTTGGCGAGGGCCGGTATCGAACATGGAGCATTGCAGTTGCTAATAGGACGCTCGACCGACTGAGCTAAACCGGCCTTATAAGGCTTGAAGTGAATAATTTTGATTTTTCGGACTGTTGTCCTCACCTTTATTGTGGTATGTATAAACACAACCTTTCAGTCGCTGTATCATCTGGAAACAGAAAAGTCGGGTATGGCTGACCATATATGGAAAGAAAATGGAAACCATCTACCTTTGTGGGATAAAGTAAATAGATAAGGAAGGACATTGGAAAAGAAGGCGTCTTAAAGAAGCAGCGCATATGTTGGGCTGTAGTGACCTCTTGAGTAGACCAAGTATAAAGATGAGCACAATATGGGAACCAAACATTTAAAATGCTGAATCAAATTGTTTTATAAAGTAAATTACGTTAAAAAAATATCGGAAAAGACTGATATCATCAGATTTTACGCCTTGAGTTGTACAGGAAACGCCAATAAAGAATTTTTTAAATGATTGTGATTCTTCTCAGGGAATATGTCCGATTGATAGATGTGCTAAAAGCAATGACGTCATCTTTTGAATAGATCTAAAAAAAAAAAAAATTCTTCGACGCCTGTTTGGTCAACTGTGAAACTAGTAAAAATGATTTCCCAGGCTGTATCATCACTATACTCGGATACACTGGAAACACCTAAGGAAGGCCGGACGATACAGCGACCGAAACGTTGTATCTATACATACCACAATAAGGATTAGGACAACAGTCCGAAAAATCAAAATTATTCATATAAATGTCTGTCACTGAAAAATTTCCCTTGAAGTGTAAAATCCAAAATTTTAATTCAATTATAATTAATATATCTTCTTATCAAATTTCTCTTCTTGCAGTTTTGTCTTCTCTAAAAACACAGTTTTCTTTATTTATGCTTATGAATTATATGTATTTACCCAGCCCCTCAGCAAGAGCAGGATGTGACACAAGGTCAATTTTTCAGCAGTGTTTAACAAGTCTGAATTTAGAGTTTTCCTTCTCTTAGACCGGTTACCATACAAAGGTTAAAGAGTCCGGTCTGCCCTACTAGTTTCTCATACCTGGGGAGGGGAATTTAACGTATACATTTCCCAATAGTATTAGCGCTTTGTGAAATGCAACAAGTCTCATCCAGGACTTGAAATCATGTCTCAAAGTCCATTTCCTACGATGATGACCATTACACAACGGGCGCCTCTAAGTTAAATATCTTTTTATTAATTGATTTTTTATGGATTGTATGTATTTACTAACCCTTCCGCATGAGCAGGATATGACACAAGGTCAATTTTTTAGCTGTGTTTAACAGGTTTAAATTCAGAGTTTTCCTTCTCCTTGAACAGTTGCCATACCAAGACTAAAGAGCCCCATCTGCCCTACTATTTACCCTTAGCTGAAGGGAGAATATATTGCATTCTTGTAATTAACATAATTGTTTGGTTTATTTGTTTAACGACATATCCACCCCTTATACATATTTACCAACCCTTCCACATGAGCAGGATATGACACAAGGTCAATTTTTTAGCTTTGTTTAACTAGTTTGAATTTAGAGTTTTTCTTCTCCTTGAACAGTTGCTATACCAACACTAAAGAGCCCCATCTGCCCTACTATTTACCCATAGCTGGAAGGAGAATAGTTGGATACATACCTTTCCCAAGGGCATTGGTGCTATATAAAATGCAAATGGCTAATGGATTATATGTGAAGGTCATTCAATAAATAATGAGAATTTTGCATAAGGTGTTGGCAATAGTAAACACTGTTTACAGTTGCATCTTTTCCAAGGAAATCAATAGTGATGGGTTCTTTCATGTACTAGTAATATATATATATATATATATATATATATATATATATATATATATCATAAAACCATGCTGATAGCACGGATTCCCTTGACTTTCTCTAGTCATTTGTTCCTATTGGATGAGGCCTAATAGGCTGAAATGTACATACAGAGATTGATTTTTTCCGATTTGTTTAGCCTTACATTGAATAGGTATGCCCGCCTAATTCATTAATTATCAATTAATTAATTTTCAAAATTAGGTACGACTTCAATTAAGCACATATTGTCCCAAATATATATATATACATTTAATATATAATATTATTAATAATAAAATTAGGTACGACTCCAATTAAGCACTATATATATATATATATATATATATATATATATATAACCAATATATACACAATGCTTCAAGCAAATTATAAAACACTTTGATATATATATATATATATCAAAGTGTTTTATAATTTGCTTGAAGCATTGTGTATATATTGGTTTGGAGGTTGATTTTCTTTTATCATAAAGAAAGAAAGGAAAGAAAAAGGACATGCTACGCAAAAAATATAACAAGAAAGAAAAAAGTAGGGGAAGATAGAGTGAGAGGGCGAGCGCGGAAGCGATACTACTTATCTATTTCAATCGATCACAATGAAAAGATGAAAAGAAGGAAAGAAAGAAAAGATATTGAGAGTTAAATCAAGATTATTATAGTTTTTACATATTGAACTATTTGGCAATAGCTCTTAAGTAAACATATCAAATGTTGCAATAATTAAATTATCATGCTGTGGTATATCCACAGGTCCTGCTTGCATACTATGATCCTCGGTAGAAATGCCGATCTATGCGTAATCAATCCCGTTATTGTTTTCCATCGTTGTAATTAATATGCTTATGTACATTTTTCTTTCCTTTTCCTCGTTTATTTTGATTCTTTTATTTGTCTTAATTTTTTTCCAAGATTTACAAAACAACACTTTTTTTTACATGCACTCATACGCAAAACAACACTTGCTGTTTGACTGAATTATAATGTAGCTACACACTTATATACTTATTTTCTAATCATAATAGCTTGCTCATTTCATCTACGTAGAATGATAACCATACAAAAAAAATGAATACGCAAATTCTTGAAATGGATATTGTTTACTGACAAAACAAACAGCTATTCTTTACAACAAACAACAACAACAACAACAAACAAGATTAATGTAAAACGCATATTGTAATCCCATGTGTTAATATTCAAACGAGTACAATTCTTTTTCATTTCTTTGTTTTTTGTTTGTCTTTTTTTAATTTTTTACAGTAAGTATCTTTAAAACAAATTGCTTTATCGTTTAACTTGTTGCAGCACCAATAAATGCGATGACTTTTAACTGGTTGTATAAACGTTAATACCCTATATAATATACTAGAAGCGGCTACCCGGCGTCACCTTGGTAGAGGAGAAAAAAGAAGAGAAAAAACGTTGAATTGCTGAAAATGACAGAGTAGAATTTTAACGTTATTTTATAATGCTATTTAATTTTTAAATGTATTCGATAATATCAATCAAATCTTCATTATTTTTGCTCGAAAACCAAGCCCCGGTGATATTTAATGTGTATATATATTTACTTTGTCGTTAATTGTTTTATTTTCGAAGTTTCCTCCGGACATACAGATTCACACAACTGCCATTCATATATGTATATAAAAACGCTAATACTCTTGGGAAATGTATGAATCCAATTACTCTCCCTCTAGCTATGGATAAATAGTAGGACATACTGGATTCTTTAACCTTAGTGAGGTAACCAGTCTAGGAGAAGGAAAACCTTCGCTTATGAAATTGACCTTGTATCACACCCTGCTCGTGCGGAGGGGTTGATATATATATATATATATATATATATATATATATATGAACAAAAATGGACCTCAACAACTCTAACATTCCGTCCAACTTAGAATCATCCTATAATATATCCCAACTACGGATATATATATATATATATATATATATATATATATATAGTATATATTGGTATATATGTATATATATATATATATATGTGTGTGTGTGTGTGTGTGTGTGTGTGTGTTAGAGGTATCCAAACTTAGTAGTAAGGGATGATTCTATATGTGATTTCTATGATACACTGTATTATTATTGTATGATCCAGTATGTATAAATACAGTAAATCTTTAAATCACTAAGAGAGCTCAATGTATAATAAACTTTTTAGATTATATACAGAGCAATATTTATCTTAGAAAGGAAGGAAAAACTCAACACCGTTATAAATTTATTTCGACCAAAATTGGGGCTTATATAAATCTAAGTTGATTTAATATAGCTGCCCAAAATCCAGTCTCATCAGATGGGAGATCAGGTTGAATTGCATAACTGAAAGATTTTACTTCTCAATATATATATATATATATATATATATATATATGTGTGTGTGTGTGTGTGTGTGTGTGTGTGTGTGTGTATATATATATAACGTTAAGGAAGCGCTTCCTTGCATATAAACATTTGTCTTTTCGACTTGTCATGTCTGTGATATAAGTGATGCTAATAGTTGAAATAAGTTCCAGTTGTCACTCTAGTCGTCTGTAATTCTCCTCTACATTCTCTTGTCGTAGAAATTCTCGTTCTGCCCATGGAAATAATTCTGTCGGCTTTTATCTGTGCCTCAGTCAGTCATGCAAATTTTTCTAACACACACGTACAACACTCGATTATCTCTGAGACACTAGGTAATTTTCACGCCTGTGTATATATTTACCAACTCTCCCGCACGAGCAGGATGTGACACAAGGTCAATTCCTTAAGCGGAGTTTAACAGGTTTGAATTCAGAGTTTTCCTTCTCCTAGACTAGTTACCTAGCCAAAGTTAAAGAGCCAAGTCTGCACTACTATTTACCCACAGCTGGAAGGGGAATATATGGATTCATACTTTCCCTAAGGGTATTAGCGCTATGTGAAATGCAAACAGCCTCATCTAGGATTTGCATGGGCTGTGTATTGTAACAGGTGACCCTGTGCATCTTACATTGGGAAGAGAGAGACCATAACTACAATACTAAGTCTTAATATCTTACCCTATGTGAGACAACTACTTCATCTAGTCAATGATACTCTCCACTACAATCAATATTGATCAATTCGAAATTTAAAAAGTAGATGTTTGTGTAAAAGTTTCTGTTATTTCGCTATAGAAATTAGAATATAAAACCAACTGTCGCTGTAGAATTAGAATATAAAACCAACTGTCAGAATGTATATATTTACCAACCCCTCTGCACGAACAGGATGTGACACAAGGTCAATTTCTTAAGCGAAGTTTAACAGGTTTGAATTCAGAGTTTTCCTTCTCCTAGACCGGTTGCCTAACCAAGGTTAAAGAGTCCAGTCCGCCCTACTATTTATCCATAGCTGGAAGGAGAGTAGGATTCATACCAAGGATATTAGCGCTAAGTGAAATGCAATCTCCACGTCCATGATTTGAACTCGTAGCGACGAGTCCATTTCCTATAACTTTAACCATTACACTGCCAGGATGTAGAGGAAGAAAGAAAACTAACAATGGTCACCAAGACGATGCCATTAGAAATAAGAAGAATAACACCTCAGTTGAAATGACACATTTTATTTATTATTTTAGGAAGAATTTGTTGATTTAAGGAAACGAAGTGTCATTCATAAAATTCATTGATTCAATTTTTATTGTCGTTTTGAAACCGGATGTAAAACTGATTCAGTCTTTGTTATCAAACTGGCTGAGATGACGCAAGAATTGTTAAACACACATAATCATATAATAGTGTTTAAAAAGTTGAGTATTGTTTAGTTTCTCTTAAGTCTTCTATTTTGCCTTGTCGCCGGGGAGTGTAAAATACGTCGTCAACATCCCCTATAGAGGGGTAGGTATTTTACCCAACCCATTCGTCATGAGCAGGATGTGACACAAGGTCGCAAGTATGGGGCATCCAGCAAAGATCTGTAGATGAGTAAGACCTAAGAAAAAAAGGCGGGGGTGTCCTGTGGTTTTACCCAAAACTGCATCCTGGAGTTTTGGGGTGTGTGAAGTTACCCCTTTGTTTCCATTACTCCCAGGTTCACACTTGTTTTATTAAAGTAAGAGATACTAAAACTTAAGATAAATAAACTATTGGTGACTATATATATATATATATATATATATATATATATATGCGCGTGTGTGTATGTGTGTGTGTGTGTATTTATTTTTGAAGCCAGTGCAATTTCGCTTTTGACCTCCCTTAATAATCGACCTGGATTTTCCAACATATCACCCTTTTTAGCTAGAATAGTTTTAAATAGATACAAAATACCAGGCTTTATTTAATTATTTAGTTATCATTCCCCACTTTGTTCCCATTGTTCTTATAAAATCAGTCCATTAATATTTTTTCTCGTTTTTTGTTGTATGCATTTCTTCGAGTTACGTTACGCGTCATGACACCTTCGCGTGTGCGATCGCGGTTCAATCTTTCAAAATAATATAACGCTGAACAAATACAATTACAAACCTTTTATGAATATTTTTTTAACTCCTGTCATTTACACTGTTGTTCCTTAGTGGTGGGTGGAATCATTTTGTTGTTCCTCGGTGTTCTTTAGTAGTGGGTAGAATCCTTTGGTTGTTCTTCGGTGTTCCTTAGTGTTGAGTAGAATCCTTTGGTTTTTCTTCGGTGTTCCTTAGTGGTGGGTGGAATCCTTTGGTTGTTCTTCGGTGTTCCTTAGTGTCAGTAGAATCCTTTGGTTTTCTTCGGTGTTCTTTAGTGGTGGGTGGAATTCTTTTGTTGTTCCTTAGTGGTGGGTGGAATACTTTTGTTGTTCTTCGGTGTTCCTTAGTGGTGGATGGAATCTTTGGTTGTTCTTCGGTGTTCCTTAGTGGTGGATAGAATCCTTTGGTTGTTCTTCAGTTTTCCTTAGTGTTGAGTAGAATCCTTTCGTTCTTCTTCGGCGTTCTTTAGTGGTGGGTGGAATCCTTTTGTTGTTCCTTAGTGGTGGTGGAATCCTTTGGTTTTTCTTCGGTGTTCTTTAGTGGTGGGTGGAATCCTTTTGTTGTTCCTGAGTGGTGGTTGAAATCCTTTTGTTGTTTCTCGGTGTTCTTTAGTGGTAGGTGGAATCCTTTGGTTGTTCTTCGGTGTTTCTTAGTGTTGAGTAGAATCCTTTGGTTGTTCTTCGGTGTTCCTTAGTGGTGGGTGGAATCCTTTGGTTGTTCTTCGGTGTTCCTTAGTGTTGAGTAGAATACTTTGGTTGTTCTTCGGTGCTTCGTGTTCCTTAGTGTTCAGTAAGAATCCTTGGCTGTTCTTTCGGTGTTCTTCAGTGGTGGGTGGAATCCTTTTGTTGTTCCTTAGTGTTGGGTGAAAGCCTTTTGTTGTTCCTCGGTGTTCTTTAGTGGTGGGTGGAATCCTTTGGTTGTTCTTCGGTGTTCCTTTAGTGGTGAGTGGAATCCTTTTGTTGTTCTTTAGTGTTGGTGGAATCCTTTTGTTGTTCCTCGGTGTTTTTTAGTGGTAGAATCTTTGGTTCTTCTTCGGTGTTCTTTAGTGGTGGATGGAATCCTTTTGTTGTTCCTTAGTGGTGGTGGGAATCCTTTGGTTGTTCTTCGGTGTTCCTTAGAGGTTAGTAGAATCCTTTGGTTGTTCTTCGGTGTTCCTTAGTGGTGGGTGGAATCCTTTGGTTGTTCCTTAGTTTTGGGTGAAAGCGTTTTGCTGTTCCTCGGTGTTCTTTAGTGGTGGGTGGAATCCTTTTGTTGTTTCTTAGTGTTGGGTGTAAGCCTTTTGTTGTTCCTCGGTGTTCTTTAGTTGTGGGTGGAATCTTTTGGTTGTTCTTCGGTGTTCTTTAGTGGTGAGTGGAATCCTTTCGTTGTTCCTTAGTGTTGGGTGGAATCCTTTTGTTGTTCCTCGGTGTTCTTTAGTGGTGGGTAGAATCTTTTGGTTCTTCTTCGGTGTTCTTTAGTGGTGGATGGAATCCTTTTGTTGTTCCTTAGTGGTGGTGGGAATCCTTTGGTTGTTCTTCGGTGTTCCTTAGTGGTGGATGGAATCCTTTGGTTATTATTCGGTGTTCTTTAGTGGTGGGTGGAATCCTTTTGTTGTTCCTTAGTGGTGCGTGGAATCCTTTTGTTGTTCCAGTGTTCCTTAGTATTGAGTAGAATCCTTTGGTTGTTCTTCGGTGTTTCTTAGTGTTGAGTAGAATCCTTTGGTTGTTCTTCGGTGTTCTTTAGTGGTGGGTGGAATCCTTTTGTTGTTCCTTAGTGGTGTGTGGAATCCTTTTGTTGTTGGTGTTCCTTAGTATTGAGTATAATCCTTTGGTTGTTCTTCGGTGTTCCTTAGTGTTGAGTAGAATCCTTTGGTTGTTCTTCGGTGTTCTTAGTGGTGGGTGGAATCCTTTTGTTGTTCCTTAGTGGTGCGTGGAATCCTTTTGTTGTTCCTAGGTGTTCCTTAGTATTGAGTATAATCCTTTGGTTGTTCTTCGGTGTTCCTTAGTGTTGAGTAGAATCCTTTGGTTGTTCTTCGGTGTTCTTTAGTGGTGGGTGGAATCCTTTTGTTGTTCCTTAGTGGTGCGTGGAATCCTTTTGTTGTTCCTAGGTGTTCCTTTAGTATTGAGTATAATCCTTGGTTGTTCTTTCGGTTGTTCCTTAGTGTGAGTGAATCCTTTGGTTGTTCTTCGGTTTCTTTAGTGGTGTGTGGTGGAATCCTTATTGTTGTTCTTAGTTGGTGCTGTGGAATCCTTTGTTGTTCACGGGTGTTCCTTTAGTTTTTATTTTTAATTTTTAAGTATCTCTCTCTG
>CM042144.1:84381771-84427254 GCA_023376005.1 Doryteuthis pealeii
GACTTCTTTTGGTCTCAAGGAAAGGTATCACGTTCACGGACGGCGTGCTCTTCGTTACGGCCAATTGACTTTATCCACGGGTCGTCCCCTTTACGATAGTGACTTTACTATCTGTTTGCGTCGTGAGTCCATTCATAAAAGATTTCTTTCGTTGTAAATAGAGCAGACTATAACACCGGGTTTACTTCTCAGAAGTTTATTATGTTCCAAACTTCCTATAACTTTTGAGAGAGAGAGAGGGTCCCTAATAATCTCTGTCTTAACAAGAGGTGTATTTTAACTGGATTCAACTTCGAGTTTTTAGTCCTTAGTAAACTTCTCGGTGAACAAGCTTTTCTTAGCCTTTCCTTATCGTCTCTAGCGACAACAGCTTAACTCCGAACTGCCACGCACGCCTCCTGGCTCGTTCGCAGACCCTAACTAACTCCAACTGACTCCTCGTGATTCTATTCGCGGGTCTTAAATAGCATTTCTAAATAATCTTCTAGAAGGTTCTACTTTCGAGCCCTTTCGATTCTTTCTATTCGTTCCAATCTCACTGGTCAACCAGAGTTCACCAACCTAAAAAATCAAAGATTTCTTGGAGTCCAAAAGACTGTGTTTTTCTTAATCCTAGACTTATCGTCTGCTTTCTCTCGTTAAAAAGATGTTATCTATCCTAACTACATTTTCGGTGATTCCACAAAGACCACCCAGCAATACAAGATAATCGGTAGTACATTTGCTAAAGGTTTTTTCCTAAGTCTGGCACAAGGCCACAAATATAGGTGCTGGGCGGCGATTATGTAACACTCGGTGTTCTTTAGTGGTGGGTGTAATCCTTTGGTTGTTCTTCGGTGTTCCTTAGTGTTGAGTAGAATTCTTTTGTTGTTCTTCGGTGTTCTTTAGTGGTGGGTGGAATCTTTTGGTTGTTCTGTGGTGTCACTTAGTGTTGAGTAGAATCCTTTGGTTGTTCTTCTGTGTTCTTTAGTGGTGGGTGGAATCCTTTTTGTTGTTCTTTAGTGGTGGGTGGAATACTTTGGTTGTTTTCTGGTTCCTTTAGTGGTGGGTGGAATCCTTTTGTTGTTTCTCGGTTGTTCTTTAGTGGGGGTGGAATCCTTTTGGTTGTTCTTCGGTGGTTCTAGTGGTGGGTGGAATCCTTTTGTTGTTACTTAGTGGTGGGTGGAATCCTTTTGTTGTTTCTCGGTGTCCTTTGTGTGTGGGTGAATCCTTTGGTTGGTCTTTGGTGTTGCTTAGTGATGTGGGGAATCCTTTTTGTTGTTCCTTAGTGTTGGTGGAATCCTTTTGTTGTTCCTAGTGTTCTTTAGTGGTGGGTGGAATCTTTTTGTTGTTCCTCGGTGTTCTTTAGTGGTGGGTGGAATCTTTGATTGTTCTTCGGTGTTGCTTAGTGGTGGGTGGAATCCTTTTGCTGTTCTGCGGTGTCCTTTAGTGTTGAGTAGAATCCTTTGGTTCTTCTTCGGTGTTCTTTAGTGGTGGGTGGAATCCTTTTGTTGTTCTTCGGTGTTCCTTAGTGTTGAGTAGAATCCTTTGGTTGTCTTCGGTGTTCTTTAGTGGTGGGTGGAATCCTTTTGTTGTTCCTTAGTGTTGGGTGGAATCCTTTTGTTGTTCCTCGGTGTTCCTTAGTGTTGAGTAGAATCCTTAGTGGCAAATCCGTCCGTCCGTGATGAATATGTGCAAATGAACAGCTTTCACGATCGGCGATTAAATAGTTAATTAACCATGTATTCGAGCACGTTGATTGGCTGGCTTTAATCCACGTGCCTACGTAGAGTCTATAAGTTTAAGTGGTGGACTTCAGCACATCTTATATGTCAAAATATTCCAACACACCTCACCCCTATCTATGGGTTAAATAGGACCACTAATATTCTTTTACAGGGATGGTTTTAAAATTGAATAACCCTTGAAAGTTGATATGCCATTAAACAAAGAAACCGAAAAAATGCATTTCAATATTAAACACATCTTCAAATAATTATGTATTTGATTTTGTAATACTTTCATTCACTAAAAGTAAAATGTATGTATAACAAAAGATACCTGAGTAATAAAGTTATGGGGATGTATAATACACCGACTGCACCTCTGCAGAGGGGCAAGACACCCCCAATGGGGCTACCTGTTAGCCGTAGGTGGTGACCCGTGAGGCTTAAGGATGGAACCCTGGTGGCTGAGCAGTCCATGATATGCAACACTGCACTTTGGTCCTTACTTAAGCTAGACGGTCTGTCGAAGAGACCCCCTCCGATCAATCGGCTGGTCACATCAAGCCCTAGCACTTATATGATTGTCCAAACTCTATTGCCCTAATGGCAAGCCCCAACCCTTTTTTTTCATATATGTGCTAGAAGGCGGTGGCTGAGTATCTTGTTGTCCTGGGAATGACGCTAAACTGTATCTGATGGTGAGGTTCCAGTTCTGGAGGTCTGTGGAATGTGGAGCACCCATTCATGACCATTGTTCCCAGGTCACCTCTGACCCGGAGTTGTAGTACCTGTTAGGGTCCCATCACTGGGATAAATAGAAAAATGTGTTAATAAAAAAAATTGAGTATCCATTAAGAATGAATTTATTTTAAAAATAAATCAATTTAAAAATGTTTAAAAAAAGTCTAGCAAAATTTGTTTTAATTTTATTTTGATTTTATTATACATAGGGTAATTTTCTGGGATATTTTTTCAGAAAAAAATTGCGTCTTATACGCCGTTTGTTGAGTAGTGCTTATCATCGTAGGAATGGACACGGCGATCCGACTTCGGTAGTTTGTAGTTCACATAACGCTAATACCATTAGGAAAGGGTATATATTTACTTATTCTCCCTCCAGCTATGAGTAAATAGTAGTACAGAATGGGCTCTTTAACCTTGGTATAGCAACAGTCCATAATTTAGCAACGAGCGAAGGATTCTAATTACTATTTCATAATTATCTTAGTTATATCAAAGAATTCGGACGTATAAACAAATCTCGCTGTGGTACATATGCTTTTTTTCTCGCTTGGGTACCGTTACATATAGGCATAATGAAAATGTTCGTAAGAAACAGATGAAAAGTACTCTTGACTCTGTACTTTCATCTTGACAAAAAAACTGCTCTTATAACAAGATTTTCCTATAAACTGCTGTCAGACTCTGGCGGAAAAGGTGAATATCCACACAGATGTTGTTCCGGGGCTTGTTGACATACCCTCGTTACTTTTAGGCTATCCCACCCACCCCTACAAATGTTAGAGGTCCATTGACAAAACTAAGCAAACTTGATGGCTATGTGAGTACCTATGACAGAATAGACAGTCTCTCCCTGTAGACCTTTGTGGGTTTTTTTTTTGGGGGGGGGGGTTGAGACAGAATTACAATTGAAGAAGCGAAAGAAATTCTTTGCCAATAACAGAAACCAAAATAAAAATACGTGTAAGTTATCAGAGTTAAACAAAGTCTTTAAGCCAGTAGATCTCTCTCTCTCTCTCTCTCTCTCTCTCTCTCTCTCTCTCTCTTCTCTCTCTCTCTCTCTAAATATATATATATGTTTGTGTGTGTGTATGTGAATATATACGTGTATGTGTGTTTATGTATGTGGGTGTATGTGTATATATATGTGTGTGTATGTATGCACATATATATGTGTATGTATGTGTGTATATATATATATATATATATGTGTGTGTCTGTGTGTGTATATATATGTGTATATATATGTGTGTGTGTGTGCGTGCGTGTGCGTGTGCGTATCTGTATGTGTGTGTGTGTGTATGTGTGTGTGTGATCATTATCTGTCTGATCATTATCAATCTATCTCTGATCTATGTCTCATCATTATCTATCTTTGTTTATTATCTTAGAGAGAGAGAGAGAGAGAGAGAGAGAGAGAGAGAGAGAGAGAGACAGATAGACAGACAGCGACATAGACAATGAGAGAGAGAGAGAGAGAGAGAGAGAGAGAGAGAGAGAGAGAGAGAGAGAATTAAAACAAGATTATCATACTTTTTACATACTTAACTCTTTGGCAATAGCTCTTATATCAAACGTTGTTATAATTAAATTATCATACCGTGGTATATCCACAGGTTCTGCTAGTGGGTATATAATTTGTAGTCAAAATCAGTTATATTAAATGTTTTATTTTATCTGTTTAATTTTTCCTTCCCTTTCAGACAATATCTTTTTAGAATTAAATTTTACACCGCCCGGAGAGTGTTTTTGTTAGTTCTAATAACTAATACACAATTATATAGTATCAAATAATTATCTCTAATAATCTCTTGTTTACACAAAGTTATATAGATTCAAGTAAGTAATAATACTATTTCTTTGTAAATAGCGTTAAGTAACTATCTTTTAATACAAATGATTTACAGCTATAGTAGAAGCGGCTCGGAATTAGGCGAAACGAAAGACAGAAAGAAATGCTATAAAATGACTAAAAGAAAGAAAATTGCCCATAGGACCAGACAGGGGGAAAAAGGGATAAAGTGTATGGTGATAAACGTACAAGATCTTTATGGGAAGACCTGTAAAGAAATATCACAGTGTCCTTTTTGGGGGAGGGTGTTGGAGAAGGAGAAGGAAGAAGGGGATTCTTATAGCACAGTGTCCTCTTTTTGTGTGATTAAGACGAATGATGCTTGTTGGGATGTTGAGTTGAAGTCTAGATATAGTATTTGGCGATAAGCGTACAAGAGATGGTTCATTGTACAAAGAAGGCGACTTTATGACACAATTGCATATAATGAAAAAGAGAAGAGTTTACCAAGAAAGTCGGTCACTGACACTGACTGTGCGACGGACTTCCTTTTTACAGAGAAGTAAACAACTAAAAACCAGAGACTTGTTTTAGTATGCTGGAGCCTTAAAAAATTTGAGGCGTGCTTAGCGTAACAGTTATCTGGTGAATTATTATCCAATACAACAAATGAAAGGTCGCATTTTGGAGGCCGTGGAGTAATGGTTAGAGTCGTAGGAAATCGACTCGTCGATCAGAGTTCAAATCTTGGTTCAAGCTACAGTTCACATAGCGCTAATGCCCTCGGGAAAGGTATAAATCCAACTACTCCCACTCTAGCTATGGGTAAATAGTAGGGCAGACTGGAATCTTTAATTTTGGTTAGGCAACCAGTCTAGGAGAAGGAACACTCTGAATGAAAACCTGTTAAATTCCGCTTGGGGTGGTCACTATTAGAATAGGCTCAATCCTAATTAATTATCTATTTCACTAATTGTTGTTGAGTGATGGTTGATATTCTTGTTTTGAAGGCTTGCGAACAGAATTCAAACCTCACTAAATAACACACAATTGAGCCAGTATCAGAATGAAAAAAAATATTATAAAAATGAATAAAAGAAAGAAAGAAAGAAAGAGGGTAGAGGAAAGATAGAGAGCAATAATGCTAATATGTTTCAATCGAATATAAGGAAAAGGAAAAGATGAAGAGAAGGAAAGAAAGAAAAAACAGACAGGGTTAAATCAAGATTATTATACTTTTTTTTATATATCAAACTGTTTGAAGCTTGTTAACCATTACACAACGATGGGACGCCTTTTTTTACCAAACCCGTTCGCCATGAGTAGGATGTGACGCAAGTATGGAGTATTCGTCAAGAATCGAACTCTATTCAGCACCAATATGCGAGACTAGCTTCCTAACCATTCCACCCCAATGGAGCACCCTTCACACGCCACTCGTTCACCACGGATAGGATGTGACACAAGATCGACATTATGGGGCAATCAGCAAGGATTGAACTCGCTATTCAGTAGTAATGGATTTGTGAGAATAGCTTGCTAACTATTACACCACGATAGGACTTCCAAGGTATTTACCCAACCCGTTCGTCACGAGTAGGTCGTGTCACTTCACAAGTATGGAGTATTCAGCGATGATCGAAGTCGCTTTTCAGCAGTAATGGATCTGCGAGACTAGCTTGCTAACCATTGTAGCACGATATGACGCCATTTTTACCCAAACCGTTCGTCATGGTTAAGATGTGATACAAGATCACATGTATGGAGCATCCAAGAGGGTCGAACTCGCTTTTTAGTAGTAATGGATCGGCGAGACTAGATTGCTAACCATTACTCCACGATGGGATACCCTGTTACGGATAGGATGTGACACAAGGTCCCAAGTATGAGGCATCCAGTGAATACTCTATATATGTTATATTTTAATGTTTAGAGATTTTTTCTATGCTTTCTAGGAATAGTAATTATGCACTACTCCACCCTGCCTTTTAAATCATCATAATCCAAAACTAACTCTTAATTTGATCCACAGGAGTATCTATATATTAATACTCGCGTTCCTTAAAAGTACGACCGTTATCATCTTGCAACACTCTCTGGTTAAAAATGAGACCGTCCAAATCGTTCAAAATGAAATGCAAAAATGCATGATGGAGAATGTAACGTCAATTGACTTGTGAGGGGGACTTGTGACTTGAGTAGTGATATAGTTTCGGTTACAGACATACAAACACACAATCTCCATTATGATATGTCAAACATCTTATCAACTTGTCAACAATTGTATCCAACAGAAAATATATATGTACTAGTTATAAATATTTTTAAACGCCTGTTTTCAAGCTAATTCAGGTTCTTCCTTCCATTACGGGATCGTTTTGTCTGACTGTCTCTTATCAAGGCCACTTACAAACCACAAATCCACCCAACGACTATTATGATTATTTGGTGTTGCTTATCTGCCGAATTCTTATTTATTACAAATATCGTCACTTCAGCTAAATAAATTCCGTTTTTATCATAAAAAAAGGGAAGAAAAAGGACATGCTACACAAGAAAAATAATAAGAAAGAAAGAAGGAAAGAAAGAGAGTATGAGAAAGAGGGAGTAGGTGAGAGCGCAGAAACAATAACGCTAATCTATTTCAATGGAACATAATGAATAGATAAAAAGAAAGAAAGAAAGAGAATCAAATCAAGATTATTATACATTTTACATAGTGAACTATTTTGTAATTGCTTTTAAGTAAACATATCAAACGTTGTAATAATTAAATTATCATACTGTAGTATATCCACAGGTCCTGCTAGTACTTTTATTATTTCTATATCTTCGTCTGGTTGACGAAGGTATTCCAAAGAACTTTCCAGAATCCTAACCACCACTTCTTTTTTTATGATGCTAATAATCCAATCACCTGAGCTGGGATTGAACACACAACTTCCAGGGAATAAGATGAGATTTACCATGTTTTATTTACGAAATCTTAAAAGGAAAGATGCAGCGAACATGATATATTGAAATAAGTCAATCAGCAGGCCCAGAGCAGACCCACAATATCATCTGGGAGTGACTATTGGAACCGGAAGAACAGGGGTTAAATTTAAGGCTCCAAAATACCCCCATTGCCTTCCGGAAATGGCTTCGTAGATAAAAGTGTTGATAAATTTAATCTGACTTCCGTGGACGTCCAGTCGTTGGGTGGATTTGTGGTTTGTAAGTGGCTCTGATAAGAGACAGTCAGACAAAACGATTCCGTAATGGAAGGAAAAATCTGAATTAGCTTGAAAACAGGCATTTAAGAATATTTATAAATATTACACATTTTCTATTGGATACAATTGTTGACAAGTTGATAAGATGTTTGACATATATTCTTAATATAATGGAGATCGTGTGTTTGTATGTCTATAACCGAAACTATATCACTACTCAAGTTACAAGTCCCCCTCACAAGTCATTTGACGTCACATTCTCCATGATCTTATTTTCATTTAAACCTCAATTACCAATAAAATTGTTTTACATTATTGATACTCTTGACAATATCTATATACTAATAACATGCAATTGTCTTTATATATACAAAAAATAGCGGTTTACAGTGTGAACGGGAAGGCTAATTTGCATATTTTTATTAACAATTTGATTTTTATAAATATGTGCTTGGTTTCATTGATTTCTAATTGTTTGGTTTTATCTTAATTAATATAATCTAAAATCTCGGTGATAAATCTTAAAAGAAATCCATTACCAAGAAGAAATAACTGTAATTTTACTCCTGTTTTACCTAAATAGTTAAATTAGGAAAATGTAGCAATGAGAGTCGTGAGAGATGGAAGAGTAATTTTCAGTTGTTCTATTTTTCGATTATATCCCCTCTGGCACAGCAGGGGGAAAGGTGAGAGACTTTGGAACGTGGTATTGAGGATACGCTAAGGACTGCTGTGTTATTCTTGTAAGCGATAGACTTCGGAGTCAGACTTTTGAAATTATATTATAGTCTGGTAAATAAGAAGGTGGGCCAGGAAAAAATTGTTACCAAGCTAAATTTGGTATTTTTTGAAAGCTTAGGGTATCCTCTTTTGAAATTTGAAAACTCCTCTTTTTTACCCCCTGGGGAAAATTCTTATTGGGGAGGAGTATGCAAACCAGATATAGTCTAGTGGATAAGAAGGTGGACCGGGAAAAAATGTTACCAAGCTAAATTTGGTATTTTTTGAAAGCTTAGTGTATCCTCTTTTGAAATTTGAAAACTCCTCTTTTTTACCCCCTGGGGAAAATTCTTATTGGGGAGGAGTATGCAAACCAGATATAGTCTAGTGGATAAGAAGGTGGACCGGGAAAAAATGTTACCAAGCTAAATTTGGTATTTTTTGAAAGCTTAGTGTATCCTCTTTTGAAATTTGAAAACTCCTCTTTTTGACCCCTGGGGAAAATTTAGAGGGGGGTATTCAAACCAGATCTATACTCAGATTAGATTACATTCATCACTTTTCCAAGGATATTAGTCCGAAAGTAAAAATAATGCCGCCACTGGAGGAATTCGAACTTGTTTACTACGATGTCGCAGTCCAGCACGTTAGTCACTACGTCATGTGGACCCCAGCTCTTGTTGTTTTTGTTTTGTTTTTGTTTTGTTTGCTTTTTTTTTTCAGTTCCTTTATTTTTTTTCTTCTAATTTTAGCCAAGAATAAATATTTCCTTGTCTCTAAAACTTTAGCCAAAGTTTCATTTAATTCACTTAGAGTTCCATTCAGTTTTTCAGTATCACTCAACAAAAGACTCACGTGGAGAAAACAGGTCGCTGAAACAATTGTAAAAATACAGAACTGTTATAAGTGCACAGTTATATATATATATATATATATATATATATATATATATATATATATATATATATTATATTATTTATTATTTATTTATTTATATATATCTATATATAGGATTGTTTTAGGATATATATATTTTTAGGATTGTTCAAACTTAGTATGTTTCTTTATATATATATATATATATATATATATATATATATATATAAACACGCTAAGTTTGAACAATCCTAAAAATAAATTCAATTATGAAGAAAAAGGGAAATATTTCTTTGTTTATTTACTTTGCGACAAGTCACTTTTTGTCTCCCTTTATTAAATTTCAAATTATCTTAAAAATAGTATATAGCGAGGAAATAGGCCTTTTTGTTATTCATTATTATTATTATTATTATTATTATTATTATTATTATTATTATTATTGCGCTCCGAGGTGTCTAGGTTACTGTTCTCCCAGATATGTAAAACCACGACCGGAAGTGTATATTGTTTTTAATGTGTTTTTCAATGGAGAAGAATAGAATGCAGAAATAAGACAAATTACTTTTTCTTTCTTTCATTTCCTCCCACACAAAGATTTTTAGTTATTATAGTCTTGTGTTATCAGATAAGTAGTTTTACGCGTTAGTAAGTTGATCCTATTTACATGTGTGATTTTCATTGATGTATATTTTATTTTAAAGTCTATTTTAATTTCATCGGCGCGAAAACTGAAAAGTAAAAAAAAAAAAGGGCGATTCCTTGTTTTAAGTAAACTTTATCAAATATTTTTTGTTAAAGTTAAATCCAAATATTTATTTTTACTCTGAACTTAAGAAGCCTTTTAACATCAATTCTAAGCCATTTATGTAACCCTTTGCGAGTTTTTATTAACGTCTTATCGTGGTGTAAAGGCTAGCAAACTAGTGGCGCAGATAGCGAGTTCGGTTGTGTGAGGATGTGTGGGGATTAAAATAATATTAAAATGAAATTAAAATAAATAACAGTCACACGGAAGCCCTCAGACAGGAAGAACCCCCTGGGCATGCACAGAAAAAAAAGGACCTGGCGCCAATGAGATCCCTCAGCCATTCGAAATCTGACCTAGAGCGGTAGTATCTGTCAGATTTCCATCTGTGGCTCAAATAGATCTGTTTGAGATAATGTTTTTAATGATTTTGAAAATCAAAATACATTACGTGTTAAAACATTGATATTGATAAAAAGTATAAAGTGTTTTCTGTTTAGAATTTTTGCAAAAATATAATTTCAAACAATAATTATTAATTAATTATTCACATAGCGCTAATACCCTTGGGAAAGGCATGAATCCAAATATTCGTCATCCAGATATGGGTAAAATAGTAGGGCATACTGGGTTCTTTAACTTTGGTTAGGCAACCCGTCAAGAAGGAAAACTCTTAATTCGAATCTGTTAAACGCCCCTTAAAAATGACCTTGTGTCGCATCCTGCTCGCTTGGGTAAATGCATACATGGATATTTTAAATGACAAATAAAGTAAAAAGTTAAAGTTAGCGGAGAGGCTTATTGTCAGTATTAGCCGGACAGCAATGGAGTCTATTCCCTTTTCGCTAACGCCAAACCAAGTGGTGTTACTCATACGCTGAGTTGGCAGGGACAGGTATCGAACCCGGAACGATTCTAGACGGGTACCCTACTGACTGAGCTAAACCGACCCACTAATGACTTATAAACCAGTGATGTTGATAACCTTTTGATTTAGTGAGTCTTGGGAGACACTTATTTGCTTTGAATGAGTCCCCGGGAAAATTTATGGGTCCCAACTAAAGCCACCTAACTTCTACCTTGTAATCTATCCTGTGTAATTCGTTTCTAAGAGACTATTAAAATGTATTTACAGTTAGCTTGAAATGTGGAGGGAAGAAAAAAGAAAGATACTGGGGCGCATCGATACGATTTTACTGCGTCCCTTAGATTTTTATGCGTCAGGGACGCAGGACGCGTACCTATCAGCATCTCTGATAAACCATGATATAATTTGATGCTAAAACTCTAGAAAGCTTGCCCGTTTCTCTAACAATTAAACTAAATCCCAAATTCATGGTCGCGTGTTTACAACCATCCATGTCACATATGCGCAGTTATGAAACTAAACCGCAAAAACAGTCATTTTTTCTTTTTTGACACAATTTTTAAACTAATGCCCAGCGATGAAATTTGAAATCTGAGAAGACAAAATTTTTATGGCGTCACTTGCAATAACATTGCATGTGTAGAGCAAAACAAGTAACATCTGATAGTACACTTGTACCTTGACTTACGAGTCACCCAAATTACGAGTTTTTCGAGTTACGAATTGTCACACGGTCGATTCTTTTTCTTTGTGTTCAGGAGTGAGCTTCAGATATGCTTATGTTAATAAGTTGACAAAAACATTTGTTTCAAAATCTATTACATCAAAGTAAAATATTATTTACAAAAAAAAAAAAACATTAAAACATATTACAGCACATCATTTATTACATTCTATTTTATGTTTTTATGTAATACAGTGCTATTTCTTTTTTCATTCAAAAAATGTAACCAAAAATATTTGGGTGCTTTTTTAGGAGTGGGCAGGCCAAAATTGATTTGATTTAGAAGGAAATTGAGTTACAAGGGTGAGTCAAAAAGTAATGCCATTTTGTTTAGGACAGTTATAATTCCCGACACAGAAACATGTATCATACATCAAAATGAATCTGATCCTCTGTGGATCACATCTCTACATAGTCATCCACATAGTCATCGTTTCTGTGTTCTACCTTCGAATGAGAGCATGTATCCCTGCCCTGTAAAATTCTGTTGACGGTTCTTTGAGCCACTTCTTCACTACAGATTTCACTTCCTCGTCACTGGAATAAAGTTTACCCCTCAAACCCTCTTTCGTGGGGCCGAAGAGATAATAGTCTGAAGGCGCTAAATCTGGTGAGTATAGAGGATGCGGTAAAGTTGTCCAATCGAATGAGGCGATTTTCTCCCTTGTCCTGATTTTTGTGTGTGGTCAAGCATTGTCATGCAGAAGGAGGACACTGTCGATTGGCAAGTTGTCTTACTCGTCGGATTCTTGCTCTGAGCCTCGTTAGGTTCTCAATGTAGGTCTTAGTTTTATAAAAAAAAAAAAAAAAGACTTCGCGCGAAATAAAGAAAATGGCATTACTTTTTGACTCACCCTCCTACAAGCAGAACGAATTGAATTCGTAAGCCAAACCAACATCGTAATTTTGCAGCCGTCAAATAATGTAAACAATTTTAGTTTAAAAGTTTAGGTTGAGGCATTTATATTTTTATTTATAGATTATTTGGTCTAATAAGAAGACAAGTAAGAGTTTTGTTTTTACCGTTTTATAAAGGATAGTTTGGTTTGGTTTGGTTTGTTTTACGGCATATCAACCTCAGTGGGTCATTTAATGCCGATAAAGTTTTGAAATAAATCAATTCTTAATGGATAATACAATTTTTTATAAATACATTTTTCTATTTAACCCTAACAGGTACTACCACTCCGGGCCAGAGTGGACCAGGGAGCAATGGTGATGAAGGGGTGCTCCACATTCCCCAAACTTCCAAAAGTGGAACCTCACCATCAGATAGAGTTTAACGTCATTCCCAGGACATGTAGACCCGCAGCCACCGCCTTCTAGCACCCATATGATAAAAAGGGGTTGGGGCTTGCCATAAGGGCAATAGGGTTGGGAAAATCATATAGGTGTTAGGGCTTGACGTGGCCATCCGATTGATCGGAGGGGGCCTCTCCGACCGCCCGTCTAGCCCAAGATAGGACCTATAAGGGATAAAAGAAAAGAAAAAAACAAATCAGGTTAAAAAAAGTTAAAGCGATTAAATAAAAAAGTAGTTATTTATGATTTATTATTCTCTCTTACATTTAGTATCTATATATTAACACTCGTGTTCCTTAAAAGTACGACCGTTACAATTTTGCAACACCCTCTAGTTAAAAGTGAGACCGTCCAAATTGTCCAAGATGAAATGCAGAAATTTAAATCCTGATTCTCTGGTGTTGCTTACCCGCTGAATTCTTATTTCTTATGAGTATCGTCACCTAAATAATGGACCATTCCGTTTGTATTATAATGCTTCCAAAACAACCAAAAACTTCTCCCTAATATATATATATATATATATATATATATATATATATATATATATATAGTCAAAAATTTGAAAAAACACAGGTTCAAATAAAATGAGTGATATTCATTCAGCCAACGCTGCTGTGTTTAAATCTGTTTAGTAGATCTTCTTCAGGGCTTTTGTTGATATAAGGAAAAGAAAAATTTATCACAGAATAATACAGAGACTGTGATAGTTTTCGTTGATCAGTTTGTTTAAAAGGTTTTGAATTGAAAATTAGCGCTCTTAGAATATATATATATATATATATATATATATATATATATATATATATATAGGTTAAATTATTATTATTGTTGGAGAATTGATTATAGAGGGCTCAATTACTTATGTAAGAGCTTTATTTATTTATTTATTTATTTATAATTATAAATTCGGTCCTACCATTGGTTTCTGAATAACACTTTTTCGGTGTTATTCGTCTTCAGAGGCGTTTGACTTTTGAAAAAAATGGACAGTTTTAAACTCCCGGCACGTGTCCACGCGATCCGTTAATAGCTCCTGCATTTCGCTTTCGTCATTCAACGGCATCACTATTTTTCGTCATTGTTCTTATTGTGATTTAAAATTTTTTTTCGTTTTTATGTGTGTTTATTTATATATGAATTCTTAATTATGGCGGTCTGATTGAAAGAAAAAGGAAGGAAAAATGGAAATCTAGAGAATTTTCGTAGCAAAGGGAATGAAAATTTTCACAATCTTCTGTTTCTGTTTTGAATTTTTTTTTCTTTAAGTAGCGCTGTAAATCTTTCAATCCATTTTTCGTTTCTCATTCTTTTTATTTCTTTTTCTTCCATTTGTCCGCCATTTTCTTAACCATTTGTCGTCAAATCTTTATTTCCTTCTTAAGGGCCGGATTAGCTCAGTCGGTAGGTTCCTAGTTCGATACCAGCCCTCGCCAACTCAGTGTATGAGTAGCACAGGGATCTGTGCGGTAAAGTAAGGAGCTGATGGTATGTGTGGCGCTCCACTGCAGGCGCAAAAACCATCTCCTTGGTCTGGCACTAGTGAAAAGGGGATAGACTCGCTCGCTGATTGGCTGATACCGACTTTTACTCATATGTCTCCAAATTAGGCACCTCGCATGGTTGAATGGTTAGCAAGTTAAATTTGCAGACCATTGTTTGTGACTTGGATTCTAATTGGGCGCCCCATGCTTCTGGCCTTGTGTCACATGTAAGTTTACTTTGGTAAACAACTTTATATCTCCAAATTTTTCTTCATCCTTTTTAAAAAAAAAGGTTTTATCATTTATTTCTTTTTTCCTTCTTTCTTTCTCAAAATCTTTTTTTTTGTTTGTTTCTTCTTCTCATTCTTTTTCCACTTTTGTCTTTTCGTTCAACTTTTCTTATAAATTCTTCTTCGTGACCTTCAACTTCTTATTTATTCTTCCTATTTTATTCTCTTGTTTTATTCTTTTTATTGTTGTTGTTGTTGTTGTTGTTGTTGTTTCTTCTTCTTCTTTTCTTCTTCTTCTTCTTCTTCTTCTTCTTCTTCTTCTTCTTTTCGTTGTTCTTCTTTACTCCTACTTTCCCTTATGTTATTTTTGCTGTTGTTGCTGTTGTTGTTGTTGTTGTTGCTGTTGTTTCTTCTTCTTCTTCTTCTTCTTCTTCTTCTTCTTCTTCTTCTTCTTCTTTTCGTTGTTGTTGTTGTTGTTGTTGTTGTTGTTCTTCTTCTTCTTCTTCTTCTTCTTCTTCTTTTCGTTGTTCTTCTTTACTCCTACTTTCCCTTATGTTATTGTTGCTGTTGTTGTTGTTGCTGTTGCTGTTGTTGCTGTTGTTGCTGTTGCTGTTGTTTCTTCTTCTTCTTCTTCTTCTTCTTCTTCTTCTTCTTCTTCTTCTTTCGACCTAGGTGATAATGTTTATTGTTTTCTGTGATACATCTTTATTTCTTTTATACATTATTATAATGACGATGCTCACAGCAGGCATTTTATAATCGCGTACTTGAGCATATATATATATATATATATATATATATTATATATATATATATATATATAGAGAGAGAGAGAGAGAGATAAATTGGATAGGAAAATAAAGAAAAGAACTAAAAACTACTTTGGGGTGGTGCTCTGAATTGTGGCTTAAAGTTAATTTCTTCCTCTTAATTATATTTATATATAATATATATATATATATATATATATATGTATGTGTGTGTGGTGTGTGTGTGTGTGTGTGTGTGTGTGTGTGTGTGTGTGTGTATATATTATAGTGTGAAAGTTTCGTTAAATTCCGACTGATAGTTTTTGGAGAAATTGAAAAAATGTCAATTCGTTTATAATTTTTCGGTTTATAATTTGAAACTTGGTACACACACATATTGTGTTAAACTCTACTGGCGATTCTTGTCGAACGAGTTTTTGTTCGATCCTTTCCAACTGCCTGGCCATCTTTTTAATGCCAGGGTGGAACTGGTGTAGCAATCCACCAAAGGTTTCTTCACTAGCGTTTTCGGCATGTCTCTCTGCCATCTTCAGGTGTGAAACGATGGAATGTTTCAGGTGTCTTGTTTTTAACACGAGCAGTAGCGTAGGAATTCACACCTGAAGAAACCTTTGGTGGATTGCTACACCAGTTCCACCCTGACATTAAAAAGATGGCCAGACAGTTGGAAAGGATCGAAAAAAAACTCGTCCGACAAGAATCGTCAGTAGATTTTAATAAACCATGTTTAAAAGAAAATTAATGCTGCCTAAATACACTTATAATATATATATATATATATATATATATATATATATATATATATATATATATATCTAAAAGTGGAATTAGAATTGATTCCGACGATATGAGGAAGAATAAATAAAGAAAAGAAAGTATAGAATGGATAATAAAATTGATTGAATTCATTAATTAATTAATTGATTAAATTCATCTTTTATTATCCATTCTGTACTTTCTTTTCTTTATTCATTCTTCCTCATATATATATATATATATATATATATATATATATAACCCAATTACACTTGAAAACAACAGATTGTTATATAAAGTGAAATTCTTGAACTCTTTCCATGGAGTCAGAAGTTAGAGAAACATTCCGAAGAAATTACATAAACATGGTGAAGGAAAATAAATCCTTAAAGAATATGGGCAGAGTAAGTTTCTTCTTTTTCAAATCCCACGCAAAAATGGATTAACCATTAGCAGGCGAATTTGTGGCGTAAATTAAAATCTTCTGGCTACACCTCTCAAAATTCTTGAAGGCGTTTGAGGCGATGACAGATGTTGGTCGCCATTTTCTTTTTTTTTTTTTCAATTTTTCTTTTTAATTTTTGTTTCTTTCCTACTTTGCATTTGAGACTTGATTTTCTTTTCTTTTCTTTTTTTTTTTTCTCTAACGCGCCCGGCGCCGTGCTGAAAATGTCTGAGAGTCTACTGTCTTGTGTATCTGGTATGTAAGTGTGCAAGTCGGATACTGGGGTTATTTTTATGATTGTCTGCTCTCATGTGCATGACAGGGTACTTTATAGTTTTTTAAAAATATGTCTGTAGCTATGGACGTGTGAGTGTGTGCTAAGGAAGTTTGGAGTTATGTTCAGATTTCCAAATTCATAATGAACTTTCAGAGTCACTTATCCCGAACTAAGAAAAAAGTGTACAAAGCAAAAGTTTCGAAACATCAAGTCTTAACAGCACGAAATATTAGAAGTAATAATAACAGTAACAAAAAGGAAATCCATGTAACTACATATTTGTTCATTGAAAAATATAACCCTACATTTCTTCTTGTTTTCCTTCTTTTCTTTTCTTGTTTTTTTTTTTTTTTTTTTTTTGTATCTTACTGTGAAACTTCATAATCAAGCAAATCAAATAAACCGAGTTTCTGTAAATCTGCACAGATTAAACCTCCAAGTTATATGACGACCTAACTCTAATTGACGTCATTTTTTTTTTTTCAAGAGTTACCGGCAAGCATGTTTTGAGGCAAGAGGCCATGACGGAACTCCGCAAAGATTACAATTATTTGTATTATTCAGACTGTAATATCGGAGTGGTATATATTTGATTGGTACTATTTTCTGCATAAATAAAAAGACTAAAGACAGAGTTTATTTTTTTAAAGCCATACGTAATTAAAAACAACCTTAATCCCCTAAAACCGTAACCCAATTCGCAAAATGTTAATTCATAGACTGTAGTTAAAACGAAAATACTTTTGAACTTAAATGCTACAAACTTGTAGATCTTGTTAGAGAATTTTCAACAATAAGGTTAAATAAAATTCAACTAATGTAAATGTAGAAACTTTTCAGACGTAGTCGGAACATAAATGACGATGTGGGTGTTGCATTTTTTTGTTACTGTTATTATTACTTCTAATATTTTGTGCTGTTACGATATAACTAAAACGCATGTTATTTTGAACGAATATTGTAAATTATGAATGCTAATACCTCTGTCAATTGAAAGGAGTTAACAATTCCAAAGTCTCGTTTTCTCACTGATAGATGCGTTGCGTATAATTCTTTAAAAAAGATTCTTCTCGCACGAGCCTTGTCATTACGGTCAAGTCACGCTGAAAGCATCGGTTCCCGCTAGATTCACCGAAGTTAAGCAGCGATGAGCCTGTTCAATACTTAACTGGGTGACCATTTAAGCAACAGCAGGTACTGTAAGCAAACCGAGTCCTTTGTTTATCAAAATGACTTGATTCGGCAATAAAAGGTTGATATGACGTAAAACATACAAACCAACCAATCAACGAACGTTGTTGTTAATACTACCACGGACAACTATTCTCTTAGCTAAGACCAGTGATTCGGCATTTACCTTAATCTCCCACCAGGTCAGGATGCAACACAAGGTCTTCATTTTTTTTTAGTAAACGGCCACGTACTAACCGAAGCTCACGCGATGGCTTGTAAAAATATATATCCCATCGACACCCCTCCCCTTTAACAATAAACCCAGCCCTGCTCCTTTAAATCGCGGGGACAGGTGTTGCCTGGCGAGACGGTCCCCTTGGATCACGCAGTTAATTTTTCCAGCGGTCTGAGTCAGCTAGATTTTCACTGAGACTAGTGATTCGCCACCGAGAGACTGTCTTGGCTTTTATGCCTCTCGACCGGTCGAATCACCCCAACCAACAGGGGGTGACAGGAGGCTTACCATGAGTCACCACTCACAACCTGGAGGTTGCGAGTTCAATTTCTGTAGCTTCCCGCTATAGGAAAAGCTAAAACAACATCTACTTGCTAGCGAAAAAATAATACATTTGTTACATAATCATTAGATACCTAATGATTATGACAATAGTGTAGAAATCATTATGGCGATCAGTACAGCTGATGGCCTTGAGAGTGAGTGACAATGCTTGACCTCACTCTGACCTTGCCTTGCGGGATAAACCGTGAGAACCGGGTACCCCGATAGAAGGCCCTTCCGGTTTAAGGGGTAAGCAACTCAGTTAGTTAGAGTTAGAAGTTAGAAGCCAAGCTAGCAAGATGTGAGTCTCACTGCGTGATTGTCTGGTCTACGAATAAAGTAACATCATCGTAAATCGAAGTCTTGTGTTTATTACTAAAAACTAACAATGACACAAGGCTTCTGATAAGGAGTGATCCCCAACAGAAACCAGACACGGAATCCTCAAGAAGACCAGACCTTAGAAGATATACCAGACTAAGATAGATGATAGAAGAACCAAGCCGACCAGAAGAATAGACGACAGAGTAAGAAGTAAGAGAAGTATATAACATATACCATTTAGTGCCGGTAAAGAAGGGCTATGCAATACATTCAATCAACAAGAATCATTCAGATTAAGATATTTCCATGATATCTGGTGTAACTCGATTATCAGAGTTAACGGAAATAATAGGAAGAAACATAACGAGAATTAAGAACAGGGGAAATGGTTTACTAAGCAAAGATACAAGATGAACAGATTAAATAGCAATTGCTAGGTTGAATTAACAAGTCCTGAGAGATCTCGTTGTTTCTATCTTTTGAGGTTTCGTCAGACATTATTTATAGGAAAAACAGATGATTCCATTCTCATTATTTAGGTACTATATGACAATATGCGACAATGCACACACACACACACACACACACACACACACACATACACACACACACACATACACGCACGTGCACACGCACATACACACCCACCCATATATATATAAAGAAAACATCTAGATGAAAACAACACAAGAATGCTGTGTGCTGTCTTGAAATCTTGGAAGCAACACAAAAAGCAGCTGTACGGCTTCATGTATGCTATCGCATAAACTATCCAAGTGAGACGAATAAGACATGCTGGATACAGCTGGAGAAGTAAGGACGACATTAAAGGTGACATTCTTCAGTGGACACCTACACATGGACACACCAGTATAGACCGACCAGCAAAAACCTGTATAAATCAGCTCTGTGCGGATTCTGGGGGAACGGTCTCAAAGGGCTTGTAAAAGAGACTGGAGGAACTGGAAGTCAGAGGAAGAATCGAAACCCTACCGAGCACAGCGTCGTTAAGATCAACTAGAATAATTAGAATGGTCATGGAGACCTTATATATAATTGGAGCAGTTGCTGCAAACAATGTAAAATTATCCACAAATTTTGTGGATGAGGTGTAATGATAAACGATAACACCGATAGACTTTGGAAAGCTCTTTTTTACTTTGAAAAAATTGGTACACTTATTGAGAGTTGATATAGTCTAGTATTCACTAGAGAGTTCTCCAAAGGGAAGGTTGTTGGATTATTTTGTTATATAAGGTGTGCTACATTACACCACTTAAATTCATAGACTAAGCGAGGTCACGTGGTTTAAACCTCAGCCAATCAACAGGCCGAATGCGTGGCTGATTGACTACTTAATCACTGATACTGAGAGAGGTCCATTTGCAATCATTGCTGGAGACACTTGTGTAAAGTTTTTAAGGGCCATCATTGGCCAGTTGATTCTAGGTAAAGAGTCATCCGATTTGGATCCTTTGATAATCCTCTCATGTAGAGATTCTAGGTTCCCTCGTCGATGATCGCGAGTAGACTGAGAAAGAATCAGCACTTAAGTAATATATCAGCCACCCAGTATGGCAAGAGATTGGCTAAGGAATAGACCACATGATCTCGCCTAGTTAATAAGTATAGGCGGAGAACTAGCACACACCTTATATCAGTAAAAAAATCCAACAACTTGCAATATTGAGGAGCACCGAGGAACACCCAAAGGATTCTTTACAAAGGATTTCCGCTGGACAAGCGCTCTTGCTTGAAGCCTAAAAGATGACCCATAAAATTGTAACAGAGGTAGTCCTAAAATAGGGGAGGTAACTCTTAATTACTTATTACATGAGGATTTCTAAATCATATTTTAAGTGAAAGCAAAGCAAAAAACGCTTATTATTTATATCAATTACTGTATATGCTTGTGTATCTGTGCGGTAAAATTAGAAACTGATGGTTGGTGTTGCACCCCTCCTCGTACACAAAATATCTCCATAGTCTAACACTAATGAAAAGGGGATAGACTCCTCGCTGTCCAGCTGATACCGACAATAGGTCACTCCGACGACTTTTTTTGAACTTTTACTGTTCTCCTACAAATATTACTTTGGAAGGTTGATATGCCATTAAAAACAGAAACCGAAAGTAACCTAGTCCTGTCAGTGGGGCTTTAGAATACACCAACTGCACCTCTGCAGAGGGGTAACCCCCCCCCCCAAAAAAAAAAATGGGTAATCTGTTATCTCTGGGTGGCGACTCCTGTTGCTTAAGGATGGAACCCTGGTGGCCGAGCAGTCCATGACGTAACACTCCATTTTGCCCCTTACTTAGGCTAGATGGACGGTCGGAGAGACCTCATCCGATCAATCGGCTGGTCACATCAAACCCTAGCACTTATATGATTGTCCCAAACCTATTGCCATTATGGCAAGCCCCCAATCCTTTTTATAATATATCTGCTAGAAGGCGGTGGCTGAAGGTCTTAGTGTCCTGGGCATGATGTTAAACTCTAGCTAATGGTGAAGTTCCAATTCTGGAGCTCTGGGGAATGTGGAGTACATTTTTATCACCATTGCTACTAGGTCAACTCGGAGTGGTAGTACCTTTTAGCGCCCTATGATTTAAATAGAAGAAAAGGAGTTTGAAAAAATGTGTTTAAAAATGAGTTAAATATTGAGTACCCATGAAGAATGAATAGAACAAAATGTCTTCGGCATAAAATAACACAGCAAGGGTTGACGTGCCGTAAAATCCAACCAACCAGGCAACCGAAACTAAAAATGAGGTACGGTATAAGTACGGTATATTTTTGGCGTAGGCTAATGTATTTGGTAAAATAAAGGAGACGCGTGGTCGTAGGAAATGGACACGTCGACTAGAGTTCAATTCCTGGACGAAGCTGTTTGCATTTCGCATGGCGCTAATACCCTTGGGAAAGGTATGAATCCAATTCTCACTTCAGCTATGGGGAAATAGCAGGGCAGACTGGGCTCTTTAACCATGGCTAGGTAACCAGTCTAGGAGAAGGAAAACTCTGAATTCAAACCTGTTAAACTCCGCTTAAGAAATTGACTTTGTGTCACATTCTATTCGTTCATTTCACTTTGCGAAAGGTATAAATCACTCTGTACTCTTCCCAGCTTTGGGTAAATAGTAGGACAGACTAAGACCTTTAATTTTGGTTAGGCAACCAGTCTAGGAGAAGGAAAACTCTGAATTCAAACCTGTTAAACTGCGCTTAAGAAATTGACCTTGTGTCGCATCCTGCTCATGCGGATGGGTTGGTAAATATATATATATAGGTAAAATAAAAGTAAAAACAAATCAGTCAAAAAATTCGCTGAGCATCAAATTAACAAAATAAAGAAAAGCAAATAGAGAATTTAGAGAAAGACGTGAATCTAAAGACGAAAGAAGGTAGGAGTCATTGGTTACTGGCGAAGGCAATAACATCTGGGTAGTTCCCAAAATAGGATGTGACTACCTCTCCTTTCAAAAGATCAACGCCAACATCATAAAAATAAACAAAACAAATACACTGAAGGGAAGCAAAAATAAATTTAAAAAAAAACAATTTCTTTTTCGGGATTGCATTTTCATAAATAGGTTTTTAACATCAAAACTATAAAAGAGCAAGGAAAGTTTTTACAAGTTTCAAACGTATTTTATCTTCATTTTTTAGCTTTTATATTCACATCTAGGTAAATCAATAATTAATAGCAACAAAACTACAATCCCTGGCCATAACAAAAACAAGAGAACATTTATATATATATATATATATATATATATATATATATATATATATATATATATATGAAGATAGGATGGATGTAGTAGAATCCGACAGTATAAGGTAGGTAAAAGGATAGTGAACAAGAAATGATAACTCAAAACAAATCTAAGCGTTGAAACGTTTCGTCCGATTTATACGGACATCCTCAGTCAAAGATTTTTTATTGAAAGCAAAATTACGTGCGAGTACATGTGATGTGGTGAGAGGGTGAGTTAGTAGCGGAAGTGAAGGGAGGGAGGATATGGGCTGACATGAATGAAGTGTGGGGATAGTTTACAGGAAGTAGAGAGATGTTGGGAGTACCATCTACATTAGGGGTAGGTCAAAAGGGAGGATAAAGTTTTGTTTTTTTAAATCCTGAATTCAGGATTAAAAAAAAAATTCTCCCCCTTATTCCTTCCACTAAACTGACCTAGTGACCTAATATCACTCAACTCTCCCTCCTTCTTATCTTCCCCTGACATCAAACACACTACTACCAAGAACTTTATCCTCCCTTTTGCAGAGGTTTCTCTATAAACCAAAATGTTCGAACATCGACACTATGATTAATAAATTTCCATCCATTCTAACACCCCATGTTTGTTCTACACTTTTTCTCGGTATACTGTCGGATTAATTTCCTCATTTTACTCCCATTGTTTAGCTTTGTAACTTTGTAAATTTTAAATCCCGATCAATGCCGAGTAGCTCTGCTAGTATATGGTTAATTACTGAAAATCTTATTGAAAATCAGATAATTAACAGATCTATTGTTTTTCTAGGGAAATGTTCACAGCTTGTAATGCAAAAAGTTATTCAGAATTATTTATAAGATTATAAGATAAAATTTTGTGTGGTGAGAGTGGATCTCTTCCGAAAAATGGGGGAGGTCATCCCCCCGCATCCCACAAAATTTCACCTACCTCATGTCCAGATGAAGGTTATAAAAACTGAGACGTTATAATGTCAACTTGACCATCAAGAATAAAACTCATATTTTGGAACACTTTGTATTTTTCTTTTCTGCACATTGTTGAGAGCGTATGGTTTCTTTTTAAAGTTGTTAAAAAAATAGTTGATTCATTGTTGGAGAGGTCAAAATGAGCTCTTAATTTTATCCATTTGTAAAATGGTTTTAAATCATTTTTTTTTTTTTGTGTGTGTTCTTATTATAGTTTAGTGAATGAGAGTTAAAATTAAAAGTCTTTATTTGGACTGGCAGTTCAAATATCTTTATAGTAAATTTGTATTTACTTAAATTAATTATTTGTTTATGTGAGTCATTTTTAAATGTACAAGTCTTTTTGAAGTTTTTTCACAAAAACTTTGAAAGTAGATTGTAATTTTGTATCCACCCTTCCGAGTATCTTGAGTGGCTACTAATATGATATATATATATATATATATATATATATATATATATATATATATATGTGTGTGTGTGTGTTGTGTGTGTGTGTGTGTGTGTATGTGTGTGCGTGTGTGTGTGTGCACGCGCGTGCGTGTGTGTGCACATACAAACTAACGATAAGGAAATGTTTACTTTTAAAAAGCTGAATAAAAATGGCAGTTTTAAAAATATGAAATATGGCATTATAAGTAGGATAAAAAAATAATCAAGTGTGGGAATAATAAATACTGAGGTCGCTGGGAAAAATTCTATTGAACTTAAGTTAGATATTCTTCTTTTTTACCATAATCTACTGGACAGATGTTAGTGTAATATGAAATAAAGACCAATGTATATATATATATATATATATATATATATATATATATATATATATATATATATATATATATATATATATATATATCATTGACAGGTTAATTTCGCAATGATTGTCCGCTGCGTATCGTGGCCGAAGTAGTATAGTCTCTGACTATGCCTGCTGAAGTCCCGGTTTCGATTTCTGTCGGAGGGAAATCGTTAGTATACATCGCTGATGAGACTTAATAAAGTCGAAACAGTCTGTACGATGTTCTACACACCGAACAGTTATTTGCCGAGATTCACTTGTCATGATTATTTTCTACAATTATCGAATTTTATGCGATATACGCATTGTAATTGCCTTCAAGCAAAATATGAATAATCATATATACTTTATCCAACAATGCTTCTAAAAAACAAACATCCAAAAATGTTATATATATATATATATATATATATATATATATATATATATATATATGTTAATTTCTTAACTGGGATTAATACTTTTAATGAAACGCTAAGGAAAACATAGCTTAATACGTTAATTCATTGATAAGTTGTTGTTTTTTTAATTAAACAACAGCATTAATTGATGTAGTATAGATTTTAAGTTCTTGCGTAAGGATTCAGTTATACACTTTTTTTACCTCAGAACTGCAAAAGTGGACTGTTTTAAGTTGTTTTTTATTTTTATTGTTATTCTGAAATAGAAATAATATCGTTAAATACTCTGCAAAATTACCAGCGAATTTTCAGTTTATTTCAGTATTTATTTTAAAGTATAAACTTAAAAAAGACTTATAAAGTCTTAAAAATTGATCGACTGAAATCTTTGTGAATAATAATTCATATTATTTTTTCTGTATTTTTTAGAACTATTAACCTCATCTTTATTTTGATAGTTATCAACACGACGTTTCGGCAGCTGTATCCTCTATCTTGAAATGATTTCCCAGGTTGTATTACTCCTATACTCGGACACACTGGAAACGCCCGAGGAAAACCGGAGAATACGGCGATTGAAATGTTGTGTTAATAACTGCCACAATAAATACGGGGACAATAGTCCGAAAAATCAAAATAAGTTTGATGTTTCGGACTGTTGTTCTCATCTTTATTGTGGTATGCATAAACACAACGTTCAAGCCGCTGTATCCTCGTCGTATTTATACATACCACAGTATTTTCCTTTCTTTTTAGAAGTCCGTTGCAGACGACGATGACGTCACTCCATGTCTTCATCAATTGTGGACCCTCTAGTGGCTCATTAGTCCAATTCTGGACTTGCAGATGCGGTCACACACATTGCAAGGGAAATTCCCATCTGCATTTTGTGGTTCATGACGACGAAGACGTCGCCGCTCTGCAGCCCTGTTAATCTCGATATTGAGTCGCTCGACTTCTGTACGGTACACGTCTCGTTAACCCTGTCTGTTGGAGGCCAGATCTTCCAGTGTGATGGTGCATATCTTCAGCGTTGTCTTAATATGGTCTTTGAACCGTTTTGGGGGCCTCCTTTCCACCGCGCGCCATCTGATGTTTTGGACTATTATCCTCATCTTTATTGTGGTATGTTCACCGTAAAATACTTTACGGTGAGCATACCACAATAAAGATGAGGACAATAGTCCGAAATATCAAAATTATTGGACCATATTACTTTTAGGCACCTCTTTTTGATCTCGATTACGAAAGGACATGTTTTTCGTTTACACCGTCAATATCCGGTTGTTTGTTAGGGGTTAGGGTTAGGGGTTAGGGTTAGGGGTTAGTTTTATAATTTAAAATAATCTAAAAATCGTCTGTTAAAACAACCGGATATTGACGGTGTAAATGAAAAACATGTCCTTTCTTAATCGAGATCAAAAAGGGGTGCCTAAAGGTCATATGGTCCAAATTATTCACATCAAACCTCATCTTAAAAATAAAGACAAATGAAATGTTTCTGTTTAGACTTAGTCCAAAATAGTTGAGATATGTAAATCTAATCCATTGTCCTCACTCGGCTTTACGAATTATATTTTACCTCGTTTTGTTTTTGTTTACTTGTTTGGTTGTTATTTGGTTTGTTTGGCTTATTTGTTATTTATTTAGGGGTCGGTTTAGCTCAGTCGATAGAGTAATCGCCAAGGAATCACATGGTTCCTGGTTCGATACCGTTTCCCGCCAACTCAGCGCATGAGTAACACAAATTGGATAATCTGATCTGTGCGCGTTCGATAATCGGCCTTCGCTAACCCAACGCATGAGTAGCATAGTTTGAATCTGTGCGAGGAGAACTGACGGTAGGTGTGGTGCTACACCTCAGACACAAAAACAATCTCCCTGGTCTAGCACTAGTTAAAAGGAGATAGACTCCCTCCCTGTCCAGCTGATACCAACAATAGGCCAATCCGCCAATTTTACTTTTATTTTACTTACTTGTTTGTTTAATGACATATTAACCATCATGGGTTATTTAATGCCAAATCCATCTTTATAGAAAAACAGTAAATGTAAAAAAAAGTTGACGGAGTAGCCTATTGTCGGTATCAGCCAGACAGCGAGGGAGTATATGCCCATTTCACTAGTACTAGACCAGGGAGATTGTTTTGCGTCTGGGGTGGAATGCCATACCTACCATCAGCTCCCCACTTTACCGCACGGATCCCTGTACTACTACGCTGAGTTGGCGAGTGGTAGCATTTAACCCATAGCTGGAGGATAAGGGGGTTTATATCTTTCTCAAGAGTATTAATCTGAAAGCGAACGTAATAGCACGACTGGAGTTCGAACTCGCTTACTACCATGCTGCAGTACAGTACGCTAGCCACTACGCCAGGAAGACAGCCCCCCACCCCCGTTCAGCCAGTCAGTTCCTTTAAAACCTTATCGATTCATAAACACCATTTATCTTAATTTTCTTTCGCCCGGGCAAGAAGAGGTCCTCTCTGATTAATCGGCTGATCACGTCAAGCCCTTGCACCTATATGATTGTCCCAATCTTATTGCCCTAATGACAATCCCCCAATCCTTTTTAACATATATGTGCTAGAAGGCTGAAGGTTTTAATGTCCTGGGTATGACGTTAAACTCTGATGGTGAAGTTCCAATCCTGGAGCTCTGGGGAATGTGTAGTAACCCTTAATCACCATTACTTTCAGGTCCACTCTAATCCGAAGTGGTAGTACATGTTAGGGTCCCATTTATGGGTTAAATAGAAAACAGTGAGTTTAGAAAAATGTGTTTTAAAAAATTATGCATCTAGTGGTGAAGTTCCAATTCTGGAGCTCTGGGGAGTGAGGAGTACTCCTTCATTGTCAATACTCTCAGCTCTACTCTGACTTGGAGTGGTAGTATCTGTTAGGGTTCCATCTTTTGGGTTAAATAGAAAAAAGATTTAACAAAAGACGTGTTTAAAAAGTGAGTTTGAAAAAAAAAGAAAGATTTTGAATACCCATCAAGAATGAATAAATCAAAACTTCTTCGGCATAAAATAACCCAACAGGAGTTGACATGCCGTAGAAAACAGCCAACCAGCCAACCAATCAACCAGAGCAAGAAATGAGGAGAGACAAATCCAAACATGGAGGGGAAACTGCAGAAAGAAATTCCTTGGCCGCAGAAATGCAAAGTGAGGTAAAACCAGATGTTGTAAAATTATTCCTGTTTGCCTTGAGCAAGTTCTTTCTCGCTATGTTCATTCTATCTCCGTCTGTCATGGAACAATAATGGAAGAATTTTTTCCGACTGATGTATTCTTTGATTCTATTCCTGACAAAATATGTTCAACAGAATCTTAGAAGAATTTAAAAGAAAAATCACGACTCTTTCGATCCTGTAAATCATAAGATCGTTCTTATTCTAATCTCTGTACAGACTATCACAATGATTGACCCATGGATAATCCATCGTTACAATACTACTACTAATAATAATAATCGTTACAATACCATAGCTTCTACTACTACTACTACTACTACTACTAATAATAATAATAATAATAATAATAATAATAATAATAATAATAAAAATGGACAAATATCTGGACCTTGCCAGAGAACTGAAAAAGTTATGGAATATGAAAGTGAAAGTTATACCAATTGTAGTTGATGTACTTGGGACGGTCCCAAAAGGATTGGAAAATGGTTTCGTAGGTTTGGAAAACAGACGAAGAATTGAAACCATTCAGAACACTGCACTGCTGCAATCTGCCAGAATACTCAGAAGAGTCCTAGAGACCTGAGGAGACTTGCTGTCACTCAGACTCCAGTGAAAGACCATCAGCTAATGCTGATGTGAAAAACTCAAAAGGAGTAAATAATAATAATAATAATATCAAATGAACAAATACCTGTGCCGTCCCCATTATAAGATACTCTGGGTCATTCTTAGAATGGACAAAACAAGAATTTAGACAGATTGACCAAAGGACTGGGAAATTAATGACCATGCACATGCACAAAGCTTTTGTTGTAAAGTAGCTAACACCCCTTCAGCATTTTATCAGATGGACTGGCTCATAACCATAGAAAGCCTACGACTAAAGTAGATTAACTAGCGGAATAATATTCAGACTGACTTTGCGTTGGCTATACCGAACTGGCCCTCCTCTTTTTAGTATGAGTTTGTCTTAATTGTTTGTACTTATTTGTTCTGTGCTTGTATGTATCCGTTCAGCACCGGATGCTGGTGCTTAATAAATGTGTTAAGCACACCATTGTAGTCCTATACTGGTCACAGCACCAATTGTAGTCCTATGCCGTCACGGTATAGATTATTTCCGTGACTACCATATGTGTCTCCGGCCAGCTGCTCTTTCGATGCCCTCTGCACCCACGCTATGTTCCTTTGATCTGCAGAACTGGGATCGATGCAACTTGGTCGCAGTGTCTTTGTGACGGGTTGAGAAATTAGTGGAAATAAAATAACACACTGTTAACAACTATAACAGTTTTATTCATGTATAATGAATGAATATGTTATGCACACTATGTCGGATAGAAAAGACACGATGAGGGGCTTTATGTGGAGTTAGTTCTTTATGGAATTATTCTTAGCGGCAAAGTCTTTTTCTCCTAGTGGCAATTTTCTTATTTCAGCAATCCTTAATTCCCCGTGGGCCTGTGCCACTTCGTTTTTGGCGATCCGACCAGGGACTATCCGGGTATCTGACTGACTGACTCGCTGCCTGACTGACTGTTTTCAATTCAAAGCCAGGATTTTATTTTTTTTAAATATATCTCTTTCTGCTTCCAATACCCACAAGTATTTATAATTTTCCTTTTCTCCCAGTGTCCTTATTTCTTCTTTGTTCGGTAATTCTATTCCTTTCGTGATTTCTTTTTTCCCTCTTTTTATAACTATCATTGCACACTTGTCTATGCCGAATTCCATCCCTATGTCCTGACTATATATTCTGATTGTTTGTATTAATGTTTCTAGCTCTTATTATTATTATTATTATTATTATTATTATTATTATTAGTAGTAGTAGTAGTAGTAGTACTGCTGTCGTGAGTTTAGTCCTCACTGGGTGTCCCATAGTTGTGGGGTTATGTCGGACTAAATTAACCTTATACTTCGAAAGGTATTCTTTTATTTTAAATGGCGTGTACGTTTATGAAAATACAAAGGGTGTCATTTTTTTTCATCTCACGGTAAGAATAGGATGGGCGGAGAGTCGATCGACCGTGCAGAATACCAATTCATACGAATGGTAGACAAGAGAAGGATAAGATTGGTCACGAAAAGTAAACCTACAAAACCAGTTCTTGGTTACGTGACCGCACTGAACATTCATTTTTTTCTGGGATTCAAAAGTGACATTTTTAGAGAGAAATATTTAAACTATTTTGTTTGTTGTGTCCTGTTGTCGTCATCTCTTCTTTCTTGTTCGCAATTTATTATTCTTACGTTTATTTATTTATTTATTCATTTATTCTCCATTCATCTTTTATTCGTTTTTTCTTCTTCTCTCATTTTCAAACACCTTCTGTTCTACAGTTCATTGTCCTTGAAGAGTATATATGTTTCGGATACGAAACAATGTCTTCTCTTATTTCATTCAATTCTGCATGCATTCATCTTTTTTGTGATATGAGAGAGCATTCATAAAATAAACTAATTCAAAAAACAAAATAACTGACACTCAAAGTTAATTTGATAAACATTTTCTACAATTTCATCGCAAATTATTACTTCGCTCCTTCTTGCTGAACATTCATGATTGTCATATAAAAGGAAGAGATGGGATTAAATGGATTAGGAATATTGCTATTGTGTGTACCTAACTACATACCTTTCGTGTGGGTAACGCTTTAGATATTGATCCTAGTGGAGTTACTAAGGTATATATATACAGGGTGGACCATAATGATTAGATACATTTCAAATGCAATTTTTAAAAAAAGCGACACAAAGTACTATGTATATTTATTACATAACTAATACACAGGAGTTTTATATGTGATATAAGATTTGAATGTTATTTCCTTGAGATGGTCACCATTATGACGAAAACATTCGAGAGCTCGATTTCTCATATCACGTAAAGTGTGGTTTAGCATATCAACTGGAATAGCTCTTATCTCTCTAAGGATGGTTTCTTTAAGTTCCTCTGTCGTGTGGGACTTGCCTGCATATACTCGATCTTTCAAGTAACTCCACAGATAATAGTCCACTGGGGTTAGATCTGGTGATCTGAATGGCCAATGGATATCACCGAATCTCGAAATGAGATCTCCGGGAAATTTTGCATTATGAGGATCACCAAAATCAATACCTGAAAGTAATAAAAACTTAATCTAATATTCATATCTTAGATAACATGTAAAACTCCTGTGTATCAGTTATGTAATAAATATATTTAGTACTGTGTGTCTATTTTATAATCTAAGAAAATAGCATTTAAAATATGTCTCATCATTATGGCTCACCCTGTCTCTCCTCCACCCCCTTTTTGTTTTTGTTTTTCTTTTTCTTTCTTTCACCAAAACTACTAAGATATATATAGAAAAGCCTAGACTCCAGACACCCCAAAACATTATTTTTGAAAGTCTTAAACGGCATGTTTAAATTCATTTGCAGACGTGACCAAGCTGGCAATTTCTATCACATTTCAGTTAAGGAATATGATTCTATTTTATTGTTATTAATTTTTCTTACTAATTACTACCTTTTCTTATAGTTAATTTTGCCTTATCCCATTGCCATGTTAAAGAGCTAACCAGCGTCCTCTCCTCCACCCCCTTCTTTTTCTTTCTTTCACCAAAACTACTAAGAGATATATAGAAAAGCCTAGACTCCGGACACCCCAAAACATTATTTTTGAAAGTCTTAAACGGCATGTTGACTTATACTAAGTTGTAACTTATATAATCCAACAGCGCTGGTATAATCACACGTGTACAAGAACGAGTGGGTTTCATGTATACATGTGTATAAACAAAGTGAACACCAGAACTACCCTGACGCCTCCAGTGGACTTATCCTGCCCCCCCCAAAAAAAAACTGACCTGAAGGTACTGTTGCTTATCTGATATACAAATGCAAAATATACCATACCCCCAACCTCAATTCTTTTTCAGGAACACCGATAGTAGTAAGATTGGGGTACTTACTACTCGTATAAATCACCAAGGTTTGAAATGGGCTCCTTAGCCTTGGTTGGCAACCCATCAACTGAAAAATCCAACACAGAACCTCTGTTGCCCTCAAGGAAAGGCTAGGGGAGTAAACACCGAAAATAAACCAGGAGCTGGAGTCCCTAAGGTGGTGTGATGCTGAAATCCAGTGCTACCCATTAACTCCTGCGACACTACCGTTGCCAAACTGCATTGGTCCCTTACCTTTCCTTTGGATCACAGCGGCAATGTGGAGAGGGGGGTTTGCTGCACGGGCAACAGCTTATCCTCCATATGAAACCGCCCAGGCTATGTAGTTCAAGTTAACAAAAACCTTGACACTACTCCATCGTCTTTCGTAGACGGAAGGATGCCAACCATATATATATCCGCAGATGGGTTACCAGGTAAGTTGGTATTACGATGATTTTAAGCTGGCCCTTTTTTATAACGGCGGAATGTTAGAGTAATTCAGGTCCAAGTAGAGAGCTCGATGCCTAGTTTAATTGAACAGAGCAATATAATTGGTAAATAATTTTCAATAAAGTCAGCGGCCTGATCAAACTCAATGGTATGCTCTGATACCTGTGGCCAGAAATAAATCTATAACCGTAAAATGGCCGATTTTAAGCCCTTTTCTTTACACACACACACACACACACACACACACACACATATATATATATATATATATATATATATATATATATATATATATATGACATTCTTCTATGAACACCGACACATGGCCACACCGGTGTGGGTCGGCTAACAAAAACGTCGATCAGCTCTGCACTGATACTGGATGCTGTGCAGTGGACCTTCTAGAGTCATTAAGATCCGTGCAGTCGGCACGACATGATCAAGATTGAGTCAATATAGTAAACAATTTTAATTCAATAATTTACACTAAAAAAAATACAATATAAATGAGGCAATTAATTCAATCAATCAATATTGTATTTCAATTACCTTCTGTTACTATACACATTCTAATTTTTAAATATCTTCCCAAATATAAATAAAACCTTCGTTATTTTTGTACAAAAAGCAAGCTCTAGTGATAGTGAATGTGTATATGTGTTTATTTTGTTGTTAATTGTTTTATTTTCCTAGTTTCCTCCGAACATGTATACATACACAAAACTGCACTTTATATATCTATGGAAGGCAGGGCATTTGCCTTATTTACATTAACGTAAAGAAAACAAACAACTTGGTGTGCATTATAAAAACACCTTTTAGTTGAATAATTCAACAAAACAAACTTTTTTTCTTTTAACAATTGTAAAAAGGAATTTAAAAAAAATAATAATTGCTCATTTTAAAATTAACTTAATAGACGTCTATTATTAGTGCTAGACTCATTTTTTTTCATTTTTTTTTTTTTTTTTTTTTTTTTTGCTGTTATTGTTTTTATAGCATTAGTTGTTGAGGCATAGACATTTAATTAATAGTCTTTCTTATCCAGTATCATCTTTTAGTTACTTACGTCGTTACTTAGTTATTTTACATAGTTTGTTTGTTTTTTGTTTTTTTTTGGGGGGGGAGTAGAGGGTCCAAAATACTTTCCTCTGCAATGTCTAACAAATAAAAAAGCTAAAATTGAACAAAAAAAAAATGGTTAATGTGAATTCCTCCAAGAAAATGTTTATTACAAATTATGTATTTACCCAACCCCTCCGCACGCGCAGGATATGACACGAGGTCAGTTTTTTTTAAGCGGAGGTTTGTATTCAGAGTTTTCCTTCTCCTTATCTTTCACTGGGTGTTGTATATTGGATCATACAATATTCAGTATACTAGTACATCCAAATACACTTTGTGCCAGACATAAAATAATTCGCAACAGAATGCTAAAACATCGAGGAAGACGGTTCGTAATCTTCGCTGTCTCAGGGTATTTGCCTCTCACTCCACTTATGAGGGCGTGTCACAAGGACATTTTATGTGGGCCAACCCACAAGCCGAAGTTCATCATAGCTGGTAGGCATAAAAAATGCGTTGATCCCGTCGGCATTCTCCCTCAAGGGGGCGCCTCAGGCACCGGACAATAAACCCAGCTCTGTCCCTTTAAATCAAGGGGGCAGGTATTGTCTGGGGGGATAGCCCCCTGGGATCGACGCTGTTAATTTTATAACGTTAGCCACTTCAGAGGGCGAAGGACTCTGAAGCAGGCTCAAGCAATCACCCCGATGTTCTAAAACAGTAGTGTACAAATAGTCTTGGACCAGCTCATTCATTCTCTACGAAAGGTAAACTAGGCTAGTCCACAACACTTAGTTTTGATAAGCCGCGATGAGCCTGTTTAAAACTTAGATGGGTGACCATTTAAGTAACAGCAGGTACTGTAAGTAAACTGAATATCAAAATGGCTTGATTCCACATCAAATGGCCTGAAAAGGGTTGATATGCCCCAAAATAACTAACCAACCAACCAACCAATTTAGTTTTGAAAAAAGATTTTTCATTCTGCTTTTTCCTTGTTTGCTGTCGTTTTGTTTCTTATATGTCCTTACCCAACCCCTCCGCACAAACAGGGTATGACACAAGGTCAATTTTTAAGAGGAGTCTAATAGGTTTGAATTAGAAGTTTTAGTTCTCTTAGACCGGTTGCCATACCAAGGTTAAAGAGCCCAGTCGGGCCTACTATTTACTAATAGATAGAGCGAGAATAGTCGGATGCATACCTTTCCCAAGGGTATTAGCACTATGGGAGGAAATGAATAATGAGAAGAAAAGTGAATAAACAAGAAAGAACATTTTAAAAGAAAGAAAATAAAAGAGAAGAATATCATAATGAGAGAAGAAAAAATGAAAAGAACGAAAAACAGAAACATAAAATATAAAGTAAGTGTGAAGAAGAAGAAGAAGAAGAAGAAGAAGAAGAAGAAGGAGGAGGAGGAGGGGAAGGAGGAGGAGGAAAGAAAGAAAGGAGAAAGAAAGAGGGAGGCGAAAGAAAGAAAAGAGAAGAAAGAAAGAAAAGAGAAGAAAGAAAGAAAGAAAGAAAGAAAGAAATTACAAAAACGAGTATTCCTATTTTTAATTTATTTCCCATCTTGAAAATCGTTAATGTTTGCTCGGATAGATATTGTAAATATTTATTTCCTTGTGGTATTTTTGGACGCCTATATTTTCATTGTGCAGATACGGAAAATTTATAAAAGCAATTTCTTAAAAAAACAATCCATATTTGGTTATCCACACGCAAATCTGTGATTGAGACGCAGATATTACTCATAGACGTATGCATACGGAATTCTTATAAATAAACTTGGAAAATTTACTTTGTCACCCATTTTCTTACATAAACATCCATTTACGCGTTGATGAGGCTGTTCAGTACTGGTGACTAGGAAGGAAGACTAATCCTGAGAACAACTTGAAACCTGTGTGGTGGCTAAGCAAAACTCAATAAAGAACAAAGCATTTTTCATATCAAAAAACGGTTTTGAATGAATTTGAAAAAAAAATGATTGTCATATTTTGAACCGTACAATACAGAAAAATAGATACATAATAGATACAAGCAAGAATATGCGCCCTACGGGCTTAAGTATTTCCATTTCCATATAAAAAATGTCGTCGAAGCGGCCTAAAGCAAAACCCTCTAAGATATCAGCCAGGGGGTCTATCCCCTTTTCACTTGCGCTAGATTATTTTAGCGTCTGAAGTGGAGCGCCACACCTACCGTCAGCTCTTTACTTTACTGCACAGATCCCTGTGCTACTCATACACTGAGTTGGTGAGGATCGGTATCGAACTAGGAACCTTGTGGTTTCTAGCCGAACGCTCTACCGACTGAGCTATCTCCGGCTTACATTTTCATATAATAAAATATATTAATTCAGAAAGACTATCAAAATTAAATAAGAATGCATATAAAGATATTACACTTATCTTTAAATTTTAATTGTTTTCTATATTAAAATTTTCAAAAACACATAGAAATACAAATAAAGCAAACAAGATATTAGGATTAATACAAAGGTCATATGAATACATGGATAAAGAAATGCTGAAGAATCTATTCATTGCATTGGTAAGACCTCATTTGGAATTTGCTAACGTGGTTTAGAGTCCAAGACTAATCAAGGACATACAATTCATTGAGGGAGTTCAAAGGAGAGCTAATAAAGTAATGAATGATTTAAAAAAAAAAACTTTCGTGTGAAGAAAGACTTAGGAAGATTAACTACCAAGTTTGGTTTATCGACGAACAAGAGGGTATGTGATTGAAGTCTACAAATATACACATGGGATTTTATTCAACGAACTTTGATGTACTAAACATTGCCCCATCTCTAAACTCCAATTAAGGCAATGTTAGATAATCTGTGGAAAGAGTATAATATTCTGTGGAATTAAGAGGAATGTTTATAAGGAACAGCTGACAGGTCTTAGACCTATATACTAGCTGAAAAAAATTTTTTTTTCACTCCTTTTGAGTTTTTCACATCAGCGTTAGCTAAGGTATTTCAGTGGAGTCTGAGTGACAACAAGTCTCCTCTCAGGTCTCCAGGACTCTTCTGAGTATTCTAACCGATTGCAGCAGTGCAGTATCTGGGTGGTCTCAATTCTTCTCTAATTTCTAGATCCTCCAGTCTTTTTTTCCAATTTTATTGGTACCGTTCCAAGTGCACCAACTACAATCGGTATCATTTCACTTCATATTTCACAGCTTTTTCAATTCTCTGGCAAGGTCCAGGTATTATCCATCTTTTCATTTTCCTTCTGCTTCACCCTGTGATCTGCTGGGACCGCATAATTCACCAGTTGACACGTTATCTTTTTTTGTTAATCAATACTGGGCCTGGTCTCCTGGCTGGGATAGGGTGATCCGTCTTTATCTCGAAGTCCCGGAGAATTTTTTGCGTTTCATTCTCAAGAACAGATTCTAGTTTATGCATATACCATTTTGTTGTATGGTCAAAGTTTAATTTTTGTATAATTCCCAGTGGATCACCTTCCCAACCCAGTCGTGCCTTGCTTTGTATTCTCGTTGTGCTAGTTTGCTACATTCACTTAATACATGGTTCACAGTCTCATCTCTGTCACCGCACGGTCTACATTTACTGTTTGTTGCGTCTTATCAATTTTTGCTTTGATATAATTTGTTCTGATGGCATTATTTTGTGCAGCAATTATTAGTGATTCAGTTTCTCTTTTTGAGGTTTATTTATTATTTTATTATTACTATTATTATTATTATTATTACTTATTGGTTTCTATATAAAATTTCATAGGTCTATAATTTAAACTAATGTTTTCTTTTAAGATTTATCCCGAGATTTTTTGCTCATATTTATTAAGGTAAAACTAAACAATTAGAAATCAATAATACCAAGCACATATTTATTAAAATCAAATTTTTAAGATCAATATTCAAATTAGCCTTCCCGTTCACACTGTAAACCGCTATTTTTTTGTATTACAAATAATTCCATGTTAGGATGTAGATATGGTCAACAATATTATTAATGTAAAACAATTTATTAATAAGTGAGATTTAAATAAATAAAATCATGGAGAAATGTGACGTAAATAACTAAGGGATTTGGGACTTGAGTAGTGAATAGTTTCGGTTACAGACAGACAAACACACAATCTCATTATAATAAGAGATATATCGTCTCCTCGTAGGTATAAACATAATAACAATTCACGACAAAGCGATAACAAGGATGTTATTGCCTGAGCAAACTTAATAGCAGAGATACAAAACATGACAGAATATACAAGAAGAGCTTATACATAGTTTATAAGAGAAATCTCCTAATATGAAATAGTTCTTTTTTTGTAGATATTGAGAATTCTGGGGTATGGGGGGTTATGGTTCTTGTCTACGAGCCTCTGTTTCGAACCAATCAATCACGAGCCAGCATACTTAGGCGGCAAAAGCCGAATTAGCAAACGTCCTCTTACAAAGGGAACAGACCTAAAACAGGGTCTTCCATCTCTTCCTCAACACCCAAAATCGGAGTCGGACATCAAACAGAACGTCTATCATATCCGAACTATCAGAAGGCCGTAGCAAGGGCTCCGATATACCCATCTCAGGATTCAGATAAGTTTACAAATTATATCATTTGTGCAGACGAACTAAAGTTTGCCAATTCTATTTGTTATTCTGTAATACAGGTCTTTATTCCTATTTCTAGTTGTTTTTGGTATTTCTTTAACTCTTAACCTGTCTGCCACACTCGTGTTAACTCCATACTTCAACCCTTGGTGTACTGTCGTTTCGTGTCTAGTTTCTTTATATAGATAAAATTTGAGGCTGCTGGTAAAATAATAAAGAAAAACACTTACATATTTTAGCATGTTCTCGTGAGCTATGGGACACAGAATTCTGGGGCTAAGCCCTCGTGTCCTGTTGACGGCATAGGCAACTGGCGCGTGTTACTGTGCGAAAGCTGAGGATGAAAGAGGAATTTGACTTTGGGCGCTTCTGTTTTTATAAGTTATTCACTACGCCACCTAGCGCCTACTGGTAGACATGGAAGTCGGCCATTACTTCTTGTGTCCCCTAACGTAAAATTGGGGAATTGTGCCAAGTAAGGAATGTAATCCCTAAACCCAATGACAATGTGTTATGACCCACCAGACCTTCTCGTGTTGTGAGTTTGTTCACGCCAGTTTTTTTTCTTCTTTTGTGGTGGAACTTTTTAATAGCATATCGCTGTGGCAGCACCTAGTTGGGCTTGCAGATGCATCTTCCTTTGATCATTGTTAGTGACTTGGCATAGAATCAGATGAAATGTTTGAAATCGTCTAGAAAACACTCACTGGGAAGAAAAGGTTTCGGTGACAAATTATAGAAAACATTTTTTATCCTTAGCAACAGCGGCATTATGAATTGACACATACTTGGGTTAGAAGAGGCAACAAATTGTCTAAAGCAGAGACCTTTGACTAGTTTGTACACTTTGTCTGACTGTCAGATACATTAGAAATCGTAGCAAAATAGGTCAATGTTTTATTTTGCTAGTATTACACATGTTGAGTTAGTAAATGTTTATATCTTCATTCTGGAGATCTCTCGTGCTATATATATATATATATATATATATATATATATATATAATATTATATATATATGTGTGTGTGTGTGTGTTGTGTGTGTGTGTGTGTGTGATATTTTAACATAATTAATTTTTCTAATCCTAATAATCTTTTTAAATAAGAAAATCGGAGTTAGTGTAAAAATGTCGCCATGAACCTAAAACACCTACTTTGGTAATTTGCTACGAGATTAAATCATGTGACCTAAAGAATTGGGCCATTAATGAAATGTTGTACTATGTTAGAATATCATAAAAAATCAATGTTGTTTAGTATTTCACACCTCACAATAAATCGATAGATAGATAGATAGATAGATCATAACTAGCTAAAAAAATGTTTTACAAAATTAACAAGTCCTGAATAGTTAAAAAGAAAAAAAAAGGGTAATTATTGTTGTGAGGTTTTAAGGGGTCAAATAAAACAAAACGACGGGTAACAAATGTAGGAAAATGTATTAACAAAAAGTAGACAAATACAATACAGAGAAATGGAATTACGTCCGACAAATAGAATTGTGAGCTGACTCGCATTGGCTTACTATCAAGCACAGATTGTCCCCTGTTTACTTATAGTAACCCGTCGGCGCATTCCATTAGTTTATAGGTGTATCACCTATAACATTTATGATATTTGTTTTACTTTTTAATTTAATTTTTTTTAAGTAACAGGGGTTTACTCTCCCTTGAACAGTTTTAGTTAACCAATGAACGACTGGAAAAGGAATATTTGATTGAATGCAGACAAGAGATGTTTTCGGAGACGACGAGGTTTTAGGGATTTAGAGTAGACGGGAAAGGTTTTGAAGAAGTTTACGGAAAAGATTTGAAGAAGAAATATGATGATTTTGAGACTGTTTTGATTTAGGAAAAGCGACAGTAGAAATTAGACAAAGCACCGCTGACCCCAAAGGACCATGAACAAAAACAAAATCAGTCTAACACAAATCTTTGAAAAGAGGGACGGCGCTCCTCGAAATATCGGTAATAAATAGAATTTAGACATAATATTCCAACTCAGTTCTCATTATTTCACTCATTTCTTCATGCTTCTAAACACTAAATATTATTTTACCCTTAAATATACGGGCGTAAGTATTTAAGTTTTAATGTAATGAAATATTATATTAAATTAGAAAGGCTAATCAACTAATAAAAATACAGATAAAAAGATTTGACCAACGGGGGGTGGGGGTATAATCGAAATAGAGCAACTGAAACTTAAATCTTCCATCCTCCGTCATTTATTGCTAAATTTTCGCTAATTTAACTACTTAGTTAAAATAAGAAGTAAATAATGAAATTACAGTTATTTCCTCTTGTAAATAGATTTTTTAAGGATTATTGCTGCATATTTATAAAATAAAACCAAACAATTAGAAATCAATAATACTAAGCCCATATTTATTAAAATCAAATTTTTGAATAATTAAATATGCTGATTGGTCTTCTCGGTTCACAACTGTAACACTATTTTGGTTGTATATATAAATACAATTGCCATGTTATTAGTATGTAGATAAGGCCAATAGTATTAATAATTACCAATCTTATTAATAATTGTGGCTTAAAATAAAATAAAATCTTGGAGAATATGACGTAATAAATAAGGGAATGGTGTCTTGTGTAGTAGTATACATTTCGGTTACAGCAGACAACCACAATTCTCCAATTAATAATATATATATATTATAATTATTAATATATAGTTATCTGTGGTGTGTGTATGTGTGCCCATATAAATAAACCATCAATATTATACGTGGTTTATGTGTGTACTTCATGTTGCGGTCAAAATCTTTGTTAATGTAAATGTACTTGCTTACGTGACACGCCTCAGAATATCAGCTACAAATTCCAGATCACTGTTTCGTATATGATCCAGAACGAGGGCAAATTATTGAAGAGATCGGTTGTACATTGGAGGTGGGTAATGCTCGCTTGGTCAATTTACAGCGAGACAGGTCTTATGTACACTTTCTTGACGTAAACTCGTCTTATATCTAATTTTCAGAAACACGCACTGCACCATTTTATGAAAGCGATTATAAACGTTCTAAAATTTTTCAATACTTTGAACTCCAAATAGTTTCACCTGATAAAAGTCAATACAGACAGCTAGGCGCCATTAAACCATTATTGTTTCGTCCCAGCTCGATTTAATAAAATATAAAGCTAGGGGACGGAAGAATTAATATGTTGAAAAAATAATAATAAAGGAAAGAAAAAATTATTTGGTTTGGGGAAAATTGAATAAAAATTGTTTATTGGAGTGCCTGACACGTGGTTTCGACGGGAGACTACCTTGTACTCATTGTATTGCTATTAGGTAATATTTGAATACAAATAGATAATAATAAATCAATAATGGGAAAATATATAATAAAAATTATATTTTTTGTTGTGAGAGGTATTGGACATGAAAAAGCGGTGGTTTCAAAGGATATTTGATAAAGGCAATATTTTATCATGTCAACATTTCTTTCCTTTTATTTATTTATTGTTGAACATATTGTGGATTCGACGTGTCCAGTTTTTCCACTTATGCGAAGAGTATATAGTGTGGTACCAGGCCACACACATCCCATCACACACACGACATTAACGATAGACGTATGCTGAAGTTGCTCGCAACTCAACGCACAAAAAAATCAAACTTAGTGGGTAGCTATGAATGGAACTTGTAAGTTGGGGCACCTGCACTGAATGTTACGCATCTCGCATCATAGATTTGGGAAACAAGATAGTGGAACAATTTTTATTATGGATTTCAGGATTCGGCTTGGGTGGAACAGGTCTGGAGTAGACGCTGACATTGTCGCGGAACTTGGACTGGTTAAGAAAAGGAAAACCTCAAAAGAGAACGGAATCACTTATAATTGCTGGCAACAAAAGTAATCATAAGGACAAAACTACATCAAAGCGAAAATCGATAGGACCCAACAAATATAGTAATATGTAGACTGTGCTGGAATAGAGATGAATCTGTCCTTTGGCATTATTTTGTGCACAATTATAAGTGATGTCGTTTCTCTTTTGAGGTTGTCCTTTCTAACCATGTTCCAAGTTCCGGAAATGTCAGTTCACTCAGACCTGTTGTCACCCAAGCGATACTGAAACCAATAAAATATTGTTCATATTGTTCCAAATTATGATGCAGTGGTGACATTCGAGCTCAGGTTGCCCTCTCCACTTACAAGTTTCCAATTTACGAAGCTCCCACTAAGTTGCATTTTTTTTGTGGCGTTGAGTTTGCGAGCACCTTCTAGATACGCTTGTGTGTTAATGTGTGTGTGTGTGTGGGTGTGTGTGTGTGTACATTATATAATCGTTGTGAAGTTGAAAAATGGAATGGAATCCGAAATATGTTCACAATAAATAAATAAAGGAGGATGTTGAATGGATAAGAAATGTGTTATCAATATCTTGAAACACGTTTTTCGTTAGTTAGCTTAAAGAAAGAGTATAATTTTTATTATAGTATATTTTTTGTTGCCCATTTATCTTATTGTGATATTTATTATCTTATTTTGTATCAAAATGATTACTAAATAGAAGTACATGATACAAAGGGATAGTCTCCGGTCGAACACGTGTCGCACTGCCAATAAATCAAGTTTTTATCCATTCACATTTGTCGTTTCCTTTTTTATTTATTTTTTTTCAACAATATTAGCTCGTCACTATTTATCATTTTTTAATCGGAGCTGGGCGAAAACAATATGGTTTTAATGCGCCTAGCTGTCTGATATTGCTTTTATCAAGTGAAAACTTATTTGGAGTTCAAAGTAATTGAAAATTTGAGAACGTAAGTATAACGTCCGCTTTCATAAAATGGTGAGGTAGCGTGTTCTGAAAATTAGATAATAAGACGAAGTTTACGTCAAGAAGTGTACATAAAGAACTGTCGCTGTAATTGGACGCAAGCGAGCATACCACCTCCACATGTCAACGATCTCTTCAATAATTGCCCTTCGTTCTGGATATACGAAACAGGTGATGCTGAAAGTTTGTATCTGAATATTTCGTGGGCGTGTCACGGTAGCAAGGTATCAATTTACATTAAACAAAGATTTTGACCGCCAACATGAAATACAACATAAAGCACACTATATATATGATGGGTTTATTATTATATGTGCACACTACACACACACCACACAGATATATATATATATTAGTATTATATTAGTATATTAATATATTTTATAATGGAGATTGGGGTTTGTCTGTGCTGTAACCGATTATACTACTACACAAGAGCACCAATTCCTTTATTATTGTACGTCATACTTCTCCAAGATTTGTATTTTTATTTAAGCCACAATTTATTATTAAGATTGGTTTACATTATTATACTGATTTGGCCTTATCTACATAGACTAATCATGAATTTGTAATTATAATGATACACACAAGATTACGTGGTTTACAGTGTGAACGATAGAAGACCAAATCAGCATATTAATGATCATAATAATTTGATTGTTAATGAAAATAGTGGGCTTAGTAGTATTGTTTCTATTGTTTTGTTATGTTTTAAGAAATATGAAGCAATAAATCTTAAGAAATCTATGTTTACAGAGGAAGATACATGTAATGTTGCATTATTTACGTTCTTATTCTTAAACTAGAGTTAGGTTAGAATTTGAAATTTCAACAATGACGGGATTGATGAAGAGTAAGTTTACCAGGTTTGCTCTAATTTTGTATCGATTTCTATCCCCCGCCCCGTTTCAAATCTTTATCTGTATTTTTATTTAGTTTCATTTAGCCTTTCTAATTTAATATAATATTTCTTACATTAAAACTAAATACTTACGCCCGTATAATTTAAGGGATAAATAAATATTTTAGTTGTTTAGAACATGAAGAATGAGTGAAATAAATGAAGGAATCTGAGTTGAATATTTATGTGTCTACAATCTAGTTTTGATTTACCATATTTCGAGGAGCGCTGGTCCCTCTTTCAAAGATTTGTGTGTTATAGACTGATTTTTGTTGTTCTTGTGTTCCATTGGTCTTTTTGGGGTCAGGCGGGATGCTTGTTGTCCTAATTTCTTACTGTCGGCCTTTTCTAAATTAACAGTCCTCAAAACATCTATTTCTTCTTCAAAATCTTTCCGTAAAGCTTCTTCAGAAACCTTTTCCGTCTACTCTAAGAATCCCTAAACGTCGTCGTCCTCCGAAAACATCTCTTGTCGCATTCATCAAATATGCCTTTGTCGACCAGTGTTCATTGGTGTTACTAGACTGTTCAGGAGAGTAAAACCCCTGTTACTTAAAAATTAAGATTTAAAAAGTAAACAAATATCAATAATTTATAGGTGATACACCTATAAAACTAATGGAATGCGGCCGACGGGGTTACTATAGTAACAGGGACAATTGTGGCTTGATAGCAAGCGAGTCAGCTCACAATTCCTATTTGTCGGACGTAATCTCCACTTCTCTGTATTGTATTTGTCTACTTTTGTTAAATTCACATTTTCCTACATTTGTTTACCCGTCGTTTTTGTTCTTATTTGACCCCTTAAAACTCACAACAATAAATACTCTTTTTTTGCTTTTAACGTATCATGGACTTGTTAATTTGTAAAACATTTTTTAGGCTGAGTTATAATCTATCTAGTCTATCTATCTATCGTGTTATTGATGAGAGGTGTGATAATACTATTTAACAACATATTTTTATGAATTTCTAACAATAGTAAACATTTCATTAATGGCCAAGTTTTTTATGTAAGGTCACAGTGATTTAAGAGTCTCGTAGGCAAATTAACATATAGGGTGTTAGGTTCATGGCGAACATTAGTTTACATCTAACTCGCGATTTCTTACTTGTAAAAAATTATTAGGATTAGAAAAATTAATTATGTTAAATATCACACACACACACACACACCAGAATAAACACACACAAACACACATATATAATAGTATATACTATTTAGGTTATATATATATATATATAATTATATATATAGCACGAGAGATTCTCCGAATGAGGATATAAGACATTTACTACTCAACATGTGTAATAGCTAAGCAAATAAAACATTGACCTATTTTGCTACATTTCTAATGTATCTGACAGTCAGACAAAGTGTACAAACTAGTCAAGGTCCTGCTTTAGCAATTTGTTGCCTCTTCTAAACCCAAGTATGTGTCAATTCATACATGCGCTGTTGCTAAGGATAAAAATGTTTTCTATTAATTTGTCACCCGAAACCCTTTTCTTCCCAGTGAGTGTTTTCTAGACGATTTCAAACATTTCATCTGATTCTATGCCAAGTCCACTAACAATGATCAATAGAAGATGCATCGTGCAGCCACTAAGGTGCTGGCAAGGATATGCTGATTAGAAAGTTCCACACAAAGGAAAAAAACTGGCGTGAAACAAACTCACAAGCACGAGAAGGTTGGTGGGTCATAACAGATTGTCATTGGGGTGTGTAGGGATTACATTCCTTACTTGGCACATTCTCCCCATTTTACGTTAGGGGACACAAGAAGTAATGGCCGACTTCGCAATGATTACCAGTAGGCGCTGAGCGTGCGTAGTGATAAACTTATAAAAACAGAAGGCCCAAAGTCAAATTCCTCTTTGCATGCTTCCCAG
>CM042144.1:84427354-84499721 GCA_023376005.1 Doryteuthis pealeii
ACTAATCGATTTAAACCAGTTTGATGTATGCATAACCTTTTGATTAGTGAGTCTTGGGAGGACCACTTATTGCTTTTGACAATGAGTCCCCGGGAAAATTTATGGGTTCCCAACTAGCACCTACTTCTACCTTCGTATCTATCCTGCTGTAATTCGTTTTCTAAGAGAACTATTTAAAATGTATTACAAGTTAGCTTGAAATGTGGAAGGAAGAAAAAGAAAGATACTGTAGGCGCATCGATACGATTTTACTGCGTACCTTCAGATTTTATATTGCGTCAGGAGCAGGACGCGTACCTATCAGCATCTTGTAAACCTGATACAATTTGATGCTAAAACTCTAGAAAGATTGCCCGTTTCTCTAACAATTAACTAAATCCCAAATTCATGGGTCGCTGTTTCAACACCAATTTCCATGTTCCACCAAATTGCGCCATTCATGGAAACTAAACCGCAAAAAACAGTCATCTTTTTCTTTTTGACACAATTTTTTTAAACTACATGCCCAGCGACTGAAATTGTGAAATCTGAGGAAGACAAAATTTAATATTGGGTCACTTGCACAATAACATTGCTTGTTTGTAGCAGCAAAAAAACACAGTAACATCTGTATACACTTTGTACCTTGACATACGAGTCACCCAAATACGGGTTTTTCGACGTTACGAAATTGTCACCCGGTCATCTCGATTCTTTTTCTTTGTGTTCAGGAGTGAGCTTCAGAATGGCTTATGTTAAATAAGTTGCAAAAACATTTGTGGTTCAAAATCTCATTACATCAAAGTAAAATTTATTTACATAAAAAAAAATAAACATTAAAACATATTACAGCCACCACATTTATTACATTCTATTATGTTTTTATGTAAATACAAGTGCTATTCTTTTTTCATTCAAAAAATGATACCACAAAATATTTGGGTGCCTTTTTTAGGAGTGGGCAGGCCAAAATTTTGATTTGATTTAGAAGGAAATTGACTTACAGGCGTGATTCAAAAGTAATGCCAATCTTGTTTAAGAACAGTGTATCAATTCCCGACCACAGAAGAACATGTATCATACATCCAAATGAATCTGAGATCCTCTGTGGATCAACAGCTCTACATAGTCATCCACCAAGTCATCGTTTTCTGTGTTCTACCTTCAAGGAGAGCATGTATACCCGTTGCCACTGTTAAAATTCTGTTGACGGGTCTTTAGAGCCACTTTCTTTCATAACAGATGTTCACTTCCTCGTCACTGGAATAAAGTTTACCCTCAACCTCTTTCGTGGCCGAAGAGATAATGTCTGAAGGCGCTAAATTCTGGTAGAGTAATAGAGGATTGCAGGTAAGTTGATCCAATCGAATGAGGCATTTTCTCCCTTTGTCCTGATTTTTGTGTTTTGTCAGCTTGTCATGCAGAAGGAGGACACTGTCGATTGGCAAGTTTTAGTCATTACTCGTCGGATTCTTCTCATGAGCCCGGTTTAGGCCGTTCTCAATGTAAGTCTTAGTTTTATTAAAAAAAGAAAAAAACTTCGCGCGAAAAATAAAGAAAATGGCATTACTGTTTGACTCACCCGCCTACACAGCAGACGAGGGGGGGGGGGGGGGGGGGGGTATTGAATTCTAGCAAACCAAATCGTAATGTGGCAGGCCGCCCCTCAAAATAATGTAAACATTTTAGATTTAAAAGTTTAGGTTGAGGCATTCTATATTTTTTATTTATGATTATTTTGGTCTAAATAAGAAGACCAAGTAAGAGTTTTGTTTTTACCGTTTTTATAAGGTTGTTTTGTGTGGTTTGGTTGTTTTACGGGCATAATCACCTCAGGTATGGGTTATTTAATGCCGATAAAGTTTTGATAAATCAATCCTTAATGGATACATACAATTTTTATATAAATACTTTTCTATTTAACCCTAACAGGTACCTTACCACTCCGGGCCAGAGTGGACCAGAGCTTAATGGTGATGAAGAGGGTGCTCCAATTTCCCCAAACTTCCAAAAGTGAACCTCACCATCAGATAGAGCTTTACGTCATTCCAGGACATTGTAGACCCCGCAAAGCCACCGCTTCTACGCACCCATATGATAAAAGGGGTGGGGCTTGCCATTAAGGGCAATAGGGTTGGGGAAAATCATATAGGTGTTAGGCCTTGCGTGCCATCGATGTGATCGGAGGGGCCTCTCCGACCGCCGTCAGGGCCCAAGATAGTCTTATAAGGGATAAAAGAAGAAAAAACAAATCAGCGTTAAAAAAAAGTTGAAGCGATTAAAAAATTAAAAAAGTAGTTTTTATGATTTATTATTTCTCTCTACATTAGTATCTATTATTAACATTCGTGTTCCTTAAAAGTACGGACCGTTTACAATTTTTGCAACACCCATCTAGTTAAAAGTGAGACCGTCTCCCAATGTCCAAGATGAAATGCAGAAATTTAAATCCTGACTCTTGGTGTGCTTACCGCTTGAATTCTTATTTCTATGAGTATCGTCACCTAATAATGGACCATTTCCGTCTTGTATTATAGTTGCTTCCAAAACAACAAAAAAACTTCTCCCTAATATATATATATATTATATATATATATATATATATATATATATTAGTCAAATTTGAAAAAAACAAGGTTCAATTTAAAATGAGTTGATATTCATTCAGCCAACGCCTGCTGTGTTTAAATCTGTTTAGTAGATCGTTCTTCAGGGTTTTGTGATATAAGGAAAAGAAAATTTATCACGAATAATACAGAGACTTGATAGTTTTTCGTTGATCAGTTTGTTTTAAAAGGTTTTGATTGAAAATTAGCGCTACTTAGAATATATAGTATATATATATATTATATAATATATATAATATTATATATAGTTAAAATTATTATTATTGTTGGAGGAATGGATTATAGAGGGTCAAATTACTTATGAAGAGCTTTATTTATTTATTTATTTATTATAATTATAAATTCGGTCCTACCATTGGTTTCTGGAATAACACTTTTTCGGTGTTAGTCGTCTTCAGAGGGTGACTTTTGAAAAAAATGGACAGTGTTTAAACTCCCGGCACGTGTCCACGCGATCCGTTAATAGTCCTGCATTGCGCTCTTCGTCATTTCAAACGGCATCACTATTTTTCGTCATTGTTCTTTATTGTTGATTTAAAAAATTTTTTTTCGTTTTTATGCTGTGTTATTCTATATATGAATTCTTAATTATGCGGTCTGATTTTAAGAAAAAGGAAGGAAAAATGAAAATCTACGAGAATTTTTTCGTAGCAAGGAATGAAAATTTCACATCTTCTGTTTCTGTTTTGAATTTTTTTTTCTTTTAAGTTTAGCGCTGTTAATCTTTCAATCCATTTTTTCGTTCTCATTCTTTTTATTTCTTTTTCTTCCATTGTCCGCCATTTTCTTAACCATTTGTCTCAATCTTTATTTCCTTCTAGGGCCGATTAGTCAGTCAGAGTAAGGTTCCTAGTTCGGATACCAGCCCTCGCCAACTCAGTTGTATAGTAGCACAGGGATCTGTGCGGTAAAGTAAGGAGCTGATGGTATGTGTGCGCTCCACTGCAGGCCGCAAAAACCATCTCTTTGCGTCTGGCACTAGTTAAAGCGGGATAGACTCGCTCGCTGATTGGCTGATACCGACTTTTACTCATATGTCTCCAAATTAGCACTCGCCATGGTTGAATGGTTAGCAAGTTAAATTTTGCCCATTGTTCGTGACTTGATTCTAATTGGGCGCCCCATGCTTCTGCCTTGTGTCACATGTAAGTTTACTTTGGTAAACAACTTTATGACTCCAAATTTTTCTTCATCCTTTTAAAAAAAAGGTCTATCATTATTTCCTTTTTTCCTTCTTTCTTTCTCAAAATCTTTTTTGTGTGTTTCTTCTCCTCATTCTTTTTCCACTTTGTTTTTTCGTTCAATTTTCTTCATAAATTATTCTTCGTGACTTCAATTCTTATTTATTCTCCTATTTTATTCTTTGTTTTATTCTTTTATTGTTGTGTTGTGTGTTGTTGTTGTTCTTCTTCTTCTTCATTCTTCCTTCTTCTTCTTTTTCTTCTTCTTCTTCTTCTTTTCGTTGTCTTCTTTACTCCTACTTTCCCTTATGTTTTTTTGCTGTTGTTGCTTGTTGTTGTTGTTGTTGTTGCTGTTGTTCTTCTTCTTTCTTCTTCTATTTATTCTTCTTTCTTCTTCTTCTTCTTTTCGTATGTGTGTAGTTGTTGTTGTTGTTGTTCTTCTTCTTCTTCTTCTTCTTCTTCTTCTTTTCGTTGTTACTTCTTACTCCTACTTTCCCTATACTGTTATTGTTGCTTGTGTTGTTGTTGCTGTTGCTGTTGTTGCTGTTGTTTGCTGTTGCTTTGTTTCTTCTTTTCTTCTTCTTTTCTTCTTCTTTTCTTCTTCTTCTTTTTTCGCCTAGGTGATAATGTTTATTGTTTTCTGTGAATACATCTTCTATTATCTTGTTAACATTATATATAATGACGATGCTACACCAGCAGGCATTTTATAAATCGGTAACTCTGAGCATACTTATTATATATATATATATATATTATATATCTTATATAGAGAGAGGAGAGAGAGATAAATGGATAGAAAATAAAGAAAAGAACAAAAAACTACTTTGGGGTGTGCTCTGAATTGTGGCTTAAGTTATTTCTTCCCTTCTTATTATATTTATTATATATATATTACTATATATATATATGTATGTGTGTGATGTGTGTGTGTGTGTGTGTGTGTGTGTGTCGTGTGTGTGATGTATATATTTAATAGTGTGAAAAGTTATCGTTAAAATCTTCCGACTGATAGTTTTGGAGAAATGAAAAAATTGTCAATTCTTTTAATTTTTCGGTTTATAATATTTGAAACTTGGTAACACACACAGTATTGTGTTAAACTCCTACTGGCGATTCTTTGTCGACGAGTTTTGTTCGATCCTTTCCAAAACTGCCTGGCCTCTTTTTAATGCCAGGGATGATGTGTAGCAATCCACCAAGGTTTCTTCACTAAGCGTTTTTTCGGCATGTCTCTCTGCCATCTTCAGTGTGAAACGATCGGAATGCTTTCAGGTGTTCTTGTTTTTAACACGAGCAGTAGCGTAGGAATTCACACACTGAAGAAACCTTTGGTGGATTGCTACACCAGGTCCACCCTGACATTAAAAGATGGAGCCAGACGTTGGATAACGGATCGAAAAAAAAACTTCGGTCGACAAGATCGTCAGCATAAGATTTTAATAAACCATTAAACAGAAAATTAATGCTGCCTAAAATACACTTATACTTATATATATATATATATATTATATATATATATATATATATAAATATATCTAAAGTGGAATTAGAACTGATCCGACGTATGAGAAGAATAAATACAAGAAAAGAAGTACTAGAATGGATAATAAAAATTGACTTGAATTCATTAATTAATTAATTGAATTAAATTCATCTTTATTATCCATTACTGTACTTTCTTTTCTTTATATCATTCTTCGCTCAAATATATATAGTATATATATATATATTATAATATAAACCCAATTACCACTTGAAAACAACAGATTGTTATATAAGGATTCTTGAACTCTTTCCATGGAGTCAGAAGTTAGAGAAACTTCCGAAGAAATTACCCATAAACAGAGTGAAGGAAAATAAAATCCTATAAGAATATGGGCAGAGTAAGTTTCTTCTTTTCAAATCCACGCAAAAATGGAATTACCATTAGCAGGCGAATTTTGATGTTGCGTAAATTAAATCTTCTGCTAACGTCTCAAAATTCTTGAAGGCGTTTGAGGCGATGACAGATGTTGGTCCCATTTTCTTTTTTTTTTTTTTCAATTTTTCTTTTTAATTTTTGTTTCTTTTCCTACTCTTGCATTTGAGACTTGATTTTCTTTCTTTTCTTTTTTTTTTTTCTGTTCTACGCGCCGGCTCCGTTGCTGAAAAATGTTGAGAGTCTACTGTTCTTGATGTATTCTGGTATGTAAGTTGTGCAAGTCGGATCTTGGGGTTATTTTTATGATTGTCTGCTTCATGTGCATGACAGGGTACCTTTATAGTTTTTAAAAATATGTCTGTAGCTATGACTGTGTGAGCATGTGTGCTTAAGGAAGTTTGGAGTTGTGTTCAGATTTCCAAATTCATAATGAACTTTCAGAGTCAACTATATTCCCGAACTAAAGAAAAAGTGACAAAGCAAAAGTTTCGAAACATCAAGTAAACAGCACGAAATATTAGAGTAATAATAACAGTAACAAAAAGGAAATCCATTGTAACTACATATTGTTCATTGAAAAATATAACCCTACATTTCTTCTTGTTTTCCTTTTTTCTTTTCTTGTTTTTTTTTTTTTTTTTTTGTATCTTACTGTGAAACTTCATTAATCAAGGGCAATCAAATAAACGAGTTTTCTGATAAATCTTGCACAGCATTAAACCTCAATTATATGACGACCATAACTCTAATGACGTCATTTTCTTTTTCAAAGTTACGCAAGCTGTTTTGAGGCAAACAGAGGCCATGACGGAACCGCAAGATTACAATTTATTTGTATTATTAACTGTAATATCGGAAGCTGGTATATATTTGATTGGTACATTTTCTGGCCTAAATAAAAAGGACTAAAGACAGAGTTTATTTGTTAAAGCCATACGTAATTAAAAACAACTAACCCCTAAAAACCGTACCCAATTCGCCAAATGTTAATTCATGGACTGAGTTTAAAACGAAAATACTTTGAACTTAAATGCCTACAACTTGTAGCATCTTGTTAGAGGATTTGCGAACAATAAGGTTAAATAAAATTCAACTAATGTAATGCTAGAAACTTTCAGACGTATCGGGAACATAAAGACGTGTGGGTGTTGCATTCTTTTTTGTTCTGTTATTATTACTTCGGAATATTTTGTGCTGTACGACTATAACTAAAAACGCATGTTATTTTGAAACGAATATTGTAATTATGAATGCATAATACCTCTGTAATTGAAAGGACGTAACATTCCAAAGTCTACGTTTTCTCACTTGATAGATGCGTTGCGTTATAATTCTTTAAAAAGATTTTCTTCTCGCACAGGCCTTGTCATTACGGTCAAGTCACGCTGAAAGATTTCGGTTTCCGCTGATTCACCGAAGTTAGCAGCGATGAGGCCCGTTCATACTTACTGGGTGACACCATTTAAGCAACAGCAGGACTGTAAAGCAAACCGAGTTCCTTATGTTTATCAAAAATGACTTATTCGGCCAATAAAAGGTTGATATGACGTAAACATACAACCAACCAATCACGAAGTTGTTGTTAATACTACACGGACAAACTATTCTCTTAGCTCAAGACCATGATTTCGCATTTACCTTAATCTCCCACCAGGTACGGATTGCAAACAAGTCTTCTTTTTTTAGTAAACGGCCACGTATAACCGAAAGCTCACAGCGATGGCTTGCTAAAAAACTAATATATCCATCGACACCCCTCCCCTTTAACAAATAAACCCAGCCCTGCCTCTTTAAAATCGCCGGGGGACAGGTGTTTGCCTGGCGGACGTCCCCTTGGATCACGCAGTTAATTTTCTTCAGCGTTCTGAGTCAGCTAGTTTTCCTGAGGCTAGTGAATTCGCCACCGAGAGGACTGTCCTTGGCTTGTATGCCCTCTCGACCGGCTCGAATTCACCCAACCAACAGGGGAGGTTGACAGGAGGTTCCATGCAGTTCACCACTCACAACTGGAGGGTTGGCGAGTTCAAATTTCTGTAGCTTCCCGCTATAGGAAAAGCTAAACAACATTCTACTTGCTAGCGAAAAATAATTACATTTGCTTAATAATCATTTAGATTACCTAATGATTATGACAATAGCTGTAGAAATATTTAGGCGAATCCAGTACACTGATGGCCTTGAGAGTGAGCTGACAATGCTTGACCTCACGTTGACCTTGCCTTGCGGGGAAACGTGAGACCGGGTGTACCCGATAGAAGGCCCTTCCGGTTTATAAGGGTAGCAACTCAGTTAGTTAAGTTAGAAGTAGAAGCCAAGCTAGCAAGCATGTGAGTCTCACTGATCGTATGTTGTTCTGGTCTACCGAATAAAGTAACATCACGTAATCGAGTCTTGTGTTATACTAAAAAATAACAATGACACAAGGCTTCTGATAAGGAGTGTCCCAACAGAAAACCAGACACGAGAAATCCTCAAGAAGACCAGACCTTTAGAAGATATACAGACTAAGATAGATGATAGAAGAACCAAGCGCCAGAGATAGACGAAGAGTAAGAAGTAAGAGAAGTATATAAACATATACCATTTAGTGCCGGTAAGAAGGGCTATGCAATACATTCAATCAAAGAATCATTCAGATTAAGAATTTCCATGATATCTGTTGTAACTCGATTATCAAGAGTTAACGGAAATAATTCAGGAAGAAAACATAACGAGAGATTAAGAACAGGAATGGCTTTACTAACGCCAAGATAAAGATAACAGATTAAATAGCAATTGCTAGGTTGAATTAAACACAGTCCTGAGAGATCTCGTTTTTCTATCTTTTGAGTTTCGTCAGACATATATTTATAGGAAAAACAGATGATTCCATTCTCATTATTTAGGTACTATATGAGAATATGCGACAATGCACACACACACACACACAACACACACACACACACATACACACACATACACGCACGTGCACACGCACATACACACCCACCCATATAATATAAAAACATCTAGATGAAAACAACACAGAATGCTGTGTGCTTGCTCTTGAAATCTTGGGAAGCAACACAAAAAGCAGCTGTACGGCTTCATGTATGCTATCGCATAAACTATCCAAGTGAGACGAATAAGACATGCTGGATACAGCTGGAAGAAGTAAGGGACGACATTAAAGGTACATTCTTCAGTGGACACTACACATGGACACACAGTATAGACCGACCGCAAAAAACCTGTATAAATCAGCTCTGTGCGGATTCTGGGGGAACGGTCTCAAAGGGCTTGTAAAAGAGACTGGAGGAACTGGAAGTCAGAGAAGAATCGAAACCCTACCGAGCACAGCGTCGTTAAGATCAACTAGAAATAATTAGAATGGTCATGGAGACCTTATATATAATTGGAGCAGTTGCTGCAAACAATTGTAAAATTATCCACAAAAATTTTGTGGATGAGGTGTAATGATAAACGATAACACCGATAGACTTTGGAAAGCTCTTTTTTACTTTTGAAAAAATTGGTACACTTATTGAGAGTTGATATAGTCTAGTATTCACTAGAGAGTTCTCCAAAGGGAAGGTTGTTGGATTATTTGTATATATAAGGTGTGCTACATTACCACTTAAATTCATAGACTAAGCGAGGTCACGTGGTTTAAACCTCAGCCAATCAACAGCCCGAATGCGTGGCTGATTGACTACTTAATCACTGATACTGAGAGAGGTCCATTTGCAATCATTGCTGGAGACACTTGTGTTAAGTTTTTAAGGGCCATCATTGGCCAGTTGATTCTAGGTAAAGAGTCCTCCGATTTGGATCCTTTTGATAATCCTCTCATGTAGAGATTTCTAGGTTCCCTCATCGATGATCGCGAGTAGACTGAGAAGAATCAGCACTTAAGTAATATATCAGCCACCCAGCATGGCAAGAGATTGGCTAAGGAAAGACCACATGATCTCGCCTAGTTAATAAATATAGGCGGAGAACTAGCACACACCTTATATCAGTAAAAAATCCAACAACTTGCAATATTGAGGAGCACCGAGGAACACCCAAAGGATTCTTTACAAAGGATTTCCGCTGGACAAGCGCTCTTGCTTGAAGCCTAAAAGATGACCCATAAAATTGTAACAGAGGTAGTCCTAAAATAGGGGAGGTAACTCTTAATTACTTATTACATGAGGATTTCTAAATCATATTTTAAGTGAAAGCAAAGCAAAAAACGCTTATTATTTATATCAATTACTGTATATGCTTGTGTATCTGTGCGGTAAAATTAGAAACTGATGGTTGGTGTTGCACTCCTCCTCGTACACAAAAAAATCTCCATAGTCTAACACTAATGAAAAGGGGATAGACTCCTCGCTGTCCAGCTGATACCGAAAATAGGTCACTCCGACGACTTTTTTTGAAGTTTTACTGTTCTCCTACAAATATTACTTTGGAAGGTTGATATGCCATTAAAAACAGAAACCGAAAGTAACCTAGTCCTGTCGGTGGGGCTTTAGAATACACCAACTGCACCTCTGCAGAGGGTAAACCCCCCCCCCAAAAAAAAAATGGGCAATCTGTTATCCCTGGGTGGCGACTCCTGTTGCTTAAGGATGGAACCCTGGTGGCCGAGCAGTCCATGACGTAACACTCCATTTTGCCCCTTACTTAGGCTAGACGGACAGTCGGAGAGATCCCATCCGATCAATCGGCTGGTCACGTCAAACCCTAGCACCTATATGATTGTCCCAAACCTATTGCCATTATGGCAAGCCCCCAATCCTTTTTATAATATATCTGCTAGAAGGCGGAGGCTGAAGGTCTTCAAGTGTCCTGGACATGATGTTAAACTCTATCTAATGATGAAGTTCCAATTCTGGGGCTCTGGGGAATGTGGAGTACATCTTTATCACCATTGCTACTAGGTCAACACGAAGTGGTAGTACCTTTTAGCGCCCTATCTATGAGTTAAATAGAAGAAAATGAATTTGAAAAAATGTGTTTAAAAATGAGTTAAAAATTGAGTACCCATGAAGAATGAATTAAAAAAAATGTCTTCGGCATAAAATAACCCAGCAAGGGTTGACATGCCGTAAAATCCAACCAACCAGGCAACCGAAACTAAAAATGAGGTACGGTATAAGTACGGTATATTTTTGGCGTAGGCTAATGTATTGGTAAAATAAAGGAGACGCGTGGTCTAATGGTTAGAGTCGTAGGAAATGGACACGTCGACTAGAGTTCAATTCCTGGACGAAGGTGTTTGCATTTCGCATGGCGCTAATACCCTTGGGAAAGGTATGAATCCAATTCTCACTTCAGCTATGGGGAAATAGCAGGGCAGACTGGGCTCTTTAACCATGGCTAGGTAACCAGTCTAGGAGAAGGAAAACTCTGAATTCAAACCTGTTAAACTCCGCTTAAGAAATTGACTTTGTGTCACATTCTATTCGTTCATTTCACTTTGCGAAAGGTATGAATCACTCTGTAATCTTCCCAGCTTTGGGTAAATAGTAGGACAGACTAAGACCTTTAATTTTGGTTAGGCAACTAGTCTAGGAGAATGAAAACTCTGAATTCAAACCTGTTAAACTCCGTTTAAGAAATTGACCTTGTGTCGCATCCTGCTCCTGCGGATGGGTTGGTAAATATATATATATATAGGTAAAATAAAAGTAAAAACAAATCAGTCAGAAAATGCGCTGAGCATCAAATTAACAAAATAAAGAAAAGCACTGAAAATCTTCTTTGAGAATTTAGAGAAAGACGTGAATCTAAAGACGAAAGAAGGTAGGAGTCATTGGTTACTGGCGAAGGCAATAACATCTGGGTAGTTCCAAAAATAGGATGTGACTACCTCTCCTTTCAAAAGATCAACGCCAACATCATAAAAATAAACAAAACAAATACACTGAAGGGAAGCAAAAAATAATTTTTAAAAACCAATTTCTTTTTCGGGATTGCATTTTCATAAATAGGTTTTTAACATCAAACTATAAAAGAGCAAGGAAAGTTTTTACAAGTTTCAAACGTATTTTATCTTCATTTTTTAGCTTTTATATTCACATCTAGGTAAATCAATAATTAATAGCAACAAAACTACAATCCCTGGCCATAACAAAAACAAGAGAACATTTTATATATATATATATATATATATATATATAATATATATATATGAAGATAGGATGGATGTAGTAGAATCCGACAGTATAAGGTAGGTAAAAGGATAGTGAACAAGAAATGATAACTCAAAACAATCTAAGCGTTGAAACGTTTCGTCCGATTTATACGGACATCCTCAGTCAAAGATTTTTTATTGAAAGCAAAATTACGTGCGAGTACATGTGATGTGGTGAGAGGGTGAATTAGTAGCGGAAGTGAAGGGAGGGAGGATATGGGCTGACATGAATGAAGGTGGGGTTGTTTACAGGAAGTAGAGAGAGGTTGGGAGTACCATCTACATTAGGGTAGGTCAAAAGGGAGGATAAAGTTTTGTTTTTTTAATCCTGAATTCAGGATTCAAAAAAAAATTCTCCCCCTTATTCTTCCACTAAACTGACCTAGTGACCTAATATCACTCAACTCTCTCATCCTTCTTATCTTCCCTGACATCAAACACACTACTTACAAGAACTTTATCCTCCCTTTTGCAGAGGTTTCTCTATAAACCGAAATGTTCGAACATCGACACTATGATTAATAAATTTCCATCCATTCTAACACCCCATGTTTGTTCTACACTTTTTCTCGATATACTCTCGGATTAATTTCCTCATTTTACTCCCATTGTTTAGCTTTGTAACTTTGTAAATTTTAAATCCCGATCAATGCCGAGTAGCTCTGCTAGTATATGGTTAATTACTGAAAATCTTATTGAAAATCAGATAATTAACAGATCTATTGTTTTTCTAGGGAAATGTTCACAGCTTGTAATGCAAAAAAGTTATTCAGAATTATTTATAAGATTATAAGATAAATTTTGTGTGGTGAGAGTGGATCTCTTCCGAAAAAAGGGGGAAGTCATCCCCCCGCATCCCACAAAAATTTCGCCTACCTCATGTCCAGATGAAGGTTTATAAAACTGAGACGTTATAATGTCAACTTGACCATCAAGAATAAAACTCATATTTTGGAACACTTTGTATTTTTCTTTTCTGCACATTGTTGAGAGTGTATGGTTTCTTTTTAAAGTTGTTAAAAAAATAGTTGATTCATTGTTGGAGAGGTCAAAATGAGATCTTAATTTTATCCATTTGTAAAATGGTTTTAAATCATTTTTTTTTTTTTTGGTGTGTTCTTATTATAGTTTAGTGAATGAGAGTTAAAATTAAAAGTCTTTATTTGGACTGGCAGTTCAAATATCTTTATAGTAAATTTGTATTTACTTAAATTAATTATTTGTTTATGTGAGTCATTTTTAAATGTACAAGTCTTTTGAAGTTTTTTCACAAAAACTTTGAAAGTAGATTGTAATTTTGTATCCACCCTTCCGAGTATCTTGAGTGGCTACTAATATAATATATATATATATATATATATATATATATATATATATATATATATATATATATGTGTGTGTGTGTGTGTGTGTGTGTGTGTGTGTGTGTGTGTGTGTGTGTGTATGTGTGTGTGTGCACGCGCGTGCGTGTGTGTGCACATACAAACTAACGACAAGGAAATGTTTACTTTTTAAAAGCTGAATAAAAATGGCAGTTTTAAAAATATGAAATATGGCATTATAAGTACGATAAAAAAATAATCAAGTGTGGGAATAATAAATACTGAGGTCGCTGGGAAAAATTCTATTGAACTTAAGTTAGATATTCTTCTTTTTTACCATAATCTACTGGACAGATGTTAGTGTAATATGAAATAAAGACCAATGCATATATATATATATATATATATATATATATATATATATATATATTATATATATATATATATATATATATATATATATATATATATATATATATATATATATATATATATATAATATATATATATATATATCATTGACAGGTTAATTTCGCAATGATTGTCCGGTGCGTATCGTGGCCGAAGTAGTATAGTCTCTGACCATGCCTGCTGAAGTCCCGGTTTCGATTTCTGTCGGAGGGAAATCGTTAGTATACATCGCTGATGAGACTTAATAAAGTCGAAACAGTCTGTACGATGTTCTACACACCGAACAGTTATTTGCCGAGTTCACTTGTCATGATTATTTTCTACAATTATCGAATTTTATGCGATATACGCATTGTAATTGCCTTCAAGCAAAATATAAATAATCATATATACTTTAATTCAACAATGCTTCTAAAACAAACATCCAAAAATGTTATATATATATATATATATATATATATATATATATATATATATATATTTAATTTCTTAACTGGGATTAATACTTTTAATGAAACTCTAAGGAAAACATAGCTTAATACGTTAACTCATTGATAAGTTGTTGTTTTTTTTTAATTAAACAACAGCATTAATTGATGTAGTATAGATTTTAAGTTCTTGCGTAGGGATTCAGTTATACACTTTTTTGACCTCAGAACTGCAAAAGTGGACTGTTTTAAGTTGTTTTTTTATTGTTATTCTGAAATAGAAATAATATTGTTAAATACTCTGCAAAATTACCAGCGAATTTTCAGTTTATTTCAGTATTTATTTTAAAGTATAAACTTAAAAAAGACTTATAAAGTCTTAAAAATTGATCGACTGAAATCTTTGTGAATAATAATTCATATTATTTTTCTGTATTTTTTAGATGAGGCTTGATGTGAATAATTTCGATTTTTCGAACTATTAACCTCATCTTTATTGTGATAGTTATGAACACGACGTTTCGGCAGCTGTATCCTCTATCTTGAAATGATTTCCCAGGTTGTATTACTCCTATACTCGGACACACTGGAAACGCCCGAGGAAAACCGGAGAATACGGCGATTGAAATGTTGTGTTAATAACTGCCACAATAAATACGGGGACAATAGTCCGAAAAATCAAAATAAGTTTGATGTTTCGGACTGTTGTTCTCATCTTTATTGTGGTATGCATAAACACAACGTTCAAGCCGCTGTATCCTCGTCGTATTTATACATATCACAATATTTTCCTTTCTTTTTAGAAGTCCGTTGCAGACGACGATGACGTCACTCCATGTCTTCATTAATTGAGGTCCCTCTAGTGGCTCATTAGTCCAATTCTGGACTTGCAGATGCGGTCACACACATTGCAAGGGAAATTCCCATCTGCATTTTGTGGTTCATGACGACGAAGACGTCGCCGCTCTGCAGCCCTGTTAATCTCGATATTGAGTCGCTCGGCTTCTGTACGGTACACGTCTCGTTAACCCTGTCTGTTGGAGGCCAGATCTTCCAGTGTGATGGTGCATATCTTCAGCGTTGTCTTAATATGGTCTTTGAACCGTTTTGGGGGGCCTCCTTTCCACCGCGTGCCATCTGGTGTTTTGGACTATTATCCTCATCTTTATTGTGGTATGTTCACCATAAAATACTTTACGGTGAGCATACCACAATAAAGATGAGGACAATAGTCCGAAATATCAAAATTATTGGACCATATTACCTTTAGGCACCCCTTTTTGATCTCGATTAAGAAAGGGCATGTTTTTCGTTTACACTGTCAATATCCGGTTGTTTGTTAGGGGTTAGAGCTAGGGGTTAGGGTTAGGGGTTAGTTTTATAATTTAAAAAACAATCTAAAAATCGTCTGTTAAAACAACCGGATATTGACGGTGTAAATGAAAAACATGTCCTTTCTTAATCGAGATCAAAAATGGGTGCCTAAAGGTTATATGGTCCAAATTATTCACATCAAACCCCATCTTAAAAATAAAGACAAATGAAATGTTTCTGTTTAGACTTAGTCCAAAGTAGTTGAGATATGTAAATCTAATCCATTGTCCTCACTCGGCTTTACGAATTATATTTTACCTCGTTTTGTTTTTGTTTACTTGTTTGGTTGTTATTTGGTTTGTTTGGCTTATTTGTTATTTATTTAGGGGTCGGTTTACCTCAGTCGATAGATTAATCGCCAAGGAATCGCATGGTTCCTGGTTCGATACCGTTCCCCGCCAACTCAGCGCATGAGTAACACAAATTAGATAATCTGATCTGTGCGCGTTCGATAATCGGCCTTCGCTAACCCAACGCATGAGTAGCATAGTTTGAATCTGTGCGAGGAGAACTGACGGTAGGTGTGGTGCTACACCTCAACAAAAATAATCTCCCTGATCTAGCGCTAGTTAAAAGAGGATAGACTCCCTCCCTGTCCAGCTGATACCAACAATAGGCCACTCCGCCAATTTTACTTTTATTTTACTTACTTGTTTGTTTAATGACATATTAACCTTCATGGGTTATTTAATGCCAAATCCATCTTTATAGAAAAACAGTAAAAGTAAAAAAAGGCGACGGAGTAGCCTATTGTCGGTATCAGCCAGACAGCAAGGGAGTATATGACCATTTCACTAGTGCTAGACCAGGGAGATTGTTTTGCGTCTGAGGTGGAGCGCCACACCTACCATCAGCTCCCCACTTTACCGCACGGATCCCTGTACTACTACGCTGAGTTGGCGAGTGGTAGCATTTAACCCATAGCTGGAGGATAAGGGGGTTTATATCTTTCTCAAGAGTATTAATCTGAAAGCGAACGTAATAGCACGACTGGAGTTCGAACTCGCTTACTACCATGCTGCAGTACAGTACGCTAGCCACTACGCCAGGAAGACCCCCCACCCCCCGTTCAGCTAGTCAGCTCCTTTAAAACCTTATCGATTCGTAAACACCATTTATTTTAATATTCTTTCGCCCGGGCAAGAAGAGGTCCCCTCCGATTAATCGGCTTATCACGTCAAGCCCTAGCACCTATATGATTGTCCCAACCCTATTGCCCTAATGACAATCCCCCAATCCTTTTTAACATATATGTGCTAGAAGGCTGAAGGTTTTAATGTCCTGGGTATGACGTTAAACTCTGATGGTGAAGTTCCAATCCTGGAACTCTGGGGAATGTATAGTAACCCTTGATCACCATTACTTTCAGGTCCACTCTAATCCGAAGTGGTAGTACATGTTAGGGTACCATTTATGGGTTAAATAGAAAACAGTGAGTTTAGAAAAATGTGTTTAAAAAAATTATGCATCTAGTGGTGAAGTTCCAATTCTGGAGCTCTGGGGAGTGAGGAGTACTCCTTCATTGTCAATACTCCCAGCTCTACTCCGACTCGGAGTGGTAGTATCTGTTAGGGTTCCACCTTTTGGGTTAAATAGAAAAAAGAGTTAACAAAAGACGTGTTTAAAAACTGAGTTTGAAAAAAATAAGAAAGATTTTGAATACCCATCAAGAATGAATAAATCAAAACGTCTTCGGCATAAAATAACCCAACAGGAGTTGACATGCCGTAGTAAACAGCCAACCAGCCAACCAATCAACCAGAGTAAGAAAGAGGAGAGACAAATCCAAACATGGAGGGGAAACTGCAGAAAGAAATTCCTTGGCCGCAGAAATGCAAAGTGAGGTAAAACCAGATGTTGTAAAATTATTCCTGTTTGCCTTGAGCAAGTTCTTTCTCGCTATGTTCATTCTATCTCCGTCTGTCATGGAACAATAATGGAAGAATTTTTTTTCCGACTGATGTATTCTTTAATTCTATTCCTGACAAAATATATTCAGCGGAATCTTAGAAGAATTTAAAAGAAAAATCATGACTCTTTCGATCCTGTAAATCATAAGATCGTTCTTATTCTAATCTCTGTACAGACTATCACAATGATTGACCCATGGATAATCCATCGTTACAATACTACTAATAATAATAATAATCGTTACAATACCATAGCTACTACTACTACTACTACTACTACTACTACTAATAATAATAATAATAATAATAATAAAAATGGACAAATATCTGGACCTTGCCAGAGAACTGAAAAAGTTATGGAATATGAAAGTGAAAGTGATACCAATTGTAGTTGGTGTACTTGGAACGGTCCCAAAAGGATTGGAAAATGGTTTCGTAGGTTTGGAAATCAGACGAAGAATTGAAACCATTCAGAACACTGCACTGCTGCAATCTGCCAGAATACTCAGAAGAGTCCTAGAGACCTGAGGAGACTTGCTGTCACTCAGACTCCAGTGAAAGACCATCAGCTAATGCTGATGTGAAAAACTCAAAAGGAGTAAATAATAATAATAATAATATCAAATGAACAAATACCTGTGCCGTCCCCATTATAAGATACTCTGGGTCATTCTTAGAATGGACAAAACAAGAATTCAGACAGATTGACCAAAGGACTGGGAAATTAATGACCATGCACATGCACAAAGCTTTTGTTGTAAAGTAGCTAACACCCCTTCAGCATTTTATCAGATGGACTGGCGCATAACCATAGAATAGCCTACGACTAAAGTAGATTAACTAGCGGAATAATATTCAGACTGACTTTGCGTTGGCTATACCGAACTGGCCCTCCTCTTTTTAGTATGAGTTTGTCTTAATTGTTTGTACTTATTTGTTCTGTGCTTGTATGTATCCGTTCAGCACCGGATGCTGGTGCTTAATAAATGTGTTAAGCACACCATTGTAGTCCTATACTGGTCACAGCACCAATTGTAGTCCTATGCCGTCACGGTATAAATTATTTCCGTGACTACCATATGTGTCTCCGGCCAGCTGCTCTTTCGATGCCCTCTGCACCCACGCTATGTTCCTTTGACCTGCAGAACTGGGATCGATGCAACTTGGTCGCAGTGTCTTTGTGACGGGTTGAGAAATTAGTGGAAATAAAATAACACACTGTTAACAACTATAACAGTTTTATTCATGTATAATGAATGAATATGTTATGCACACTATGTCGGATAGAAAAGACACGATGAGGGACTTTGTCTGGCGTTGTGCTTTATGTGGAGTTAGTTCTTTATGGAATTATTCTTAGCGGCAAAGTCTTTTTCTCCTAGTGGCAATTTTCTTATTTCAGCAATCCTTAATTCCCCGTGGGCCTGTGCCACTTCGTTTTTGGCGATCCGACCAGGGACTATCCGGGTATCTGACTGACTGACTCGCTGCCTGACTGACTGTTTTCAATTCAAAGCCAGGATTTTATTTTTTTAAATATATCTCTTTCTGCTTCCAATACCCCCAAGTATTTATAATTTTCCTTTTTTCCCAGTGTCCTTATTTCTTCTTTGTTCGGTAATTCTATTCCTTTCGTGATTTCTTTTTTTCCCTCTTTTTATAACTATCATTGCACACTTGTCTATGCCGAATTCCATCCCTATGTCCTGACTATATATTCTGATTGTTTGTATTAATGTTTCTAGCTCTTATTATTATTATTATTAGTAGTAGTAGTGGTAGTAGTAGTAGTACTGCTGTCGTGAGTTTAGTCCTCACTGGGTGTCCCATAGTTGTGGGGTTATGTCGGACTAAATTAACCTTATACTTCGAAAGGTATTCTTTTATTTTAAATGGCGTGTACGTTTATGAAAATACAAAGGATGTCATTTTTTTCATCTCACGGTAAGAATGGGATGGGCGGAGAGTCGATCGACCGTGCAGAATACCATTTCATACGAATGGTAGACAAGAGAAGGATAAGAGTGGTCACGAAAAGTAAACCTACAAAACCAGTTCTTGGTTACGTGACCGCACTGAACATTCATTTTTTTCTGGGATTCAAAAGTGACATTTTTAGAGAGAAATATTTAAACTATTTTGTTTGTTGTGTCCTGTTGTCGTCATCTCTTCTTTCTTGTTCGCAATTTATTATTCTTACGTTTATTTATTTATTTATTCATTTATTCTCCATTCATCTTTTTATTCGTTTTTTCTTCTTCTCTCATTTTCAAACACCTTCTGTTCTACAGTTCATTGTCCTTGAAGAGTATATATGTTTCGGATACGAAACAATGTCTTCTCTTATTTCATTCAATTCTGCATGCATTCATCTTTTTTGTGATATGAGAGAGCATTCATAAAATAAACTAATTCAAAAAACAAAATAACTGACACTCAAAGTTAATTTGATAAACATTTTCTACAATTTCATCGCAAATTATTACTTCGCTCCTTCTTGCTGAACATTCATGATTGTCATATAAAAGGAAGAGATGGGATTAAATGGATTAGGAATATTGCTATTGTGTGTACCTAACTACATACCTTTCGTGTGGGTAACGCTTTAGATATTGATCCTAGTGGAGTTACTAAGGTATATATATACAGGGTGGACCATAATGATTAGATACATTTCAAATGCTATTTTTAAAAAAAGCGACACAAAGTACTATGTATATTTATTACATAACTAATACACAGGAGTTTTATATGTGATATAAGATTTGAATGACGAAAACATTCGAGAGCTCGATTTCTCATATCACGTAAAGTGTGGTTTAGCATATCAACTGGAATAGCTCTTATCTCTCTAAGGATGGTTCCTCTGTCGTGTGGGACTTGCCTGCATATACTCGATCTTTCAGGTAACTTCACAGATAATAGTCCACTGGGGTTAGATCGGGTGATCTGAATGGCCAATGGATATCACCGAATCTCGAAATGAGATGTCTGGGAAATTTTGCATTATGAGGATCACCAAATTCAATACCTGAAAGTAATAAAAACTTAATCTAATATTCATATCTTAGATAACATGTAAAACTCCTGTGTATCAGTTATGTAATAAATATATTTAGTATTCTCTGTCGTTTTTATAATCTAAGAAAATAGCATTTAAAATATGTCTCATCATTATGGCTCACCCTGTCTCTCCTCCACCCCCTTTTTGTTTTTGTTTTTCTTTATTTCACCAAAACTACTAAGAGATATATAGAAAAGCCTAGACTCCAGACACCCCAAAACATTATTTTTGAAAGTCTTAAACGGCATGTTTAAATTCATTTGCAGACGTGACCAAGCTGGCAATTTCTATCACATTTCAGTTAAGGAATATGATTTTATTTTATTGTTATTAATTTTTCTTACTAATTACTACCTTTTCTTATAGTTAATTTTGCCTTATCCCACTGCCATGTTAAAGAGCTAACCAGCGTCCTCTCCTCCACCCCCTTCTTTTTCTTTCTTTCACCAAAACTACTAAGAGATATATAGAAAAGCCTAGACTCCGGACACCCCAAAACATTATTTTTGAAAGTCTTAAACGGCATGTTGACTTATACTAAGTTGTAACTTATATAATCCAACAGCGCTGGTATAATCACACGTGTACAAGAACGAGTGGGTTTCACGTATACATGTGTATAAACAAAGTGAACATCAGAACTACCCTGACGCCTCCAGTGGACTTATCCTGCCCCCCCCCAAAAAAAAAACTGACCTGAAGGTACTGTTGCTTATCTGATATACAAATGCAAAATATACCATACCCCCAACCTCAATTCTTTTTCAGGAACACCGATAGTGGTAAGATTGGGGTACTTACTACTCGTATAAATCACCAAATGGGTTTGAAATGGGCTCCTTAGCCTTGGTTGGCAACCCATCAACTGAAAAATCCAACACAGAACCTCTGTTGCCCTCAAGGAAAGGCTAGGGGAGTAAACACCGAAAATAAACCAGGAGCTGGAGTCCCTAAGGTGGTGTGATGCTGAAATCCAGTGCTACCCATTAACTCCTGCGACACTACCGTTGCCAAACTGCATTGGTCCCTTACCTTTCCTTTGGATCACAGCGGCAGTGTGGAGAGGGGGGTTTGCTGCACGGGCAACAGCTTATCCTCCATATGAAACCGCCCAGGCTATGTAGTTCAAGTTAACAAAAACCTTGACACTACTCCATCGTCTTTCGTAGACGGAAGGATGCCAACCATATATATATCCGCAGATGGGTTACCAGGTAAGTTGGTATTACGATGATTTTAAGCTGGCCCTTTTTTATAACGGCGGAATGTTAGAGTAATTCAGGTCCAAGTAGAGAGCTCGATGCTCAGTTTAATTGAACAGAGCAATATAATTGGTAAATAATTTTCAATAAAGTCAGCGGCCTGATCAAACTCAATGGTATGCTCTGATACCTGTGGCCAGAAATAAATCTATAACCGTAAAATGGCCGATTTTAAGCCCTTTTCTTTACACACACACACACACACACACACACACATATATATATATATATATATATATATATATATATATGACATTCTTCTATGAACACCGACACATGGCCACACCGGTGTGGGTCGGCTAACAAAAACGTCGATCAGCTCTGCACTGATACTGGATGCTGTGCAGTGGACCTTCCAGAGTCATTAAGATCCGTGCAGTCGGCACGACATGATCAAGATTGAGTCAATATAGTAAACAATTTTAATTCAATAATTTACACTAAAAAAAATACAATATAAATGAGGCAATTAATTCAATCAATCAATATTGTATTTCAATTACCTTCTGTTACTATACACATTCTAATTTTTAAATATCTTCCCAAATATAAATAAAACCTTCGTTATTTTTGCACAAAAAGCAAGCTCTAGTGATAGTGAATGTGTATATGTGTTTATTTTGTTGTTAATTGTTTTATTTTCCTAGTTTCCTCCGAACATGTATACATACACAAAACTGCACTTTATATATCTATGGAAGGCAGGGCATTTGCCTTATTTACATTAACGTAAAGAAAACAAACAACTTGGTGTGCATTATAAAAACACCTTTTAGTTGAATAATTCAACAAAACAAACTTTTTTTCTTTTAACAATTGTAAAAAGGAATTTAAAAAAAATAATAATTGCTCATTTTAAAATTAACTTAATAGACGTCTATTATTAGTGCTAGACTCATTTTTTTTTTCATTCTTTTTTTTTTTTTTTTTTTGCTGTAATTGTTTTTATAGCATTAGTTGTTGAGGCATAGACATTTAATTAATAGTCTTTCTTATCCAGTATCATCTTTTAGTTACTTACGTCGTTACTTAGTTATTTTACATAGTTTGTTTGTTTGTTTGTTTTTTTTTGGGGGGGGGGGAGACGAGGGTCCAAAATACTTTCCTCTGCAATGTCTAACAAATAAAAAAGCTAAAATTGAACAAACAAAAAATGGTTAATGTGAATTCCTCCAAGAAAATGTTTATTACAAATTATGTATTTACCCAACCCCTCCGCACGCGCAGGATATGACACGAGGTCAGTTTTTTTTAAGCGGAGGTTTGTATTCAGAGTTTTCCTTCTCCTTATCTTTCACTGGGTGTTGTATATTGGATCATACAATATTCAGTATACTAGTACATCCAAATACACTTTGTGCCAGACATAAAATAATTCGCAACAGAATGCTAAAACATCGAGGAAGACGGTTCGTAATCTTCGCTGTCTCAGGGTATTTGCCTCTCAGTCCACTTATGAGGGCGTGTCACAAGGACATTTTTATGTGGGCCAACCCACAAGCCGAAGTTCATCATAGCTGGTAGGCATAAAAAATGCGTTGATCCCGTCGGCATTCTCCCTCAAGGGGGCGCCTCAGGCACTGGACAATAAACCCAGCTCTGTCCCTTTAAATCAAGGGGGCATCGACGCTGTTAATTTTATAACGTTAGCCACTTCAGAGGGCGAAGGACTCTGAAGCAGGCTCAAGCAATCAACCCGATGTTCTAAAACAGTAGTGTACAAATAGTCTTGGACCAGCTCATTCATTCTCTACGAAAGGTAAACTAGGCTAGTCCACAACACTTAGTTTTGATAAGCCGCGATGAGCCTGTTTAAAACTTAGATGGGTGACCATTTAAGTAACAGCAGGTACTGTAAGTAAACTGAATATCAAAATGGCTTGATTCCGCATCAAATGGCCTGAAAAGGGTTGATATGCCCCAAAATAACTAACCAACCAACCAACCAACCAATTTAGTTTTGCAAAAAGATTTTTCATTCTGCTTTTTCCCTGTTTGCTGTCGTTTTGTTTCTTATATGTCCTTACCCAACCCCTCCGCACAAACAGGGTATGACACAAGGTCAATTTTTAAGAGGAGTCTAATAGGTTTGAATTAGAAGTTTTACTTCTCTTAGACCGGTTGCCATACCAAGGTTAAAGAGCCCAGTCGGGCCTACTATTTACTAATAGATAGAGCGAGAATAATCGGATGCATACCTTTCCCAAGGGTATTAGCACTATGGGAGGAAATGAATAATGAGAAGAAAAGTGAATAAACAAGAAAGAACATTTTAAAAGAAAGAAAATAAAAGAGAAGAATATCATAATGAGAGAAGAAAAAATGAAAAGAACGAAAAACAGAAACATAAAATATAAAGAAAGTGTGAAGAAGAAGAAGAAGAAGAAGAAGAAGAAGAAGAAGAAGAAGAAGAAGAAGAAGAAGAAGAAGGAGGAGGAGGAGGGTGAGGAGGAAAGAAAGAAAGGAGGAGAAAAAAGAAAGGAGAAAGAAGAAAGAGGGAGGCGAAAGAAAGAAAAGAGAAGAAAGAAAGAAAAGAGAAGAAAGAAAGAAAGAAAGAAAGAAAGAAAGAAAGAAAGAAAGAAAGAAAGAAATTACAAAAACGAGTATTCCTATTTTTAATTTATTTCCCATCTTGAAAATCGTTAATGTTTGCTCGGATAGATATTGTAAATATTTATTTCCTTGTGGTATTTTTGGACGCCTATATTTTCATTGTGCAGATACGGAAAATTTATAAAAGCAATTTCTTAAAAAAACAATCCATATTTGGTTATCCACACGCAAATCTGTGATTGAGACGCAGATATTACTCATAGACGTATGCATACGGAATTCTTATAAATAAACTTGGAAAATTTACTTTGTCACCCATTTTCTTACATAAACATCCATTTAAGCGTTGATGAGGCTGTTCAGTACTGGGTGACTAGGAAGGAAGACTAAATCCTGAGAACAACTTGAAACCTGTGTGGGTGGCTAAGCAAAACTCAATAAAGAACAAAGCATTTTTCATATCAAAAAACGGTTTTGAATGAATTTGAAAAAAAAATGGATTGTCATATTTGAACCGTACAATACAGAAAAATAGATACATAAATATTACAAGAATATGCGCCCTACGGGCTTAAGTATTTCCATTTCCATATAAAAAATGTCGTCGAAGCGGCCTAAAGCAAAACCCTCTAAGATATCAGCCAGGGGGTCTATCCCATTTTCACTTGCGCTAGATTATTTTAGCGTCTGAAGTGGAGCGCCACACCTACCGTCAGCTCTTTACTTTACTGCACAGATCCCTGTGCTACTCATACACTGAGTTGGTGAGGATCGGTATCGAACTAGGAACCTTGTGGTTTCTAGCCGAACGCTCTACCGACTGAGCTATCTCCGGCTTACATTTTCATATAATAAAATATATTAATTCAGAAAGACTATCAAAATTAAATAAGAATGCATATAAAGATATTACACTTATCTTTAAATTTTAATTGTTTTCTATATTAAAATTTTCAAAACACATAGAAATACAAATAAAGCAAACAAGATATTAGGATTAATACAAAGGTCATATGAATACATGGATAAAGAAATGCTGAAGAATCTATTCATTGCATTGGTAAGACCTCATTTGGAATTTGCTAACGTGGTTTAGAGTCCAAGACTAATCAAGGACATACAATTCATTGAGGGAGTTCAAAGGAGAGCTAATAAAGTAATGAATGATTTAAAAAAAAAAAAAACTTTCGTGTGAAGAAAGACTTAGGAAGATTAACTACCAAGTTTAGTTTATCGACGAACAAGAGGGTATGTGATTGAAGTCTACAAATATACACATGGATTTTATTCAACGAACTTTGATGTACTAAACATTGCCCCATCTCTAAACTCCATTAAGGCAATGTTAGGTAATCTGTGGAAAGAGTATAAATATTCTGTGGAATTAAGAGGAATGTTTATAAGGAACAGCTGACAGGTCTCAGACCTAATATACTAGCTGAAAAAAAAAATTTTTTTCACTCCTTTTGAGTTTTTCACATCAGCGTTAGCTGAAGGTATTTCAGTGGAGTCTGAGTGACAACAAGTCTCCTCAGGTCTCCAGGACTCTTCTGAGTATTCTAACCGATTGCAGCAGTGCAGTAATCTGGGTGGTCTCAATTCTTCCTCTAATTTCTAGATCCTCCAGTCTTTATTTTCCAATTTTATTGGTACCGTTCCAAGTGCACCAACTACAATCGGTATCACTTTCACTCTCATATTTCACAGCTTTTTCAATTCTCTGGCAAGGTCCAGGTATTTATCCATCTTTTCATTTTCCTTCTGCTTCACCCTGTGATCTGCTGGGACCGCATAATTCACCAGTTGACACGTTCTCTTTTTTTGTTAATCAATACTGGGTCTGGTCTCCTGGCTGGGATAGGGTGATCCGTCTTTATCTCGAAGTCCCGGAGAATTTTTTGCGTTTCATTCTCAAGAACAGATTCTAGTTTATGCATATACCATTTTGTTGTATGGTCAAAGTTTAATTTTTGTATAATTCCCAGTGGATCACCTTCCCAACCCAGTCGTGCCTTGCTTTGTATTCTCGTTGTGCTAGTTTGCTACATTCACTTAATACATGGTTTACAGTCTCATCTGTCACCACACAATCTACATTTACTGTTTGTTGCGTCTTATCAATTTTTGCTTTGATATAATTTGTTCTGATGGCATTATTTTGTGCAGCAATTATTAGTGATTCAGTTTCTCTTTTGAGGTTTTTATTATTATTATTATTATTATTATTATTATTATTATTATTATTATTATTATTACTTAATTGGTTTCTATATAAAATCTTTCATAGGTCTAATTTGAACTAATGTATTTCTTTTAAGATTTATCCCTGAGATTTTTGCTCATATTTATTAAGATAAAACTAAACAATTAGAAATCAATAATACCAAGCACATATTTATTAAAATCAAATTTTTAAGATCAATATTCAAATTAGCCTTCCCGTTCACACTGTAAACCGCTATTTTTTTGTATATACAAATACAATTCCATGTTATTAGGATGTAGATATGGTCTACAGTGGCTTCGGCCTCTGGACCATTGATATAATTAATAGCGTCGATCCCAGGGGGCCATTCCCCCAGGCAACACCTGCGCCCTCGATTTAAAGGGGCAGGGCTGGGTTTATTGCCCAGTGCCTGAGGCGCCCCCCTTGAGGGGGAATGCCGACGGGATCGACGCAATTTTTCACCCGCCACCCTATGAGCTTCGGTTTGTGGGTGGTCCCACGTTAATAGGGACTTTGTGCCTGACCCGTACAAGTGGGGTACGCGGTAAATACTATGTAGATATGGTCAACAATATTATTAATGTAAAACAATTTTATTAATAAGTGAGATTTAAATAAAAATAAAATCATGGAGAATGTGACGTAAATAACTAAGGGAATTGTGACTTGAGTAGTGATATAGTTTCGGTTACAGACAGACAAACACACAATCTCCATTATAATAAGAGATATATCGTCTCCTCATAGGTATAAACATAATAACAATTCACGACAAAGCGATAACAAGGATGTTATTGCCTGAGCAAACTTAATAGCAGAGAATACAAAACATGACAGATATACAAAGAAGAGCTTATACATAGTTGTATAAGAGAAATCTCCTAATATGAAAATAGCTTCTTTTTTTATTGTAGATATTGAGAATTCTGGGGTATGGGGGTTATGGTTCTTGTCTACGAGCCTCTGTTTCGAACCAATCAATCACGAGCCAGCATACTTAGGCGGCAAAGCCGAATTAGCAAACTCGTCCTCTTACAAAGGGAACAGACCTAAAACAGGGTCTCTCCATCTCTTCCTCAACACCCAAAATTGGAGTCGGACATCAAACAGAACGTATATCATATCCGAACTATCAGAAGGCCGTAGCAAGGGCTCCGATAATACCCTATCACAGGATTCAGATAAGTTTACAAATTATATACATTTGTGCAGACGAACTAAAGTTTGCAATTCTATTGTTATTCTGTAATACAGGTCTTTTATTCCTATTTCTAGTTGTTTGGTTATTTCTTTAACTCTTAACCTGTCTGCCAGACTCGTGGTTAACTCCATACTTCAACCCTTGGTGTACTGTCGTTTCGTGTCTAGTTTCTTTATATAGATAAAATTTTGAGGCTGCTGGTAAAATAATAAAGAATAAACACTTACATATTTTAGCATGTTCTCGTGAGCTATGGGACACAGAATTTGGGGGCTCAAAGCCCTCGTGTCCTGTTGACGGCATAGGCAACTGGCGCGTGTTACCTGTGCGAAGGCTGGAGGATGAAAGAGGAATTTGACTTTGGCGCTTCTGTTTTTATAAGTTTATTCACTACGCCACCTAGCGCCTACTGGTAGACATGGAAGTCGGCCATTACTTCTTGTGTCCCCTAACGTAAAATTGGGGAATTGTGCCAAGTAAGGAATGTAATCCCTACAACCCCAATGACAATGTGTTATGACCCACCAGACCTTCTCGTGTTGTGAGTTTGTTCACGCCAGTTTTTTTTCTTTTGTGGTGGAACTTTTTAATAGCATATCGCTGTGGCCATCACCTAGTTGGCTTGCAGATGCATCTTCTTTGATCATTGTTAGTGACTTGGCATAGAATCAGATGAAATGTTTGAAATCGTCTAGAAAACACTCACTGGGAAGAAAAGGTTTCGGGTGACAAATTATAGAAAACATTTTTATCCTTAGCAACAGCGGCATTATGAATTGACACATACTTGGGTTAGAAGAGGCAACAAATTGTCTAAAGCAGAGACCTTGACTAGTTTGTACACTTTGTCTGACTGTCAGATACATTAGAAATCGTAGCAAAATAGGTCAATGTTTTATTTTGCTAGTATTACACATGTTGAGTTAGTAAATGTTTATATCTTCATTCTGGAGATCTCTCGTGCTATATATATATATATATATATATATATATATATATATATGTGTGTGTGTGTGTGTGTGTGTGTGTGTGTGTGTGTGTGTGTGTGATATTTAACATAATTAATTTTTCTAATCCTAATAATCTTTTTAAATAAGAAATCGGAGTTAGTGTAAGAATGTCGCCATGAACCTAAACACCTACTTTGTAATTTGCTACGAGATTAAATCATGTGACCTAAAAAAAATTGGCCATTAATGAAATGTTGTACTATGTTAGAATATCATAAAAAATCATGTTGTTAAAAGTATTTCACACCTCACAATAGATCGATCGATCGATAGATAGATCATAACTAGCTAAAAAAATGTTTTACAAAATTAACAAGTCCATGAATAGTTAAAAAGAAAAAAAAAGAGTAATTTATTGTTGTGAGGTTTTAAGGGGTCAAATAAGAACAAAACGACGGGTAACAAATGTAGGAAAATGTATTAACAAAAGAGTAGACAAATACAATACAGAGAAGTGGGAATTACGTCCGACAAATAGAATTGTGAGCTGACTCGCATTGGCTTACTCTCAAGCCACAATTGTCCCTGTTACTTATAGTAACCCGTCGGCGCATTCCATTAGTTTTATAGGGTGTATCACCTATAACATTTATGATATTTGTTTACTTTTTAATTTAATTTTTTTTAAGTAACAGGGGTTACTCTCCTTGAACAGTTTAGTTAACCAATGAACGACTGGAAAAGGAATATTTGATTGAATGCAGACAAGAGATGTTTTCGGAGACGACGAGTTTTATGGATTTAGAGTAGACGGAAAAGGTTTTGAAGAAGAAATAGATAATTTTGAGACTGTTGAATTTAGGAAAAGGCCGACAGTAAGAAATTAGACAAAAGCACCGCCTGACCCCAAAAGGACCATGAACAAGAAACAAAAATCAGTCTAACACAAATCTTTGAAAAAGAGGGACGGAGCTCCTCGAAATATCGGTAAATAAATAGAATTTAGAACATAATATTCAACTCAGTTCTTCATTTATTTCACTCATTTCTTTCATGCTTCTAAACAACTAAAATATTATTTACCCTTAAATATACGGGCGTAAGTATTTAAGTTTTAATGTAATGAAATATTATATTAAATTAGAAAGGCTAATGAAACTAAATAAAAATACAGATAAAAAGATTTGAAACGGGGGGGGGGGTATAATCGAAAAATAGAGCAACTGAAACTTACTCTTCCATCACTCCCGTCTTTTATTGCTAAATTTTCCTAATTTAACTACTTAGTTAAAATAAGAAGTAAAGAATGAAATTATAGTTATTTCCTCTTGTTAATAGATTTCTTTAAGATTTATTGCTCATAGTTTATTAAAATAAAACCAAACAATTAGAAATCAATAATACTAAGCACATATTTATTAAATCAAATTTTTAATATAAATATGCAAATTAGCCTTCACATTCACACTGTACACCGCTATTTTGTTGTATAAATAAATATAATTGCATGTTATTAGTATGTAGATAAGGCCAATAATATTAATAATGTAAACCAATATTATTAATAATTGTGGCTTAAATAAAAATAAAAATCATGGAGAATATGACGTAAATAAATAAGGGAATGGTGTCTTGTAGTAGTATAATTTCGGTTACAGACAGACAAAACACAATCTCCATTATATAATAATATATATGTGTGTGTGTGTGTGTGTGTGCGTGTGTGCACATATAAATAAACTCATCATATATATACATGTGTTTGTGTGTGTATTTCAGTGTTGGCGGTCAAAATCTTTGTTTAACGTATATGTAAATGATACTTGCTTACGTGACACGCCTCACGAGTATCAGCTACAAATTCAGCATCACTGTTTCGTATATCCAGAACGAGGGAAAATTATTGAAGAGATCGTTGACATGGGAGGTGGGTGTGCTCGCTTTGGTCCAATTACAGCGACAGTCTTATGTACACTTTCTTGACGTGAACTTCGTCTTATTATCTAATTTTCAGAACACGCACCTCACCATTTTATGAAAGCGGATTATACTACGTTCTCAAATTTTTCAATACTTTGAACTCCAAATAGTTTCACTGATAAAAAGTCAATATCAGACAGCTAGGCGCCATTAAAACCATTATTGTTTCGTCCCAGCTCGATTTAATAAAATGATAAACTAGTGGACGGAAGATTACATATGTTGAAAAAAATAAATAAATAAAGGAAAGAAAATGTTGAATGGATAAAAATTGTTTATTGGAGTGCCGACACGTGTTTCGACCGGGAGACTATCCTTGTACTCATTGTATTCTATTTATTAATATTTTGAATACAAAATAAGATAAAATAATAATAATGGGAAAAATATATAATAAAAATTATATTTTTTTTAAGTATACAGAAAAACGGTGGTTTCAAGATATTTGATAAACAATTTTTATCCATTCAACATTTTCTTTCCTTTATTTATTTATTGTTCAACATATTGTCGGATTCACTTCCATTTTTCAACTTACAAGATTATATATGTACACACACACACACACACACACACACACACACAACATAAGCGTATCTGAAGGTTGCTCGCAACTCAACGCACAAAAAAATCAACTTAGTGGGAGCTCGTAAATTGGAAAACTTGTAAGTTGGGGCACCTGCAGCTGAATGTACCACTGCATCATAATTTGGAAACAAATATGAACAATATTTTATATTGTTTCAGTATCGCTTGGGTGCAACAGGTCTGAGTGAACTGACATTTCCGGAACTTGGACATGGTTAAGAAAAGGAAACCTCAAAAGAGAAACGGAATCACTTATAATTGCTGCACAAAATAATGCCATAAGGACAAACTACATCAAAGCGAAAATCGATAGGACCCAACAAAATAGTAAATGTAGACTTTGCGGGAATAGAGATGAGACTGTAAACCATATACTCTGCGAATGTAGCAAACTAGCACAACGAGAATACAAAACTAGACACGACTAGGTTGGGAAGGTGATCCACTGGGAATTATGCAGAAAATTGAATTTTGACCATACAATAAAATGGTATATGCATAAACCAGAATCTGTTCTTGAGAACGAAACGCATAAAATTCTCTGGGACTTTGAAATAAAAACGGATCACCTTATCTCAGCAAGAAGATCAGACTTAGTGTTGATAAACAAAATAGAAAGAACTTATCAACTGGTGGATTTTGCAGTGCCAGCAGATCATAGGGTGAAGCTGAAGGAAAATGAAAAGATGGACAAATATCTGGACCTTGCCAGAAAACTGAAAAAGTTGTGGAATATGAAAGTGAAAGTGATACTAATTGTAGTTAGTGCACTTGGAACAGTCCCAAAAGGATTGGAAAAGGGTTTGGAAAGTTTGGATATCAAAGGAAGGATGGAAACTATTCAGAACACTGCACTGCTGCAATCTGCCAGAATACTCAGAAGAGTCCTGGAGACCTGAGTAGACTTGCTGTCACTCAGACTCCAGTGAAAGACCATCAGCTAATGCTGATGTGAAAACTCAAAAGGAGTAAAATAATAATAATAATAATAATAATAATAATAATAGGTCTGAGACCTGTCAGCTGTTCCTTATAAATATTCATCTTAATTACACAGAATATTTATACTCTTTCCACAGATTATCCCAACCTAGTTTTAAAGGAGTTTAGAGATGGGGCTTTCACTATTGATGATGGTAGTTTATTCCATGTATTCACCACTCAGTTACTAAAATTTTGTCTTGCATTTGCTTTACAAAATTTTTTAAAGAGTTTAATTTATGACCCCTGGTATTGATATTTTGAGCAATGTTTAGTAGATCAAAGTTCGTTGAATAAAATCCATGGGTATATTTGTAGACTTCAATCATATTCCCTCTTGTTCGTCGATAAATCAAACTTGGTAAGTCAATCTTCCTAAGTCTTTCTTCATACGAAAGTTTTTTTAAAAATCATGTATTACTTTAGTAGCTCTTCTTTGAACTCCCTCAATGAGTTGTATTTCCTTGATTAGTCTTGGACTCCAAACCACATTAGCAAATTCCAAATGAGGTCTTACCAATGCAATGAATGGATTTTTCAGCATTTCTTTATCCATGCATTCATATGACCTTTGTATTAATCCTAATAGTCTACATCTTTTAAAATAATTGACATAAAAATTGTCGACACATGATTCGGAGTATTTTAGGTACTTATAAAACCAGATAAAGCTCGATATTTCTGCGAGTAAAGACACAGAGATATATGTGATAATGTTAAGACGAGTAAAATGTTTTGCAATATTTTAGTATATGCTAGTTTGTAGCTCGTATATCACGTTGTTGGAGTTATTTTGATATAGGATGTGCTCTAATTACCCTCCTAGATTTATAGACTAGCCACGGTCACGTGGTTGACTCTTGCAACCAATCACTAGCAATAATGCGAGCCTTATATAATACTTAAACCACCCACATTGGTCATAATTCAAATTGCACTCTTTGAGGACGCACATAGGATTGATGGATCTTTACCAATACTCAGGAGGGACTTATACGATTACCAGGGGAACCAAAGGATTCATTATCGAAGGACTCTATACCAGTAACTGAGAACACTTTAGTAACCAAAAGGATTCATTATTAAGGGACTCTTTATCAAGATCCAATTCTGTTGCATACTGGCATCAAATTCTATATGTTATATAGTGGCTTCTAATTCACGCTGCTAAATCGGCGTACGTATCGTAGCGGATATATTGCGGGTATCGTCACCAACCCTAGACGATATATGTAGTAGTCGCTTAATGAAATCTACAACACACAGGTATAGTAGGAGTTTTGACTTTATTTCTCTCATCGGCTGTACGTGGTGGGCGGTGAGCGTTGACAATGACTACTACTACTGCTGGGATTGTGAGGTAAAGGGGTGGCTGGTGGGCCCCACAACCGTTGGCTGCAATGGACCGTGAGCGTCTGTCGCTCACTTTTTCTCCGTCCGCTATCTCCTGTCTAACTGACCTGGGATCCCTGACTTCCTTTTATATATATCAAACGCCTACGCGTTTTCTTTTGTTATCTTTATCAGCTTACAAATCTGTTTCCGAACTTATTGCTACCCATCCTTCTTTGTTTGCTTTACCCGGAAAAAATCTTTTATTACTCTTTTCGTCTTCTTCCTGCCTCGATCCAACCGGAATGCCCTATTTCCGTTTTCACCTTCTTTTAAATATCTTCAATATACAGCAATTCCACTGGATAAGCGCCTCTGCTTTAAGGCCAAAGAATGGCCCTTAAAAACGTAACACACGTAATCCAATGCGATCAATCGGTCTGAAACTTTGTGCATTGCTTTACCTCGTGTGTGATTTGAAAGCCGCACAGATTAATATGATGATTGATTAGTTTTAACGGCACCCTGAACTGGGTTATTTTATGACAACCGTTAAATTGTGAGGGATGGTCGAATACCCAAGGGTTATATGCTGTAAAATCCAACAAACTAACACTTCTAGGTAAAATTATTTGATCTATTACCTAACGGTATAACTTCATTGCAATTACTCTCTGCTCCATTCTAAAGGGGGTGGTATTATATGTTAGGGTGCATATATGGATGAAGGAGTGATATTACATGTTAGGGTGCAATATATGGGTCAAGTGTTTATATCTAGAAATTATTCGTATTCGAAAGGACTATGTGTAAGAAAAATACTTAAGAAATATGAACTTTCTGAAAGAGAAAAGAGTCAGTAATGATCACGTTTTCTGGCAACAGCCGTTTACCACAACTCTTTCCAGAAGAAAATCTTTTAGAATGTTTAAATATTTTAATCTAATAGGAAAGTAAAACAACGAAATATTATCATCATTATCAGCATCACGCGCTAGTAGCACGGATATCTATGGCAATCTCTTACCAACCATCCCTATGATTGCGTTCGGGAAGTCCTCTGCGTAGCATCAAGTATTTACACAGAGCTGGTCAATATAGGTATTTCCTGGACGGCCCGCACGAATGTCGCTCATAAGTTCGTCATTGATTCTCCAGCAGTGTCCAGTAAAGTAATAACAAAAGACTTAGATATTTAGCATTATAGTCTATTTCAGGGAGCTTATATAATGCTAAATCTCTGAAATAGACTATAATGCTAAATCTCTAAGTCTTTTGTTATTTCTTTACTTATATATTTGCTCTGTGACTCTAACATTAAGGGCACACATTGAGCTCTCAAACTGCGACAGGTTTTTTAAATAAAACTCTTGTGTCGTAATGAAGATTTCTTCTCTGGACTTTTGGATTATATATATATAATAAAAATATCTGAGGTAGGGGTTATCGTCCTTGTTCTACGAGCCTCGCTATCAAACAACCAATAACGTGTCAGCATTCTTTGGCGGCAAAGCCAAAGAGACAATTTTTTCTTTTCTGTTCAAGACTCCCCGAAGACAGACGTACGACAAAGCTTCTCCTATATTCTTCTGAGCGAGCAAATAGCCGTAGCTAAGGGGCTCCGATAACCCACCCTAACTCGGGATTTCAGCTAAGTGCTCGAAGCTCTATTATAATAAGATTAATTCCATTTTAGAGAAATCATCAATTTGAATCATTTTGCCAGCTATTCTTTCTCTCTTTTTTAATTCCTTTGTTATACTCTTTTTATTTTATTTTTTTTAGTTAAATAAATATTCTTAGTTTTTTAATTAAATATTCAATTGCACTTCTTCATCCTTTTATTCAGTTATTTCCTTCTTTAGCCTCGGCATTTCGCCCACAAAATAGACAAATCCTTCAAATAGAATAAACATTGCAGAAATGGGAAAACAGATTAAATGAATCGGGATTTTTTTTATAAAGTTAATTTGTACTATATTTTAAGATTTTTAAAATTCCTTAATTGTGTGTGTTGTCTTGTAAATCGCTTTTTGCTTACATAAAGCTAAATTTAAAAGAAATTACAATTCTAGGATATTTATATTTGCATTATTTAGCTATTATATATATCTATATATTGAATGTATATATTTATCATATAGATTTGTATTCTTTATTTATCATATATATTTATATATCTAAATATATATTTATCATATATATTTGAATTATTTATTCATTATATATATTCATATATAAATACACACACACACACACATATATGTGTGTGGGTGTATTATTTGTTCATATATATATATATATATATATATATATATATATATACACACACACAGAGAAACACACACACACTCACACTCACTCACACACGCACACACATACACAATCACACATACATATATATATACAAGGTGTGTCAAAAAAGTATCGAGATTTTTTGTACTTTTTGACACACCTTGTATTTTGAAAAAAAATAACGTTCCATTCATTCTTCATTTCTTTATTGGTAAATACAGCTTTAAACTTTTTAATTTTTTGACACACCTTATATTCTGAAAAAAAAGAATTAATGAATGGAACGTTATTTTTTTCAGAATACAAGGTGTGTCAAAAAGTACAAAAAATCTCGATACTTTTTGACACAGGTTGTGTATATATATATATATATATATATATATATATATATATATATATTTTCACTTATTTAGCATCTGTGAAAGAGAAGATTAAACTAAGTGAAGAAAATTTAATTTTTTCATTCAAATCTTTTTCTTTTTTTTTTTGCTATGTAAATAACGCAACTCTTTCATTTTTAACGATAAGATCTTTACTTTTTTCTTAAAATAAACCTCATAATGATGAATGAATAATTACATTTTAAACAAAACACATCGAAAAAATTGGGTTATTATCTTTACACACACACACACACACACACACACACACACACATATATATATATATATATATATATATATATATATAATATACACACATATATATATAACATGGATATTAATAGATAATTTTTAGAATTGTGACATTCTCAAAATAAAAGTTAATATGCGGAGTGGTTTATAGTCGGTATCAGTCGGACTGTGCGGGAATCTATCCCTTTTTCGCTTTTATTTATGGATCTGAGGTGGAGCGCTACACCTACATCAGCTCCCCTTTACCGCACAGATCCGGATTATTTAAGCTGTGCTACTCATGCACTGAGTTGTCGAGGGCTGGTATCGAATCCGGAATCTTGTGGTTCCTAGGTGGATGTTCTACCGACTAAGCAAAAAAAAAATCCCCAGGGCTGCTTAGTCTCTTTTATTGACACAAAGTATGTCCTAAAAGTTAAAGGTCATCACCAGTTTCAGGGCGGAAAATGACACAGTTTTGTCATCATTTGTTTTTCATGGCTGATCATAGAGGTTCTTGTTATCCAATTGAAATTTCTTAAACCATCTAGTTATTGTACTGTGACCACGGCCTACAAATATATACGGCCTCATATGTCACATAAGCAGGTAGAATCCTAACAGGCCTATTCATTTTATAGTCAATTTATGTCTGTTTCGAAAAAAAACGTTAAAAATATACAAACTTGTCTTTTTTCTTCAGAAATGTAATAATAAAAGATTGTAAACAAACAAACAAAAAAAATAGTTTAAAAAATTATGCAGTTATACAAAACAAACACATCAACAATTTATCTATGATTTCAGGTTATATCAGAAAAAAATAAAACCTTTTTAATGTAAAATGTATTCCCTTGTCATGGTAGGCAATGATAGTGATGATACTACAGAGAAACAGTATTTCTCAAGGAGAACATTTGGTTCCATCTAGCCAAATGTTTGTGCTTTAAGATTTTTTGAAACAGACATGAATTGACTATAAAACGAATTGGCCTGTTAGAATTCTGCCTGCTTATGTGACATGAGAGGCCGTATATATTAGTAGGCCGTGCTGTGACCAACAACGCCTTCACCTTTCACAGAGAAAAAATGTTTTTGGTTGCTTCGGTGGTGTTATAATCCTGTTTGAACTCTATGTTCATTTTTGATTATGAGTCATATCTACAAAACAAATACTAGGCTGAGTCAAGAGTTTTGCAATATTTGAGACAGCTCCGGATGCTGTTGCCAAGGTTTGTAGGTAATGAACCACCCTAGACTGTGAGATACCAAGCTTGCTTTATACTCTCTAAGTGCTACTTGCCAGACTAGTGGTTAAACTACTCTACTGAAGGTCTGCCTTAGTGTTCGCTATTAATTATTATACCATGGATAATAGGTTGGTTATTTAGTTGGTTAAAGGCAGGGGTTCCCAACCTTTTTTCAGCTCATGGCCACTTTGAAACCATAATTTTTTGTAACCCATGAAATTATTATAATAGAAAAATATTTCCATTTTACATAAGATATTTATTCAATTAAGATACAACCATATAGAATTATAATATTTCCTTGGCCCACCTAAAATTTGCTGTGGCACATTTTGGCTATGTGGCCATAGGTTGGGAACCACTGGGTTAGGGGAATGACGTTAAACTCTATCTGATGGTGAGGTTCCAGTTCTGGAAGTTTGGGAATGTGGAGCACCCCTTCATCACCATTGCTCCCTGGTCCACTCTGACCCGGAGTGGTATTACCTGTTAGGGTCCCATCCATGGGTTAAATAGAAAAACATGAGTTTATAGACAAAATTTGATTATCCATTAAGAATAAATTTATTTCAAAACTTTGTCGGCATTAAATGACCCACAGAGGTTGATGTGCCGTAAAACAAACCGAACCAAACTAATTAGTTGGTTAGATCTTATGGTATATCAACCCTTGGGTTATTTTCTGCTGAAGACATCTTTGTTTAATTCCTTCTTGTTGAGTATTCAAATTTCCTTTTTAAACTCTTTTTTTTCAAACATTTTTTTTTCAAACCAATTATTAAGCAAGAACCTCTAGGTTGGCCAGGATATAAAAAGCAAATATGTAAATAGATGATCTTAATGTCACTGAAGTAAATGGTTGAGCATCAGTCTAGGAACCACAAGATTCCGATTTCGATATCGGCTCCTCGCCAACTCAGCGCATAAATAGCACAGCATGGATTTGTTTGGTAAAGTGGGGAGCTGACGGTAGGTGTGGTACTCCACCTCAGACGCAGTCACCCTGGTCTAGCGCCAGTGAAAAGGGAATAGACTCCCTCGTTGCCCGGTTGTTACTCTCAATAGGCCACTCCGCCGACTTTACAATTTTGACGAAACCGTAAACGTTTTTTTTTCTCTGGGTATCACAATTTTAAAATTTTCACACCAATGCCACGTTTCGGTTTCGAGACCAGTTAAAAGCCAAGATTTTAAAGATTGATTTTCGAGGCTGGCTGGTCTCTTTATTTGGAACATAGTAAAAAGTAAAATTAGTGGAGTGGCCTTTTGTCGGTATCAGCCGGGCAGAGAATGAGTCTATACTCATTTCACTAGCGCTAGACCAGGGAGATTGTTTTCGCGTCTGAGGTGGAACATCACACCTACCGACAGCTCCCCACCTTACTTCACAGATCAGATTACTCAATATGTACTACTCCTGCATTGAGTTATTGGGTTCCGGTATCGAACCCGGAACCTTGCGATACCTAGGCGGGTGTTCTACCGACTGAGCTAAATCGTCCCGCTAAACATTTTAGTAATATGTTAACATTTAGAAACATGAATATAAAGAATATATTTACCAAAAATGCAGAATCTTACAGAATTGGCACCATAGTTTAAGGGCGTAAAATCAAATTAGTCATTTGTCAGGAATTATCTCAGTTCGTAAAAGAAAGTCTCATGCCAAAAAAAACAAAACAAAAACAAAAACAAACAGCGTCGATATAAAGGAATTTATTGACCTCAGCAAAGACAAGGGCTCTCATCCAGAATTTTATCTTTTCTGATGAGACAATATTTTTTCCGCTTCTAGATTCGTATCATAGATATCTGAAAAGATTAACTATAAAGTTTTAGAGAAGAATGACTACTGTTGTAGAGTAGCTAACACCCCTTCAGCACTCTACAAGATGGACTGGCTCATAGTCATAAAATAGCCTATGATTAAAGTAGATTAACTAGCTGAATAATATTTAGACTGACTTTGCTGCGATGGCTATACCGAACTAACCCTCATCTATTTAGTGTAAGTTTTGTATTGTTAATTGTTTGTACGTATTTGTTCTGTGTTTTGTATGTATCCGTTTGGCACCGGATGATGGTGCTTAATAAATGAATTAAGCACATCATTCTTCTGTGTATCTTTCCATCTCGCGATACAACTACAATCAACACAAATATGATTTTATTAAAATAACAAAGTGCTGTGATTGAGTTATCAAAAACAACATTAAAATCAGAATGGTTAACAATAAGGTTTATTACCTTTTGTACAGGAAAATATAACGAGAATAGGAATAGGAAGGAAAAATGCACAGTTCTTACATAGCAGTAACGGCTAATCTGTTGTTAGCAAGAGTAACTACTAACGCTTTTGTAGTCATTATTTTGCTATTTATGTCTTGTTCGTCGGACTAGTATAACTTCTTTAGGGGAAAATACCCCCCTCACAACAGAAAGGTATGAACACCCCCATCTCTCCAGCTGTTGATTAAATAGTACCACTACTATTCGTTCACTTTCGAACTAATGCCCTTGGGGAAAGTGCTGTGACTAAGTTATCAAAACAACATTAAAATCAGGAATTGTTAACAATTGGGTTTATTACCTTTTGTGACACTGGTCATGACGTGGAACCATGATGGTGGTTTGAATTACGGAAAAGTTTGATTGGTGGTGTGTGTTGTAACGGAAAAGTTTGAATGATGATGTCAGCATAGACGCGTGGCATGCTTTTCATTGGACATATATGATACGTGGCGAAGGGGATAAAGGAGGAGTGAGAGGTGAGAATTTTGAGATTCAGCTCGGGTCGACAAAGAATTAAGACGTGCCATGAGGCTAGTCTCTCCGTGCGGAGAGATGAGCATAAAGATCAAATAAAAACTTGATCAAGTAACAAAAAAATGTCTTGTGGTTCATTTAATTAAACACAAGTAAAGCACAACAGAAGCCCTTAGATGAACTCAAGAAGAAGTATCTAGAAGAAAACTAGGCAGGAACATGGCAACTGGAAGTGTAAAGATGTCAACAAGTAGCAAATAAGATCTTCTCACCAAGTAAGTCTCTAATCTGTCTCTCTCTAATATCTCTGCCTATCCCTGAAGAACTCTCTTATCTTGAGAACTCTCACTCTCACCAATTAGCGATGTCAATGTGGGTATGTAATAATACCAGACTTTTGTACAGGAAAATATAACGAGAGTAGGAATAGCAAGAAAACGCACAGTTCTTACATAGCAGTAACGGCTATCTTTTATAGTCAGTAATTTTTTATTAATGCATTTCGTCAGATGAGTCCAAGTTCTTGTAGGGAAATATTATCCCTATCAACACAAATCAGTTAATGTGTTAACGCTCTCCTGAAAGAAAGGCGATAAAATCAAAATAAAAACAAATCAATTTGATTGGTTAAAATAGTTCAGTCATGAGGAAATCCGATTTCATTGACAAGTTAAAGCGTCAATTCTTCCAAGCAGTAGTTGTACCAGTGCTACTGTATTGCTGCACCACATGGACCCTAACGAAGCGCCTAGAGAATAAGTTAGGTGGGAGCTGTATAAGAATACTGCTCGCGATATTAAACAAATCGTGTGTTGTATACCCTTCTACTTTACTTCTTTACTTACTTCTATTCTTCTGACGTCTTTGATATGTTAAGGTCTTCTAGGTCTCTTCTAACATCTTGACTTCGTCTTGGTGGTCGGCCGCACTTAACTCATTTCTCTTCTTCATCAGTCTTGTTACCAAGACATTGATTAATCACAAGACCGTGTTATTTTTCTTAAACTTTTATTTCCTTAACTATACATTTCATGTAACTAAATATCTGACTAACATAGGGCGCGTGAGTTACAGCTAAGGCAGAAAGAACTTATCTGCCCGACGTCTAACTGAAAACTGAGGACCAAACCAGGTCCTAATTTGGCGGGCTTTCTGTACTATTCCATGGAAAGTCCCACCCATGGTATGAAAAGAGCCATCCCTTTAGAAATACAGGGGATTGACAATAATTTTATGCAACCGCATAGATTATGTAACACGTGGAGACAAGACCCAACAAAAAAGCAGCTGTACGGCCACTTTCCCTTTATCACACAAACCATCCGAGTGAGACGAACAACCCATGCTGGGCACTGCTGGAAAGCAAAGGTGAACTCATAAGTAACATTCTACAAGGGAAACCAGCACGTGGGCATGTCAATGCGGGCCGTCCAGCAAGGACCTAGATTGACCAGCTCTGTGCGGATACTGGATGCTGTGCAGAGAACCCACTGTCACCGCTTTATACATGATAAAAACGGTTGGGGTTTACCATAAGGCAATAGGGTTGGTATATTCATATTGGTGCTAGGACATAACGTGACCATCCGATTGGCCGTAGGGGGGCTTCTCTGACCGCCCGGCAAGTCAAGGTACCAATATATTCGAAATTTGACCTAATATATATATTTACCATCCCTTCCACACGAGGAGGATGCGACACAAAGTCAATTTCTTAAGCGGAGTTTAACAGGTTTTAATTCAGAGTTTTTTTCTCCTAGACTGGTTACCTAGCCATGGTTAAGAGCCCAGTCCGCCCTGCTATTTACCCATAGCTGGAGGGAGAGTAGTTGGATGCATACCTTCTATTGAATGAAATTCGACCTATACACGAGTATCTACGGTGTTGAATGTTTTTGCACTGGCAATGAGATGGAAACAGAAAGAGAAAAAAGACGCAACACAATCACTTTTTTTTAAAGTAGGGAGTTACATAAAGGCTGATCGCCGGGGTTGATACAATTTATGAAGATGATTAAACAGTAAAGAATTATCAGCAAAAATAAATTAAAGAATGAATAGAAATGAAAAAAAAATGTTTACTGCTCATGTCCTGTGGATAGGAATGCAGGAAATACTCCATTTTGAAATAACTACGCAGCTTTGTATTGCCTTGAAACAGCAGCGCGGCGGAAGAAATGACTGCTCACGTGACCTGCACCAATTTTTTTTTTTTTAACAGGCCGTCAGTAGTGTGAGATGGCCGCACGTGTCGTTGTCATTAAAGACATCTTTGCTTTTCTTTTTTTTCTTTTTTCTTTTCTTTTTTTTCTTTCTTTTTTTTTTTTTTTCTTCATAATGATAACATTATTAAGACAACTTATGGTGACGTGAAAGGTGGGCGAAGAAGAAGAAGAAGAAGAAGAAGAAGAAGAAGAAGAAGAAGAAGAAGAAGAGAAGAAGAATGCTTTTTTTTAATATTATAAACGATTTTCTTTCGGGGGGGGGGGCTTTGATAATTGAATGTAAATCCAAGCCCACAATATTAACCTCCACCCATAAACAACTGGACGTGTCGGCTTTTAAGGGCGGATATTTGCAATGCAAAAGTCTTTCCTTTTTTTTCTTCTTTTCTTTTTTCCTTCATTGATTATTTATTTATTAAATTTAACTATTTATTTTTTGCTTTAAACAGCATTAATTCATTTATGGTGTAATCCCAAAATTAAGATCTCCAAAGCGCTGGGGACGTAGGGAAACTGTTCGTGCGGCTATTGGCAACACTATTGTGTTTCTTGTGCATTTGCCTACGTCTGCCCCTGCGTGCCTCGCTGCCACACACAGCCTTGGCTTTGCAGACGTTTCTGATAGAGCTCCCGATTGACACTACCACAAAGAGTGAAGTTCGCGCAGTTATTCGGCTTTAGAATGCAATAGAAACGATTGAAATTCATCGCCAACTAACGGAAGTGTCTGGCGAGCCATGCCTGGATGTCAAAAACGTCCACAAGTGGTGTTGGGAATTTGCAATCACAATGAGGGTCAACGCTTCCTCAACGACATGGCAGCGACCTGGTATAACATTGGCATACACCCCCCCTCAATGGAACAGCCTGTTGGCCGTGAGTAGCAGCCCGTGAAGCTTAAAAACGGAATCCTGGTGGTTGAGCAGTCCATGACATGCAACACTCATCTTATTGCCCTTACTTAGGTTAGACGTGTAGTTGGAGAGTCCACTTCCAATTAATCAGCCCGTAACCTCAATCCCTAGCACCTATATGATTGTCCCAACCTTATTTCCCTCATAGCAAACCTCTAACCCTTTTCTCATATATGTACTAGAAAGCGGTGGCCGAGGGTCTTACTGTCCTGAGTATGACGTTAAACTGCATATAATAGTGAAGTTTAAATTCTGGAGCTCTAGGGAGTATGGAGTATCCCTTTATCACCATTAATCCCAGGTTCACTCTGACCCGAAGTGGTAGTACCTGTTAGGGTCCCATCTATGGATTAAATAGTAAAAATGTATCTAAAAAATGTACTTTTAGAAAAAAAAGATTTGAAAAATAAATTGAATACAACCAAAAATGAATGAAACAAAACGTGTTCGGCATAAAATAACCCAACAAGGGTTGACATGCCATAAAATCCAACCAACCAACTAGATTAGCTTGCTAATCAAATTTAAACATCATGGCTTTGTCTTTGGATACTTTAGAATAATCCCGTGCTTGACAGGGTATAGATCTGTTTTAACCCCCAATGAGGATATATCGTCTAATAATATGCGGTATGAGTACTGTTTGTACAATCTGTAAATAGGTTGGACATATCAAATGGCGATAAAGAGAATAAAACTTGTAAACTCACAAATGGTTGGTCAATGTGTGCGTGTATATATATATATATATATATGTGTGTGTGTGTGTGTGTGTGTGGAGAAAGGTAGACAAACACGTGATGTTGTACTATAAGTATACATGTTCTCTGGGATGACTTCTCTTCAGGGCTTTCCGCTGGCGTTGATTTTCTTCGTGTTGGGCAGGTCATTGCTTGTTTTAATTAATCAATTAACAAGACTTGGGTGTTTTATGATAAAGCTTTTATTTCGCAACCCAGCCCATATTCTTCCGCCGCGGATCGAGACTGTCTCAGAACGAGCGACTTCAGGTCCACTAGCTCTGAATTCTCTGCCGTATCTGACTAACTAACTATATCACGCCTGATCGGGTGTTTTTCAAGGGGTTAAGTAAAAGGTTACAAACCGCCAATAACTGTCGGGTAACTTTCCTTAGGACCCCGTTATTCTGAACTTGACGGACCCTATTCAAAATATTCTAACTACATGTACGTACATAAGTCATAAGCTGATTATGAATTATGTTACAGTATATGTTGGGCTATGGTCTCTAGAAGTAAAGTTAATAAAATGTGACACTGACATTCGTATATATTACACTGGTTTACAAAAAAATATTTTTTGTCTGAGGCAAGAATGTGAATAGGTGTTTTTTACTAATTTGTGTGTGCTGAATTCAAATTTATAAACAGTTTTCCTCTATCACCTCTAGTTTTCTGTCTTTTAAATAGTCTCATTTTAGTATATACAGGGCATATACGTGCCTATTTCAACAGTTGCAGCAGCTTATTACAGATAAAACAGAATAGATAAAGAACATTGACGGAATTAATATACTTGGATGACACAATGTACACAATTCATAGTACCACAGACAGTTAGAAGTCTGAAGGATTATGTGGCAAACCAAGGGAAGTGAAACAGTCAGGTACATTTGTGCAGTAGCACAACTTGTTTTCCATGTCGAAAAAGGTAGCAAGGTCTTTGTTCCGATTCCTGAAACTGGTGATCCTTACATCTTCCTGGACGAGGTTCCACTGTTTAAGCCGAGAAGCCAAGAACTCTGACTGCTGTTTTGACGGATACAAATCACGAGAAAGGTCATTCGGGTCTTCTTGCGTGATCCAGTGTGGCTCGTTGCCACTTGTTCCTGAATAAGAAGCGTCAATATTTTCGGAAGAGATTGACTTGGTAGAATATTCCCTTGAAAGTATTTCTTCATCTGATGTGGAAAGAAGCACCTTATTTACTGGAGGTGTTGGGACAGGAAGATCATCTGAATGGGGAACGGGTTTCATAGCAAATGGAAGGTTGGGATATTTGATCTTTTTTTCTAGAAGAGGCATTGAAACCAGTTATATTTGTTAGACAAAAATAACAATCATCTGCATGGCTTCGTGGCTCTCACCAAACCATCGGGACTGCAAAGTTGAAATCCCCTTTCTTGCCATTAAACCATGCAGTTAGTCCATTGTAGCAGGGTTTACAACAGATGTGTGGAGCCCAAGATTTGTCCTGATCACCAATTTTACAGTCAAAATAATGAAAGTAGGCAGTTCTGAGGAGGGAAGTGATGGTTCGATGCTGTGGAACTGTTGTGAAGTCCCCACACACGTAGCAGAAATAATTGGCCTTGTTGAGGCAGCCTCAATGTTTTGACGAGCTTGAAGCCATTGGAGAATATGGGAAAAAAATAAAGTAAAATTAAATCATATGTAAGGCAATAAAATGTGCGAAATTGTAATACAAATATATGCCCAAAAGATTGTGTAACACAATTGTCGGGGGACACCTTCCCCCTGTGCTGCGAGGGACGACAACCTCCTGCGCTGACTGCCAGTGTACTACTGGCTGTTGATTGAGACGTGTTGGCTACGCTTAACTGCGAAAATCCGTCTTGACATATAGCTATATATATATATAATGTAATGTTTTCTCTTGCATTTATTGAATAATAACTAAAAAAGAAGTTATAAGTCACATAATATTAGAAATTAACCCTGAATGCATATACGCCTTTATGTACAGTATGTGTACAAAATGTACAGAATGCATATCTAAAAAACTAGAGGTGATGAGTAAAATAGGATTTCAAATCTGGATTCAGCACCCCCAAATTAGGTTAAAACAGCTATTTTTGTGCTTGCCACAATTTCTTTGTAAACCAGTGTTATTAGAGATGAATTTGTTGCAATATTTTGGTCGGAGTAATTATCACAAGAAAGCATAAGATATTCACATAGTCTGTCATTTCTTATATATATATATATATGATAAGTTGTAAACAAGGTATGTTTGGAATGGCTTTTTTTTGCCGACAATTTTTGGGAGAATATGTGCTTAATTAGAGTCGTACCTAATTTTGAAAATTAATTAATTAATAATGAATTAGGCGGGAATGCCTATTTAAATGTATGGCTAAACAAATCGAGAAAAATCAATCTCTGTATGTACATTTCGGCCTATTAGGCCTCATCAACAGAGCTATAGATAGGAAGGCCGCCCTGTGCGTGATTTGAAACCGGACTGCCAAGCTGACAGGCCGATCCCATAACCTCTACACCAAACGGACTTCTTAGATTTTTACGATTTGTTTAGAGTAGGTTAATATTCCTCTTCTAGTGACTTTTATTACACGACGATATGATAAGTTGTAAACAAGGTATGTTTGGAATGGCTTTTTTGCCGACAATTTTTGGGAGAATATGTGCTTAATTAGAGTCGTACCTAATTTTGAAAATTAATTAATTAATAATGAATTAGTCGGGAATGCCTATTTAAATGTATGGCTAAACAAATCGAGAAAAATCAATCTCTGTATGTACATTTCGGCCTATTAGGCCTCATCAGCAGAGCTATAGATAGGAAGGCCGCCCTGTGCGTGATTTGAAACCGGACTGCCAAGCTGACAGGCCGATCCCATAACCTCTACACCAAACGGACTTCTTAGATTTTACGATTGTTTAGAGTAGGTTAATATTCCTCTTCTAGTGACTTTTATTACACGACGATATGATAAGTTGTAAACAAGGTATGTTTGGAATGGCTTTTTTGCCGACAATTTTGGGAGAATATGTGCTTAATTAGAGTCGTACCTAATTTTGAAAATTAATTAATTAATAATGAATTAGTCGGGAATGCCTATTTAAATGTATGGCTAAACAAATCGAGAAAAATCAATCTCTGTATGTACATTTCGGCCTATTAGGCCTCATCAGCAGCGCTATAGATAGGAAGGCCGCCCTGTGCGTGATTTGAAACCGGACTGCCAAGCTGACAGGCCGATCCCATAACCTCTACACCAAACGGACTTCTTAGATTTTACGATTTGTTTAGAGTAGGTTAATATTCCTCTTCTAGTGACTTTTATTACACGACGATATGATAAGTTGTAAACAAGGTATGTTTGGAATGGCTTTTTTGCCGACAATTTTGGAGAATATGTGCTTAATTAGAGTCGTACCTAATTTTGAAAATTAATTAATTAATAATGAATTAGTCGGGAATGCCTATTTAAATGTATGGCTAAACAAATCGAGAAAAATCAATCTCTGTATGTACATTTCGGCCTATTAGGCCTCATTAGCAGAGCTATAGATAGGAAGGCCGCCCTGTGCATAATATATATATATATATATATATATATATAACAATTATCATATATATTATTATTATTATTATTATTATTATTATTATTATTATATCATTATTATTATATATAATATATATAACAATTATTTATATATATCTTTATGAGAAGAAAATATTGTAAAAATATTACAAAAATAGGATGTTATGATCAGAGGAAACAATATATCATGTGTTTGTTATATTTTAAAAATATTTTCTTCTCATATTGTCGGATTAATTTTCTCACCGTGTTTCCATATATCTTTATATATATTTCTTATATATATTATATATATAGATCGTGATTTTTTATATGTCCTGAACTTTCCCAACCCCTCAGTGACTTTATTTAACAACAACCCACCACCCACCGACGACCCAAACCAGAGGAAGGAATAACTGTTGTCACCAATTCTTTCCTTTCAAAACATTTTTTTCCTTTTATTTGAAGAATGTCACTTTCTATTTCCTTGAATAGAATTTCTCGTCATGGTGTTACAAGAGTTCTCTTCTTTTGACTGCAGAAACAAGTAGGTACACGTCATATGCATCAAGGGGTGCACAAAAGGAGGGGGGTATCTAAGATTTAGTAATTTTGTTGTATTTTGTATGTTGTTTTTTTAAAAATTATAATGTAAAACTATATATTCCTGAGACAGTTCAAAATCACTCCAACCACACACACTTCACTTTCACTTTCTCTCTTCTCTCTCTCTCTCTCTCTCTCTCTCTCTCTCTCCTCTCTCTCTCTCTCTCTCTCTCTCTCTCTCTCTCTTCTCTATATATATATATATATATATATATATATATATATATATGCCACAGACTGGTATTTAGGAGTCTCCTGAACCGTTAACTAGTGAGTTCAATTCTCACTGTGTATTTTATGATTGTGACTTTGTTCCAAATTGTCTCTCCCCTCTTCTCTCTCTCTCTCTCTCTCTCTCTCTCTCTCACACACACACACACACACACACACACACACACACACACACATACACACACACGCACACACACGCGCACCCCAAGAGCCCAATCATCGGCCATAGTAACTTTTCACATATATCCTGTTATCCTGACTCTAACAAACTTCATTCAGATATCTAACTACAGGTACGTACATAAATCATAAGCTGCTTATGAATTATGTAACAATATTACTACCTAAATATGTTAACTGGTCTACTAATTTTAGAGGCTTAATATACAGTGTAGAAATGCCTCCATTTTGTTTCTATAGAAGTCTATGCATTTCCTATGCATGCATTGACATTGCTTTCTGTAGATGAGATATTACTGCCTAGGTGTGCAAACTGGTCTACTAATCTTAGAGGCTTACCATCCAGTGTGGAGATGAGTCCATTTTGTTTCTGGTGGCTAGGGATGTAGAATACGCCTACTGCACCTCCGCAGAGTGGTAAAATCCCTCCCCCCAATGGGGCCACGTTGGCGACCCGTGATTCTTAAGGACGGAGTCTTGGTGGTTGAGCAGTCCATGACCAGACAGGTGGTCGGTGAGGCCCCCTCTCATCAATCGGCTGTCAAGCCCTAGCACCTATATGATTGTTCCGACCCTATTGCTCTTATGGCAAACATCCCACCCTTTTATCATGCATGTGCTAGAAGGCGGTGGCTGGGGGTATTGGTGTCCTGGGTATGACATTAAACTGCATCTAATTGTGACGTTTCAGTTCTGGAATTCTGGGGAGTGTAAAGTACCCCCTCATTGCCATTGCTCCCTAGTCCACCCTGACCCGGAGTGGGAGTATTTGTTAGTATCTGTTAGTGTTAAATAGAAAAAAAAATGAGTTTAAAAAGATGTTTAAAAAATTGAGTCTGAAAAAGAAAATGAATACCATCAAAAATGAATAAAAGAAAATGTCTTGGGTATAAAATAACCCAACAAGGGTTGACATACCGTAAAACCCAACCAACCAACCCACCGGATGACTTCTCACCTCGAACATTAAACAAAATTCCTTACGCCTAATTTGCAAAATTCTTGCAACCCTCGTAAGACGTGTAATCATTTTATAATTGTGTAATGGTTAAGTAATATTATCGAAACTCGTTTTAAAAGCTTGAGATAATTAATTGCCTTTGGGGAGAATGGGAGGAAAATAAAATTAGGTCCATTAGAATAATTGGATGGTTCATTTCAAACTAACGTCATTCTCTCTCTCTCTCTCTCTCTCTCTCTCTCTCTCTCTCTCTCTCTCTCTCTCTCTCTCTCTCTCTCTATTTTTTGTTTTACCCTGTGGTTATTTTGTTGACAATAATTGAATTATATATTTTGAATGGGATCAGATGAAGGATTTGTAGATACATGGTTTGGCAATTTAAGAATCAAGTGTATTTAGTGTCACTTATTCAGTAACGAGCATTTCACAGTTTCAGAGATAAAACAACTAAAAATGGAACCTTTCTTGCCTGTTCCCTTTTAATGTACTTAGAAAGAATAAAAGCATTCCAGCAGGGACCAACTAAGGTTTTTTTTTAATTCGACAACGAGAACAACTTATAAAAAAAGAAAGGGAAAAAAAGATAAATTTTCAGTTCATATGTTTTTGTTTTTGTTTTTGTTTTTGTTTTGTTTTGTTTTGTTTTTATTTATTTGTTTGTTTGTTTATTTATTTATCAGCAGAAGCAAGTTAGAAAAAAATACTTACCGATAAAAAGTATTTTTACATACTGAAAACGTTCAAGAGTACGAGGAATTGCTGATTCAGCATCGAGGAGAAAGCGTGCGTGTGTGTGTGTGTGTGTGTGTGTGAGAGAGAGAGAGAGGGGGGAGAAGGAGAGGGAGAGAGAGAGGAGAGAGAGCACGCCTTAATTTCTCTTTCTTTCTCTCCTTTTCTTTTCTTTCAAATATTCATTTTCTCTCTCTCTCTCTCTCTCTCTCTCTCTCTCTCTCTCTCTCTCTCTCTCTCTCTCTCTCTCTCTCTTCTTTTCTCTTCATTCACATCCTTCATCTCTGTCTTAACCTAACGCCTTTATCCACTACGCTATGTGTCCAAAGAGAGAGAGAGAGAGAGAGAGAGAGAGAGAGAGAGGGGGGGGAGAGCGCATGCGTGATGTGTAAGTGTGTGCGGGATACATGTATATGCGTGCGTGTAGTGTATTATATGTATCACCACGCGTGGTAGTACAGGTGTATATTTGGTGTGTGTATGTGCGTATGTGTGTGTGTCAGTGTGTGTACACGAGAGAAAAAGCGAGAGAGAGAGAGCGAGAGAGAGAGAGAGAGAGCACGCGTGACGTGTACGGGGTGTATTTGTGTGTGCGTGTGTGATACTTAGTGTGTATGTACGCGTGATGTGTGTATGTATGTATGTATGGTGTGTTTGAGTGTGTATGCGTGATGTGCGCACGTATGTATGTGTGTGGTGTGTTTGTGTTTGTGTGTGTGTGTGCGCGCGGTGTTTTGTTGTATCTGCACGCGTAATGTATGTGTGTGTATGTACATGTGTACGCGTGTATATGTGGTGTGTGTGTGTGTGTGTGTGTGTGTGTGTGTGTGTGTGTGTGTGTGCGATCTGGATTCAGCGTGACTAAGAAAGGTGGAGACTTCTGTCTACCCCGCATACCTCTTGACGGAAGATGGAGTCATTATTCAGGCAGGTGGGCGGTAAAGGGTGGCGATCCTCAAACGCTATCGGCGGATGATGATGGTGATTTTATAGACAAAAATTCTTGGAATGATTGGCGTTGCTAGGCGTGGGCAAAGACGCTGACTGCAAAGATATCTAACACTTCCAGATTCCATTGAGCAGAGGAAACTTGGCATCCTACGAGTGCCTATACGACTAGTTATGCACACGGCTTTATTCTGTACACGACACATGTTTTGTATGCGTTCAGTTATTGTACGTACTAGCAAAATAAAAAGAACGCCTTCTGGGCGACGTAAAATAAATATTTCCTGAGGGGATGGGAGTTGAAAATTTAATATCAGAGAGTGTGTATCATAAGCAAAGTAAAATCATCAAATTTATTAAAGGATTAAAAAATAAAATAAATTTATTAAAGGAGTAAAAAATATTAAAAAATTGAAATTGAAATTAGTTCTGATAACTTTAAATATATATTAAAATAAAACTATATATAGATAGATAATACCAGGTATGTATTTATTAAAACTTGTTTAAAAAAAACAATGAGGACTGTCTATAAAAAAGATAATCATAAAAAAATAACGTCTGTTCTACTCAACTTCCTGTTATTTGTTTTCTGTTTACAGTGTAATTCATTTTAGTATTAATCATTTATCACACTACCCGGAAAACTCCAGCCCTCTTGGCTGGGGTTGTAGAATACGCTGACTACACCTCTGCAGAGTGATAAAATCTCCACCTCCAATGGGGCCATGTTGCTTGATGGGAGGAGGCCCAACCGACTACCTGTCTGGTCATGGACTGCTCAGCCACCAGGACTCCGTCCTTAAGCATCACGGGTCGCCATTGGGGGGGATTTTACCACTCTGCAGAGGTGCAGTAGGCGTATTCTACAGCCCCATTACATTGACTGAGTTTATTGTCAGTGAGTAAAAAGTATGGAGCACCTGGTAGGAATCGAACTCACTAGTAATAAACTTGTAGGTGTTTTTTTCCCTTGCTTGCTACGGTTTGCCGTTAGGTGTAGAATTATCTTCCCTTGCTTGCTACGGTTTGCCTTTAGGTGGCGTTGCGATCTGGATATTTAAGAGTTGTCCCACGAAAGTCAAACTCTCTTTCTTCTGGATTCTCCAACTATGAACTAGACACAAGTTGTGTCTCTGTCCATTTGGACTGGGGGGTGTCAGCTTAGTCCCCAGCTACAGGCTTATACGTGTGTCTGTACGCGGTCCCTTTATACTCTATGTCATCATTGAAGTTTGGCTCACCAGTCCTGATATTTCCGCGTGTGATACACGTGCCTTGAATATACTTTATCTTCAAGATCTCTTTTCTTTAGGACATTTATCTATCCTTGTTATGTATTCTTTCTGGACAATAAAATCTATTTGTTATAAGTTTTTGTCGGGATTTCTTCAATGTATATGTTTTGTGTTAGGTGACTTTCTGAGATAACCAAATACATTATTAGAAATTGGTGTTAGCTACTGAGCTAAGGGCCGGTTTAGCTCAGTCGGTATTGCACTCGCCTAGGAATCGCTAGGTTCTTGGTTCGATACCGGCTCTCGCCAATCCAGCGTATGAGTAGCACAGTGATCTGTGCGGTAAAGTAAGGAGCTAATGGTGGGTGTGGTGCTCCACCTCAGATGCAAAAAATATCCTTTGTCTAACGCTAGTGAAAAAGGGATAGACTCCCTCGCGGTCAGGCTGATACCGACTTTAGGCCAACCCTACGACTTTACTTACTTTTATTTTACTGAGCTAACACCTCGCTAATTCTTAGTGATAGTCGGGATTTACTTTGTTTTAATGAGAACTACGTATCAAAACACAACTTGAAACAAATTTATTTATGTGCGAACAATACAGACTAATAAATTGCATATATATACTTGCACATGCTTGCATTACGTTGATTGGTTATTGTTTAATGGCATATCAACCTATGTGAATTACTTAATCCCAAATATTCTTGTTTTTGTTTTCTTGTACATACAAGGGTCATTCAAAAAATTCTAAGCCTCGCCCAGATAATTAGTATTATTTGTATTACGAAAAGAAGGTTTCCGGGTCCGAGAAGGTTCCCGAGTCCGACAAGAAATACCCGAAGAAGGCCAGGGGTCACATCGGCCGAAACGTTGTACAGATAACAATGAAGATGAGAACAATAGTCCGAATAATACAAATAATACTAATTATCAAGCCTTATCTCAAAAATTAAAAGAAAATTTTCAGAGAAAAATTCAGAGAAACCCAGATACTTTGACTTCTGGGGCTTCTGTTTTGTTCATTGTTTTTATTTGTCACACACCTCTCATCTTTTGTATGGGCCTCACTTGCACATAAATTGAGGCAGAAATTTGAATTAGCTTTTCTAGTTTTATAAGTTGCTCTTTTTTCTGGGTGAGGCTTAGAACGTTTGTAACCATCCTTGTATGATTTATAAGCGAATAGACTGTTTATTGGTAAATAATTTTGTTTGGTTTGGGTTTTTTTTTTAACTGGTAGAAATGATTTTCATTAACCCAAAACTAACAAAAGATACAGTTTAATAGCTTTTTTGTTATTTGATGATGTAGATGAACGATAATTGGTTGAATATCGTTTTATTCGCACAGAATAGATCTACGAACAATTCCCGATGAAATGATAGGGAGACGTTTTAATGTCAGAACAAACTTAATAGAAAAGTATATAAACATGACACGAGATACATGGGAGAGCTTATACAAAGTTGTATGAGGGAAATGTCTTGATATGAAAAGAATCTTTAGTAGAAAAAGTGTTGAGTCCTTGATATGTAGCTGATCGAAAAGTAAAGTGTAAAGACTTACATGTTATGCATGTTATCATGTTCATGCGACATAAGGTTACTGAGACCACAAAGACCTCTGTCCGTGGACAGTAACGCAACTGGTGCGTTGTAACTCCTTCTCGAGGTAGAAGGGAAAATAGGGTTTTGACTTTGTCGCTTCTTTGATAATGTCGCTGGCTTACGCCACCCAGTGACTATTGACAGACACGAGTGGTAAATACCTTTAGAGTCCACTAGCAAGTACGGAATATAACCTCTACAAACTTGATTGGTTTTTCTTAACGAGAGATAAGACATTGTTTGAAACTGTGTGCTGTTAAAGAATTTGATATTGTTATCATTATTAAGGATACCAAGAATATGCACGTTCCCAGCATAAGTATTTAAATTTTAATGTAATCAAATATATTAAATTAGAAAGACTAACGAAATTGAATAAGAACGCATATAAAAAGATTCTACTTAGCTTAATTATGTTTTAATTGGTTTCTATATAAAATCATTCATAGGATTTGTTTTAATACCTTGGAGAATAAAACAATAATATTAGACATCAATAATGCCAAATAATTATTTATTAAACCAGGTTTTGCTAAAACCATTATGCAAATTAACCACACCATACATTATGTAAACCTTTATTTCTTAGTGTTATATAAAATACATTGTCGGCTTTTTAACGCGCTAATAACTCAGGTTTTCATAGTGACATCGTTAATCAATAAGATTTATTCTATGTATTATGATTAATACTTAGAATAAATCTTATTTATTAATGATGTCTTCATCGACATCACTCCCATGTCTCCATGTTCACCTGGGGGTGTAGTACCTGTTAGGGTCACATTTATGGGTTAAATTGATAAAAATTAGCTTAAAATGTGTTTAAAAAAACTGAATTTTAAAAAAGATATAAAAAAATGAATACCCATCAATAATGAATAAAACAAAGCGTCTTCTGCTTGAAATAACCCAACAAGGGATGACATGCCTTAAAATCCAATCATCTATAAAGGGTTATTCAATCCGCTTAAAATTTGTATTTCCTGAATCCCCACGTAACTGCGTTCTAGATAATGAACGAACACCCACTCGATTTACGCTCTTCCCAAGTACGACATTTGACCTGTCAGCTGTAATTCACGCCTCTGCATAGGTTTGATACATCCACCATCCAGTGTGTCGAGATGGTGAGGATCACTTTAACAGGATATGGGGAACTACTTCTCTTACCGCACTGATGTGCCTTAGCCCATTAGCGTCGGTATCCCTTGTGTAGAAGCAATACGACACACCGTCACAGTGGGATTCCAACTAGCGTCTAGTTGGTAGACAAGAGGAAAGTGGGCTGTAACTCAAATACAGACCCCAATAGTCCCAAAGGCATGTTGTAGAATGGTGGATATTTATCTATCACCATGTCATCACTGAAACCATCAGCAAATCAGAACTCAGGGAATGAGATCACCCTGATGCAACTATGGACTAATCCAGAGTACTATAAGTACCAATGGGTCTAAGCACAAATTGTTTTTTGGACTGAGTTAGTGATTGCTACTCAACTAAGCAGGACCAACTCTCTGAATTCAACACCTTGTCTATCTGAACATAGCAAGGATTCAACGTGAGAAATCATTTTGAATAGTTTGACTGTTGAACAAACAAGGCGTTAAAGAACTTATGAAGATCTCATTCAAATAATGACGTCATTGCTTTTGCACGCCTATCGATCCAAGAAGCGTCACGATCATTTAAAAACAAAAACAACTATATTATTTATTTATTGGATTCTTGGATATTTGAAGCGTAAAATCCAATGGCATCTGTTATTCTCCGATGTGTTATTTTACTTTAAAAAAACAACAATTTAATTCTTACTTTTCAATTATTGGTTCCGATATTGTGTCACTCTATAGCTCAAGAGGTCACTATAGCTTAACATATGATTGGCAGCCTTCCATCTACGAGAGATGATGGAGTAGTGTCAAAGTTGTTTTTTTTCTTTGAACTTCTTTGAACTACATAGCCTGGGCGGGTTCGCATGGAGGATAAACTGTTGCCCATGCAGAAACCCCCCTCCACACTGCCGCTGTGATCCAAAGGAAAGGTAAGGTACCAATGTGGTTTGGCAACGGTAGTGTCGCAAGAGTTGATGGGTAGCACTGGATTTCAGCATCACACCACCTTAGCAGCTCCGACTCCTGATTTGTTTTCGGGGTTTACTCCCCTAGCCTTTCGTTGAAAGGCAGCAGAGGTTTTGTGTCGGGCTTTCCTTGACTTTGATGGGTTGCAGACCAAGGCTAAAGAGCCCTTTTAACCCATTAACGCTCTGACTTAAAATCAGCCTGAAGAGTCCATCACCCACGACTCCTTATGCGCTTCTTGTAATTTATTACATATTTAATGGAGGTACGTGGTGCAAGGTTGGAGTCGTGGCTGATGGGTGATGGAGCTTAACATATACGCTACTTCTTTGAGACGTTCTTCTTCGCGCCAAGGTTCTTCCCTATCTATATTTTTAACTTGATCCTACAAGAGTAGATGTTTTTCCTTTTCTTTCCACATTTTGGTCACCCATACCGATTTTTCTATTTCCACTCGTACCACTGCTTCTCGATGTTGTTCTAGTCTTACTTTCAGTGGATAGCATATCGCGCCTTTGTATACTCTGTCACAGATGCATTAGAAGGAAAAATAAACAATTCTTTTCATGTAATAGGTTGTTGGGGACTTGACCTCGGAGGGAGATATTTTGCGAAGATTGATTGATTGATTGATTTTAAGGGCATGTCAATCCATCCAGGGTTATTTTTATTGCCAATCGGTAGGTTGTGAGGGTTGGTCAAATTTATTATGGCTTTCTTTTCAAGGATTTTTCTTGATTTTGATAGTGGGTTGTTTGCAGTTGTTTGTTGCTAAGTGGATTGGAAATCAGTTTAATGGATAAGTTTATAGGGTAAAGTTCAAGTTTCGTTATAAGCAATAGTTTGGTAGAAAGTTGGGTTTTCAACAATTTTTATAAATAATCTTTTTCTATTTAACCCATAGATGGGACCCTAACAGGTACTACCACTCCGGGTCAGAGTGGGCCAGGGAGCAATGGTGATGAAGGGGTGGCTCCACATTCCCCAAACCTCCAAAACTGGGGACCTCACCATCAGATAGAGTTTAACGTCATTCCGGGACATGAAAGACTCTCAGCCACCGCCTTCTAGCACCCATAAATAAAAGGGTTAGGGCTTTGCCATAAGGGCAATAGGGTTAGAGCAATCACATAGGTGCTAGGGCTTGACATGACCAGCCGATTGACCAAGGGGGCCTCTCCGATCGCCGTCTAGCCCAAGTAAATATTTACGAAGAGTTGACTTACTCTTGAATGTTGTCCTGGTATCATATGGACAAAATGTTTTAATCTTTTCAGCAAAGTCTTTGACACAGGACAGACAGACAGTGGTAAGTTTTCAGTTTTTTGTCCTCTTGCTAAAAAGGCGTGGGTGTCTAGAATAAGTCACCAAATAGGAAGTTGGTATACATAATAGGCTGCCTAAATACAGATAGGTGTCCAGAATAGGTCGGTAAATTGGGGTGGGGTCCAGAATAGATGGCCAAAAGAGAGTTGATGTCGAAAATAGTCGGTGCATATGCATAAATGTGTCCTGGCCTCCTTCCTAAAAAAAACGCTAAGCGGTGCCTGCTGAAAAAACCGACCCGAGCTACTATTTAACTCCTTAGGTATTGAAGGGCGTTTTCCCGAAAAGTTAATGCGATATGAAAGCGATAGCTACCCCCACCCCCACCCGACCCAAATTTTTTCTCGACAAGTAAATGTAAATATTCTAACCCCACCCCCACCCTCTTTAAAATATGCACACACACACACACACACACACACACGAATACACCCTCTTTTCTTTTTCTTCCAAATTTCTTAATAATCGCCTTAAATTTCTCTTTCTTTCTCTCCTTTTCTTTTTTTCAAATATTCATCTCCTCTCTCTTCTCTCTCTCTCTCTCTCTTCTCTCCCTCTCTCTCTCTCTCTCTCTCTCTCCTCTTCTCTTTATTTCACAACCTTCATCTCTGTCTTAACCCAACGCCTTTATCAACTACGCTATGTGTCCAGTTCTAAGTGATAGTTATCTCTGGGCTGCAGGTTCAGTCCTAGTCAAGGACAACCGTGACATAGAAGAATAATTAACAGAGCTTAACACCTGTACCCAGCTATGTTTAGCGGAATGAGAACAGGATACCTGGATGGATTGAATAAAGGGCTCGGTTCAAAGTTCCGTGATGGCTCCCGATTACGACAAGAAGATTCTCCATTGCAAGAAAGTTCCCGAGTTTGAGAAGGCTCCCAAGTCCGACAAGAAATACCTGAAGAAGGCCAGAGGCCACATCGACCGAAATGTTGTATAGATAACAATAAAGATGAGGACAATAGTCCGATTAATCCAAATAATACTTGTACATATTAGGACGCTAAAAAGGGTTGGGTGTACAGAATAGGCTGCCACAAAGAGGATGTACAGTATAGACCGCCAAGTGTGGCCAGGTCTCTAGAATAGATTGCTCAAAAGCGGTTGGTGTCTAGAATAAGCCACCAAATGCAGGTTGATATACATAATAGGCCTTTAAAATAGTGTGTACAGAATTGGCAGCTTAAAAGGAATGGGTGTCCAAAATGGGTTGCAAATTATTGATGTACAGAATAGGCAACCTAGAGTCTATTTGCACACACGGGTGGTAATTTCCTTTTGTGTCCCCTAGCGTCAAACAAGAGAACCGTGGCAGGTAAGGTATGTAATCACTGCAGCTGCATGCATCTGGAGTGATTGTTGGTTGTTGTCTAGTTTAATTTATATTTTATTTTATTCATTTATTTTTTATGTCAACACGCACTGAATAACTCGTACTTGATAATAGAATATTTTCTTGTTCGTTCAACGGCGGAAATTAAACTTTTGAATATTTAATCCTCGTCACACGTTTGTGTTCATTGTGTGTGTGAATGCCAATAAACATTTTCTTTTTTTGAGGTGGAGTTATGTGACAGCGTCTATCTTATAAATAATTTCTCGTTGTATTTGTCTTTAACCACCCTCGGTCCCTTCTCTCCCCCTCTTTCTCACTCTCCTCTCCTTCTCTCTCTCTCTCTTCTCTCTCTTTCTCTCTCACGCACACACACACCACACACGTACACACACACATACACTCTATTTCTTTCTTTTCTTTCACAGCCTTCATCTCTCTCTCTCTCTCTCTCTCTCTCTCTCTCTCTCTCTCTCTCTCTCTCTCTCTCTCTCTTCGGCCAACTACTCATATACAGTTTCGCCTAAAAGACAAACGTGACCCCCGCCAGACCGTGAGCCACTTGTCCTTTAAAAGTGAAAACGCCTTTTGTAATGAAAAAAATAAAAAATATTATATTAAACAAGATTCGTATTGTAATATTTTTTCTTATTATCATTATTGCTATGTTCTTAACCGTAATATTATGAGAGCTTTTTATACCGGTTTTCACTGGTCGTTTTTCACTGAAGTCTGAGCGACCGCCAGTCTCCTCAGGTCTCCAGGGCTCTTCTGAGTATTCTAGCTGATCTCAACTGCTCTGGTCTAGATAGTCTTGATTCTCCCATTAATCTACAATTTCCTCTGGTCTCTTTTCACAAACCCTTGGGGACCGTTCCAAGTGCACCAACTCTAATTGGTATTACCGTCATACTTATGTTTCCACAGCTTTTTTAACTCTCTGTTTCCTTTTCTGAACTGTGAATAATAAATGTCTTGAGAAAAACAGTAAAGAAAAAAAAAGCAAATTCTTATTTCTGTTTATAGTGCATGGTTTGCTTCGGTTTCTTTGTTTAATGGTAGGACATGGTGTAATGGTTAAAGTCATAGGAAATGAACTCGTCGCCCCGAGTTCAAATCCTGGACGTGGAAATTGCATTTTCACTTAGCGCTAACACCCTTGGGAAAGGTATGAATCCTACTCTCCCTCCGGCTATGGGTAAATAGTAGCGCAGACTTGGCTCTTTAACCTTGGTTATGCAACCGGTGTAGAAGAAAAAGCCCGAATTCAAATCTGTTAAACCTCGCTTAATAAATTAATCTTGTGTCACATCCTGCTCGTGCGAAGAGGTTGGTTAAATTATATACAATAGTATATCAAAAGCCATCCAAGTAGAAGACGTTAGTTGGTACTATTTAAACCCGTAGCTAGGTCTACTTATTACACTTTTCTGATTCATCATCATTATCCAATTCGTGCTGACAGCACGGATTCACCTTCGCCACCCGTCCCTTTCGGTCATCGCTCCTGGCAAGTCCTTAGCATGGCATCTAAGTGTCCGCAAAGAGCTGATAAATGTAAGTTTCTTGCTGGTCGGCCTTACACTAGTACGTCCATGTGTGAGTGTCAACAGGATAACGTCACTTATGAGTTCGTCCTTATTTTCTCATTAGGTGTCCAGTATGTCTTGTTCGTCTGACTTGGATGGCTTGTTCAAGACAGCGTGTAGTTCCCATCAACCTTTTTTCTTCCAATCGTTTCGTTAAAGTCCAAGTGGTGCAGCCATTACAGTAGTGCTGACACGGCAACAGTTTATCTTATCAAGATCAGATTTCCATATAATCGATAATCACTAAAAGCAGTCCATTGTTAATGTTGTTGATTGTTAATAACTTTATTGAAATCGATATGACAGATCCAATGGATCTGTACTTGGATCTGGGTGCTGGTCTAGGCAGGGTTATCTAGAAGACCAGGTTTAGTTTGGTTTGGTTTGTTTAATGGCATATCAACCCTGTGGGTTATTTAATGCCAAAAACTTTTAGAGTGTGAGATAAAAGTTGGCACTCAAGTTTCATTTACAGGTGTATTTTTGTAGATGTATTTCATGGATGTATTTTATATCTGATTCATAATTTTCGATATATTTTTATTTCTCTCAAGAAGGATAAAATATCATCCATGTTAGTATTCTCAAACAGATCCATCATATTATTTGAGTTTAAATATTTATTTCTGATTGAAACTAAATCTCCACACTCCATGAGGAAATGTTGACAGTGTTTGACATGTCACGCACGTGGGTTGATCCTCCTTCTTGAGCATTAAAAGACTACGTAAGCTTTGTATGGCCAATGCGCAGTCGAGCCAGTATTACTTCTGCCTCTCAAGATTTACTATATCCCGGTTTTCATTCTCCTACTTTTGCCTTAATTGATAATAATTTTTATTCTGTTTCTCTGAATGTTTGAGATGAGGCTGAAGATTTAGCAAATATTATCTGCATTATTCGGACTTATTGTCTCCATCTCATTGTTATTTTGTACAACGTTCGGACGATATTTGCCCTCGGCCTTCTCAGGTATTTCTTGTCGGACTCGGGAACTTTTCTCGCGAACTCGGGAACCTTCTTTTCGAACTCGGAATGAGAACAGGATAACCCTGTGGACTTATAAAGGGTTAGGTTCAAAGTTCCGTGATGGCCCCCGATTATGAACACAAAGTTCCTGGTTTCAAAAAGAAGGTTCCCGAGTCCGAGAAGTTCCCGAGTTCCGACAAAGGGATAATACCTGGAAGAAGGCCGGAGGGCATATCGTTCCGGAAACGTTGTACAAATAACAATAAGATGGAGACATATAGCCGATAATGCAGATAAATACTAATCTTTCAAGCCCTCATTCTCAAACATTCAGATGAAACAGAATAAATTATTATCAATTAGGCAAAGTTAGGAGAATGAAAACCGGGAATAGTAATTCTTGAGAGGCAGAAGTATACTGGCTCGGACTGCGCATTGGCCAACAAAGCTTACGTAGTCTTTTATGCTCAAGAAGGGAGGATCACCACGGTTGCGTACATGTCAAAACACTGTCAAAATTTCTCATGGAGGTGGGAATTAGTTTCAATCGAAATTAAAATATTTAAACTCAAATATATGATGGATCTGTTTTTGAGAATACTAACATGGATGATATTTTATCCTTCTGAGAGAAATAAAAATATATCGAAAAATATGAATCAGATATAAAATACATCCATGAAATACATCTACAAAAATACACCTGTAATGAAACTGAAGTGCCAACTTTATTCCACACTCTAAAAGTTTTTGGCATTAAAATAACCCACAGGGTTGATATGCCATTAAACAAACCAAACCAAACTAAACCTGGGTCTTTCATATAACCCTGCCTAACCAGCACCCAGATCCATAGACTAGATCCATTGGATCTGTCATATCGATTTCAATAAAGTTATTTAACAATCAACAACATTTAACAATGGACTGCTTTAGTGATTATCATTATATGGAAATCTGATCTTGATTAAGATAAACTGTTGCCGTGTTCAGCACTACCTGTTATGGCTGCACCACTTGAACTTTAACGAAACGATTGGAAAAAAGGTTGATGGGGACTACACGCTTTCATTGAACAAGCCATCCAAGTAAGACGAACAAGACATACTGGACACTAAATGGAGAAGTAAGGACGAATCATAAAGTGACGTTATCCTGTTGACACTCACACATGGACGTACCAGTGTAAGCCGACCAGCAAGAAGCTTACATTTATCCAGCTCTTGCGGACACTAGATTGCCATAGCTAAGGGGACTTGCCAGGAGCGATGACCGAAAGGGACGGGTGAGCGAAGGTTGAATTCCGTTGCTGTCAGCACGATTGGGATAATGATGATGATATCGAAAGTGTATAAGTAGACCCAGCTACGGGTTAATAGTACCACTAACGTTTCTTCTACTTGGATGGCTGATATACTATTTGTATATATTTTACCAAACCTCTTCGCACGAGCAGGATGTAACACAAGATTAATTTATTAAGCGAGGTTAACAGATTTGAATTTCGGGCTTTTTCTTCTACACCGGTTGCATAACCCAAGGTTAAAGAGCCCAAGTCTTGCGCTTACTATTTACCCATAGCGGGGGGAGAGTAGGATTCATACCTTTTCCCAAGGGTGTTAGCGTCTAAGTGAAAATGCAATTTCCACTGTCCAGGATTTGAATTCGGGGCGACGAGTTCATTTCCATGACTTTTAACCAATTACACCAGCTCTACCATTAAACAAAGGAACCGAAGCCAAACCATGCACTATAAAACAGAAATTAAGAATTTGCTTTTTTTTTTCTTTACTGTTTTTCTCAAGGACATTTATTATCACAGTTTCAGGAAAAGTAAAATCAGAGAGGTTTAAAAAAGCTAGTGGAACATGTATTGACGTAATACCAATTAGAGTTGGTTTGGCACTTGAAACCGTCCCCAAGGTGTTTGTGAAAGAGACCAGAGGAATTGTAGATTAATGGGAGAATCAAGACTATCTAGACCAGAGCCCAGTTGAGATCAGCTAGAATACTCAGAAGAAGCCCTGGAGACCTGAGGAGACTGGCGGTCCTCAGATTCATGTGAAAAAACGGACCAGTGAAAAACCGGTATAAAAGCTCTCATAATATTACGGGTTAAGAACATAGCAATAATGATTAATAAGAAAAAATAATTACAATACGAATCTTGTTTTAAATATATTATTTTTATTTTTTTTCATTACAAAAGGCGTTTTCACTTTTTTAAAGGGACAAGTGGCTCACGTCTGGCGGGCGGTTCACGTTTGTCTTTTAGGCGAAACTGTATATTAGTAGTTGGCCGAAGAGAGAGAGAGAGAGAGGAGAGAGAGAGAGAGAGAGAGAGAGAGAGAGAGAGAGAGAGAGAAGAGTATGAAGGCTGGTGAAAGAAAAGAAAAGAATAGAGGTATGTGGTGTGTGTTCGTTGTGTGTGTGTGTGTGTGCGTGAGAGAGAGAAGAGAGAGAGAGAGACGGAGATGAGAAGGAGAGAGAGTGAGAAAAGAAAAAGAGGAGTGAGAAGAAGGGAGAGAAGGGACCGAGGGTGGTTAAAGACAAATACAACGAGAAGATATATTTATAAGATAACGGCTGTCACATAAACTCCACCTCAAATTAAGGAAAATGTTTATTTGGCCATTCACCACACACAATGAACACAACGTGTTGGACGGAGGATTAAATTATTCAAAAGTTTAATTCCGCCGTTGAACGAACAATGAAAATATTCTTATTATCAAGGTACGAGTTATTCATGTGCGTGTTGACATTAAAAAAATAAATTGAATAAAATAAAATTAAAAATGTATTACTAGACAACAAACCAACAATCACTTCCAGATGCATGCACTGCAGTGATTACATACCTTACCTGCCACGGTTTCTCTTGTTTGACGCTAGATGGGACACAAAAGGAAATTTACCCACCCGTAGTGTGCAAATAGACTCTAGGTTGCCCTATTCTGTACATCAATAATTTTGCAACCCATTTTGGACCACCCATTTTCCTTTTAAGCTTGCCAATCTGTACACACTATTTTTAAAGCCTATTATGTATATCAACCTGCATTTGGGGCTTTATTCTAGACACCAACCCTTTTGAGCATCTATTTCTAGAAGACCTGGCCACACTTGGCGGTCTATACTGTACATCCTCTTTGTGGGCCAGGCCTATTCTGTTACACCAACCCTTTAGGCGTCCTAATATGTACAAGTATTTATTTGGATTAATGGACTATTGTCCTCATCTTTATTTGTTATCTATACAAACATTTCGCGTCGATGTGGCCTCTGGCCTTCTCAGGTATTCTTGTCGGGGACTTGGGGAGGCCCCTTCTCAAACTCGGGAACTCTTGCAATGGAGAATCTTCTTTGTCGTAATCGGGAAGGCCATCACGGAACTTTGAACGAGCCCTTTTATCAATCCATCCAGGTATCCTGTTTCTCATTCCGCTAAACATAGCTTGGGTTACAGGTGTTAAGCTCTGTTATTATCTTCTATGTCAGGTTTGTCCTTGGCTGACTGAAACCTGCAGCCAGAGATAACTATCAACTTAGAAACTGGACCATAGCGTTAGCTGATTAAGGCGTGGCGTTAAGACAGAGATGAAGGTGTGAATAAGAGAGAGGAGAGAGAGAGAGAGAGAGAGAGATGAGACGAGAGAGATGAGAGAGAGAGAGAGAGAGAGAGATTGAATATTTAAAGAAAAGAAAAGGAGAGAAAGAAAGAGAAATTAAGGCGATTTATAAGAATGGAAGAAAAAGAAAAGAGGTGTATCGTGTGGTGTGTGTGTGGTGTGTGTGGCATATTTTAAAGAGGGTGGGGGGTGGGGTTAGAATATTTACATTTACTTGTCGAGAAAAAAATTGGTCGGTGGGGGTGGGGGTAGCTATCGCTTTTCACTACGCATTAACTTTTCGGGAACGCCTTTCAAATACCTAAAGGAGTTAAATAGTTAGCTCGGGTCGGTTTTTTCAGCAGGCAATCCGCTTAGCGTTTTTTTTAGGACAGGAGGCCAGGACACTTCTATGCGCATATGCACCGACTATTTGTTCGACATCAACTCTCTTTTGGCTCATCTATTCTGGACCCCCACCAATTTACGACCTATTTTCTGGACCCTATCTGTAATTTACACCTATTTGTATTACCAACTTCTATATTGGTGACTTATTTAGACACCCACGCCTTTTTAGCAAGAGGACAAAAACTTTGAAAACTTTACCACTGTCTTGTTCTGTCCTGTGTCAAAGTACTTTGCTGAAAAAGATTTAAAACATATTTTTAGTCTCATATGATACCAGGACAACATTCAAAGAGGTAAGTCAACTCTTTCGTAATATTTACTTGGGCTAGACGGGCCGATCGGGAGAGGCCCCCTTTGCCGTTCAATCGGCTGGTCATGTCAAGCCCTGCACCTATGTGATTGCTCTAACCCTATTGCCTTATGGCAAGCCCTAACCCTTTTTTAATATGGGTTGCATAGGAAGGCGGTGGCTGGAGAGTCATTCTCATTGTCCGGGAATGACGTTAACTCTATCTGATTGGTGAGGTCCCAGTTTTGAGGTTTGGGGAATGTGGAGCACCCCTTCATCCCATTGCTCCCTGGCCCCAACTTGACCCGGATGTGGTAGTACCTGTTAGGGGTCCCATCTATGGGTTAAATAGAAAAAGATTATTTATTAAAAATTGTTGAAAAACCCCAACTTTCTACCAAACTATTGCTTATTAACAAACTTGAACTTACCTATAAACTATATCCATTAACTATTTCCAATCCACTTAGCAACCAAACAACTGCAAAACAACCCACTATCAAATCAATGAAAAAATTCCTTGAAAAAGAGACATTAACTAATTTGACCAACCCTCACAACCTACCGATTGGCATAAAATAACCCTGGATGGATTGACATGCCTTTAAAATCAATCAATCAATCAATCTTCGCAAATATCTCCTCCGAGTCAAAGTCCCCAACAACCTATTACATGACCAGAATTGTTTATTTTTCCTTATTAATGCTCTGTGACAGAGTATACAAAGGCGCCCGATAATGCTATCCACTTGAAAGTAGACTAGGAAACAACATCGAGCAAGCATGGCTACGAGTCGGAAATAGAAAAAATCGGTATGGTGACCAAATTGTGGAAAGAAAAGGAAAAAACATTACTCTTGTTAGGATCATGTTAAATAATAGTATAGGGAAGAAACCTTTGGCGAAGAAGACGGTCATCAAAGAAGTTAGCGTATATGTTAAGCTCCATCACCCATTCAGCCACGACTCCAACCTTGCACCACGTACCTCCATTAAATATATGTAATAAACAAGAAGCGGCATAAGGAGTCGTGGCGTTGATGGACTCTTTTCAGGCTCTGATTTTAAGTCACAGAGCGTTTAATGGGTTTAAAAAGGGCTCTTTAGCTTTTGGTCTGCAACCCATCAAAGTCTAAGGGAAAAAAAAAAGGCCCGACACAAAACCTCTGCTGGCCTTTCAACGAAGGCAGGGGAGTAAACCCGAAAACAAAATCCAGGAGTCGGAGCTGCTAAGGTGGTGTGATGCTTGAATCAGTTGCTACCCATCAACTCTTGCGACACTACCGTTGCCAAACCACATTGGTACCTTACCTTTCCTTTTGGATCACCAGCGGCGTGTGAGGGGGTTTCTGCTATGGGCAACAGTTTATCCTCATGCGAACCCGCCCAGGCTATGTAGTTCAAAGAAGTTCAAGAAAAAAAACAACTTTGGACATTACTCCATCATCTCTCGTAGGATGGAAGGGCTGCCAATCATATGTTAAGCTATAGTGACTCTTGAAGCTATTTAGAGTGACACAATTATTCGGAAACCATAATTTGAAAAGTAAGAAATTAAATTTTGTTTTGTTTTTTTAAAGTAATAATAACACATCGAGAGGAATACAGATGCCATTGGATTTTACGCTTCAAATATCCAAGAATCCCAATAAATAATAATATTAGTTGTTTTTTGTTTTATTAGAAATGATCGTTGACGCTTCTTGGATCGATTAGGCGTGCAAAAAGCAATGACGTCATTATTTTGAATGAGATCTTCATAAGTTCTTTAACGCCTTTGTTTGTTCAACAGTGCAAACTATCAAAATGATTTCTCACGTTGAATCCTTGTTTTTTTTACTATGTTCAGATAGACAAGGTGTTGAATTCAGAGAGTTGGGTCCTGCTTAGGTTGAGTTAGCAATCACTAAATCAGTCCCAAAAAACAATTTGTGCTTAGACCCATGGTACTTATAGTTTTATCTGGATAGTCCATAGTTGCATTCAGGGTGATCTCATTTCCCTTGAGTTCTGATTTGTGAGGTTTCAGGAATTGACATGGGTTGATAGATAAATATCCACCATTCTACACATGCCTTGGGACTATTGGGGTCTGTATTTGAGTTACAGCCCACTTCTCTTGTCTACAAACTAGACGGCAGTTGGGAATCCCACTGTGACGTTGTGTCGTATTGCTTCTACACAAGGGATACCGACGCTAATGGGCTTAAGGGCACATTTCAGTGCGGTAAATGGAGAAGTAGTTTCCCCATATTCCTTTAAAGTGATTCCTCACCTTCTCGAAACTGGATGGTGGATGTTATCAAACCTATGCCAGAGGCGTGAAGATTAAGCTGACAGTGTCAAATGTCGTACTTTGGGAAGAGCGTAAATTCGGAAGGTGGGTGTCGTTCATTTATCTAGACGCAGTTACGTGGTGGATTTTCAGGAAATACAATTTTAAGGGATTGTTAATTTTAATAAGCCCTTTTATTAGCATGATTGGATTTTAAGGCATGTTCATCCCTTGTTGGGTATTTCAAGCAGGAAGACGCTTTGTCTTCTATTCATTATTGATGGGTATTCATTTTTTTTATATCTTTTTTAAAATTCAGTTTTTTAAACACATTTAAGCTAATTTTTATCAATTTAACCCATAAATGTTGACCCTAACAGGTACTACACCCCAGGTGAACATGGAGACATGGGAGTGATTGTCGGATGAAGACATTCATTAATAAATAAGATTTATTCTAAGTATTAATCTCATAAATACATAGAAAAATCTTATTGATTTAACGATGTCCTATTGAAAACCTGAGTTATTAGCGCGGTTAAAAGCCTACAATGTAATTTTTATATAACACTAAGAAATAAAGGTTTACCATAATGTATTGGTGTGGTAATTTGCATAATGGTTTTTAGGCAAAACCTGGTTAATTAAATAATTATTTTTGGCATTATTGATTGTCTAATTATTTTGTTTTATTCTCCAAGGTATTAAAAACAAAAATTCCTATAGAATGATTTTATATAGAATACAATAAAAACATAATTAAGCTTAAGTAGAATTCTTTTTATATTCGTTCTTATTCAATTTCGTTAGTCTTTCAATTTAATATATTTTGATTACTCATAAAATTTTAAATACTTATGCTGGGAACGTGGCATATTCTTGGTATCCTTAATAATGATAATCAATATTTCAAATTCTTTAACAGCCTAACACAGTTCAAACAATGTCTTATCTCTCGTTTTAAGAAAAAACAATCAAGTTTGTAGGGAGGTTATATTCCGTACTTGCTAGTACTCTAAAGCGTATTACCATCTCGTGTTCTTGTTCAATTAGTCACTGGTGGCGTAAAGCCAGCGACATTATCAAAAGAAGCGGACAAAGTCAAAACCCTATTTTCCCTTCTACCTCGAAGAGGAGTTTACAACGCACCAGTTGCGTTACTGGTAGGACAGAGGTCTTTGTGTGTCTAGTAACCTTATGTTCGCCATGAACATGATAACCATGCAAACATGTAAGTCTTTACCACTTTAACTTTTCGATCAGCTTATATATCAAGACTTCAACACTTTTTCTACTAAAGAGTTCTTTTATTATCAAGGACATTTCCCTCATACAACTGTATAAGCTCTCCCATGTATCTCGTGTTTCATGTTATATACTTTTTCTATTTAAGTTTGTTCTGACATTAAAAACGTCTCCCTATCATTTCATGGAATTGTTCGTAGATATATTTCTGTTGCGAATAAAACGATATTCAACCAATTATCGTTCATCTACATCATCCAAATAACAAAAAAGCTATTAAAACTGTATTTTTTTGTTAGTTTGGGTTAATGAAAATCATTTCTACCAGTTAAAAAAAAATACCCAAACCAAACAAAAATTATTTACCAATAAACAGTCTATTCGCTTATTAAATCATTACAAGGTGGTTACCAAACGTTCTAAACCTCACCCAGAAAAAAGAGCAACTTATAAAAACATAGAAAAGCTAATCAAATTTCTGCCCTCATTTATGTGCAAGTTGAGGCCCATACAAAAGATGAGAGGTTGTGACAATAAAAACAATGAACAAAACAGAAGCCCAGAAGTCAAAGTACTGGGTTTCTCTGAATTTTTTCTCTTGAAAATTTTCTTTTAATTTTTAGATAAGGCTTGATAAATTAGTAATATTTGTATTATTCGGACTATTTTCTCATCTTCATTGTTATCTGCTTACAACGTTTCGGCCGATGTGACCCCTGGCCTTCTTCGGGTATTTCTTGTCGGACTCGGCGAACCTCTCGGACCCGGAAACCTTCTTTTCGTAATACAAATAATACTAATTAATCTGCGGCCGAAGGCTTAGAATTTTTGAATGACCTTGTAATGTACAAGAAAACAAAAACAAAGAATATTTGGGATAAGTAATCACATTAGGTTGATATGCCATAAAACAATAACCAATCAAACGTTAATGCAAGCATGTGCAAGTATATATATGCAATTTATTAAGTCTGTATTGTTCGCACAATAAATTTGTTTCAAGTTGTGTTTTGATTACGTAGTTCTCATTTAAACAAGTAAATTTCCCTGACTATCACTGAAGAATAGCGAGGTCGTTAAGCTCAGTAAAATAAAGTAAGTAAAGTCGTAATTGCGGGTTTTGGCCCTAAGTCGGTATCAGCCTGACCGCGAGGGAGTCTATCCCTTTTTCACTAGCGTTAGACAAAGGATATTTTTGCATCTGAGGTGGAGCACACACCCACATTAGCTCCTTACTTTACCGCACAGATCACTGTGCTACTCATACGCTTGGATTGGCGAAGGAGCGGTATCAACCAAGAACCTAGCGATTCCTAGGCGACGTGCAATACCGACTGAGCTAAACCGGCCCTTAGCCCAGTAGCTAACACCAATTTCTCAATAATGTATTTTGTTATCTCAGGAAAGTCACCTAAACACCAAAACATATACATTGAAGGAAATCCCGACAAAAACTTAGATAACAATAGATTTTATTGTCCCAGAAAAGAATACATAACAAGGATAGTAAATGTCCTTAAAGAAAAGAAGATCGAGAAAAGTATATTCAAGGCACGTGTATCACACGCGGAAATACAGGACTGGTGAGCCAAACTTCAATGATGACATAAGATTAAAAGGACCGCGTACAGACACACGTATAAGCCTGTAGCTGGTGACTAAGCCTGACACCCCCCAGTCCAAATGGACAGGGAAGACAACTTGTTGGTCTAGTTCATAGTTGGAGAATCCAGAAGAAAGGTGAGGAGTATTGATCTTTCTCGTGGGTGACAATCTCGTAAACTACCAGATCGCGAACGCCACCTAAATGGCAGAACCGTAGCATAAGGTCTTTAGAAGTGGGACTGTCGATAATAATGCTTACACTAAGTTCGTCGGCAAGTCGTAGCAAGCAAGGGGATAAAGAAACACCTACAAGTTTATTACTAGATTGAGTTCGATTCCTACGTTCGAGGTTGTCTCGCGATATCTTTTTACTCAGGTTGACAGAGTAGAGAGAGTAGAGGAACTTCTATGTCATATGTGGGTGGCTGTTATGAATACGCTACTGCACCTCTGCAGAGTTGGAGTAAATCCCACAACAATGGCGAGACCCTGATGATGCTTTTAAGGACGGAGTCTGGTGGCTGAGCCACGTCATGTACCAGACAGGTAGTCGTTGGGACCATCCTTCTTCATACTAAGTCAACATGGGTCCCCATTGAGTCAGTGATGGATTGGATGATTTATTTCTCATCTACTTGCATGAGTTAGTGAGGTTGTACGTCATGCGTATTCTACATAAGCCCCGACTAGATGGAGTTAATTTACCGGGTAGGGTGTGTGCATGAGAGTAGTGATAGAAAACTTAAATATGAATTACACTGTTGAGAACAGGAGAAAAACGAAATAACAGGAAGGTTGAGTAGGAACAGACGTTATTGTTTATGATTAGTGCTTTTCTTATAGACTAGTCTCTCATTGTTGTGTTTTTAAGAACAAGTGTGTTAATCAATTACATTACCTGTATTAATTCATTGGATCATTAATATATAGTTGGTTTAGGGAAATTAAGTATATTATTTAAAGTTATCAGACACTAATTTCAATTTCAATTTTTAATATTTTTTACTCTGTTATAAATTTATATTTTGATGTTTATAATCCTTAATAATATATGTCGTATGATTTACTTTGTCCTTATGATACACACTCTTCTTAATTTAAATTTTCAACTCCATTATACCCCTCAGGATTAATATTTATATTTGTATCGCTCGCCCAGAAGGGCGTTCTTTTTATTTCTGGTATGCTAGTTACGTACAATAACTTGAACGCATAACAATATAACATGTGTCGTTGGTGTACAGAATGAAAAGCCGTGTGTTGGTAAATATATAACTTAAGTCG
>CM042144.1:84499821-84587261 GCA_023376005.1 Doryteuthis pealeii
AGGAGGAGATACATAGGCTGATCGCCGGGGTTGATACAATTTATGAAGATGATTAAACAGTAAAGAATTATGCAAAAATAAATTAAAGAAATGAATAGAAATGAAAAAAAAATGTTTACTGCTCATGTCCTGTGGATAGGAATGCAGGAAATACTCCATTTGAAATAACTACGCAGCTTTGTATTGCCTTGAAACAGCAGCGCGGAAGAAATGACTGCTCACCTGCACCAATTTTTTTTTTAACAGGCCGTCAGTAGTGTGAGATGGCGCGCACGTGTCGTTGTCATTAAAGACAACTTGCTTTTTCTTTTTTCTTTTCTTTTTTCTTTTTCTTTTTTTTTTTCTTTTTTTTTTTTTTTTTTTCTTCATAATGATAACATTATTAAGACAACTTATGGTGACGTGAAAAGGTGGGCGGAAGAAGAAGAAGAAGAAGAAGAAGAAGAAGAAAGAAGAATGCTTTTTTTTTAATATTATAAACGATTTTTCTTTCGGGGGGGGGCTTTGATAATTGAATGTAAAATCCAAGCCCACAATATTAACCTCCACCCATAAACAACTGGACGTGTCGGCTTTTAAGGGCGGATATTTGCAATGCAAAAGTCTTTCCTTTTTTTCTTCTTTTCTTTTTTCCTTCATTGATTATTTATTTATTAAATTTAACTATTTATTTTTTGCTTTAAACAGCATTAATTCATTTATGGTGTAATCCCAAAATTAAGATCTCCAAAGCGCTGGGGACGTAGGGAAACTGTTCGTGCGGCTATTGGCAACACTATTCTGTTTCTTGTGCATTTGCCTACGTCTGCCCCTGCGTGCCTCGCTGCCACACACAGTCTTGGCTTTGCAGACGTTTCTGATAGAGCTCCCGATTGACACTACCACAAAGAGTGAAGTTCGCGCAGTTATTCGGCTTTAGAATGTAATAGAAACGATTGAAATTCATCGCCAACTAACGGAAGTGTCTGGCGAGCCATGCCTGGATGTCAAAAACGTCCACAAGTGGTGTTGGGAATTTGCAATCATAATGAGGGTCAACGCTTCCTCAACGACATGGCAGCGACCTGGTATAACATTGGCATACACCCCCTCAATGGAACAGCCTGTTGGCCGTGAGTAGCAGCCCGTGAAGCTTAAAAACGGAATCCTGGTGGTTGAGCAGTCCATGACATGCAACACTCATCTTATTGCCCTTACTTAGGTTAGACGTGTAGTTGGAGAGTCCACTTCCAATTAATCAGCCCGTAACCTCAATCCCTAGCACCTACATGATTGTCCCAACCTTATTTCCCTCATAGCAAACCTCTAACCCTTTTCTCATATATGTACTAGAAAGCGGTGGCAGAGGGTCTTACTGTCCTGAGTATGACGTTAAACTGCATATGAAGTAAGTGAAGTTTAAATTCTGGAGCTCTAGGGAGTATGGAGTAATCCCTTTATCACATTAATCCGAGGTTCACTCTGACCCGAAGTGGTAGTACTGTTAGGGTCCCATCTATGGATTAAATAGTAAAAAATGTATCTAAAAAATGTACTTTTAGAAAAAAAGATTTGAAAAATAATTGAATACAACAAAAAATGAATGAAACAAAACGTGTTCGGCAATAAAAAACCCAACAAGGGTTGACATGCCATAAAATCCAACCAACCAAACTAGATTAGCTTGCTAATCAAATTTAACACATCATGCTTTGTCTTTGGATACTTTAGAATAATCCCGTGCTTGACAGGGTATAGATCTGTTTTAACCCCAATGAGGATATATCGTCTAATAATATGCGGTATGAGTACTGTTTGTACAATCTGTAAATAGGTTGGACATATCAAATGGCGATAAAGAGAATAAAACTTGTAAACTCACAAATGGTTGGTCAATGTGTGCGTGTATATATATATATATATGTGTGTGTGTGTGTGTGTTTGGTGTGTGTGGAGAAAGGTAGACAAACACGTGATGTTGTACTATAAGTATACATGTTCTCTGGGATGACTTCTCTTCAGGGCTTTCCGCTGGCGTTGATTTTCTTCGTGTTGGGCAGGTCATTGCTTGTTTTAATTAATCAATTACAAGACTTGGGTTTTTATGATAAAGCTTTTATTTCGCAACCCAGCCCATATTCTTCCGCCGCGGATCGAGACTGTCTCAGAACGAGCGACCTTCAGGTCCACTAGCTCTGAATTCTCTGCCGTATCTGACTAACTAACTATATCGCACCTGATCGGGTGTTTTTCAAGGGGTTAAGTAAAAGGTTACAAACCGCCAATAACTGTCGGGTAACTTTCCATAGGACCCCGTTATTCTGAACTTGACGGACCCTATTCAAAATATTCTAACTACATGTACGTACATAAGTCATAAGCTGATTATGAATTATGTTACAGTATATGTTGGGCTATGGTCTCTAGAAGTAAAGTTAAAATGTGACACTGATATTCGTATATATTACACTGGTTTTACAAAAAAATATTTTTTGTCTGAGGCAAGAATGTGAATAGGTGTTTTTACTAATTTGTGTGTGCTGAATTCAAATTTATAAAAGTTTTTCCTCTATCACCTCTAGTTTTCTGTCTTTTAAATAGTCTCATTTTAGTATATACAGGGCATATACGTGCCTATTTCAACAGTTGCAGCAGCTTATTACAGATAAACAGGATAGATAAAGAAACATTGACGGAATTAATATACTTGGATGACACAATGTACACAATTCATAGTACCACAGACAGTTAGAAGTCTGAAGGATTATGTGGCAAACCAAGGAAGTGAAACAGTCCAGGTACATTTGTGCAGTAGCACAACTTGTTTTCCATGTCGAAAAAGGTAGCAAGGTCTTTTGTTCCGATTCCTGAAACTGGTGATCCTTACATTTTCCTGGACGAGGTTCCACTGTTTAAGCCGAAAAGCCAAGAGCTCTGACTGCTGTTTTGACGGATACAAATCACGAGAAAGGTCATTCGGGTCTTCTTGCGTGATCCAGTGTGGCTCGTTGCCACTTGTTCCTGAATAAGAAGCGTCAATATTTTCGGAAGAGATTGACTTAGTAGAATATTCCCTTGAAAGTATTTCATCTGATGTGGAAAGAAGCACCTTATTTACTGGAGGTGTTGGGACAGGAAGATCATCTGAATGGGGAACGGGTTTCATAGCAAATGGAAGGTTGGGATATTTGATCTTTTTTTCTAGAAGATGCATTGAAACCAGTTATATTTGCTAGACAAAAATAACAATCATCTGCATGGCTTCGTGGCTCTCGCCAAACCATCGGGACTGCAAAGTTGAAAGCCCCTTTCTTGCCATTAAACCATGCAGTTAGTCCATTGTAGCAGGGTTTACAACAGATGTGTGGAGCCCAAGATTTGTCCTGATCACCAATTTTACAGTCAAAATAATGAAAGTAGGCAGTTCTGAGGAGCGAAGTGATGGTTCGACGCTGTGCAACTGTTGTGAAGTCCCCACACACGTAGCAGAAAGAATTGGCCTTGTTGAGGCATCCTCAATGTTTTGACGAGCTTGAAGCCATTGGAGAATATGAAAAAAAATAAAGTAAAATTAAATCATATGTAAGGCAATAAAATGTGCGAAATTGTAATACAAATATATGCCCAAAAGATTGTGTAACACAATTGTCGAGGGACACCTTCCCCCTGTGATGCGAGGGACGACAACCTCCTGCGCTGACTGCCAGTGTACTACTGGCTGTTGATTGAGACGTGTTGGCTACGCTTAACTGCGAAAATCCGTCTTGACATATAGCTATATCTTATTATAATGGAGATTGTGTGTTTTTCTGTCTGTAACCGAAACTATATTACTACTAAAGTCACAATTCCCTTAGTTATTTGCATCACATTCTACATGATTTTATTTTTTATTTAAACATCAATTATTAATAAAATTGTTTCACATTATTAATACTGTTAGCCAATATACATACTAATGACATGCAATTGTATTTTATATATACAACAAATAGCGGTGTACAGTGTCAACGGGAAGGCTAATTTGCATATTGATATTAAAATATTTGATTTTAATAAATATGTGCTTGGTATTATTGATTTCTAATTGTTATTTTTTTCTCAATGAATACGAGCTAAAATCTCTTCAATAAATCTTAAAAGAAATCCTTTAACAAGAAGGAATAACTGTAATTTTATTCTTACTTCCTATCTTAACTAAATTGTTAAATTAGGAAAAATTAGTCATGAGAGACGGGAGTGATGGAAGACTAAGTTTCAAATCTTTTATCTGCATTCTTATTAAGTTTCATTAGCCCTTCCAATTTAAATATATTTTATTACATTAAAACTTAAATACTTGCACCCGGAGGGTGCATATATTTGCTAGTATATATAATGTAATGTTTTCTCTTGCATTTATTGAATAATAACTAAAAGAGAAGTTATAAGTCACATAATATTAGAAATTAACCCTGAATGCATATACACCTTTATGTACAGTATGTGTACAAAATGTACAGAATGCATATCTAAAAAACTAGAGGTGATGAGTAAAAAAGGATTTCAAATCTGAATTCAGCACCCCCAAATTAGGTTAAAACAGCTATTTTTGTGCTTGCCACAATTTCTTTGTAAACCAGTGTTATTAGAGATGAATTTGTTGCAATATTTTGGTCGGAGTAATTATCACAAGAAAGCATAAGATATTCACATAGTCTGTCATTTCTTATATTCTTATATATATATATATTATATATATATATATATATATATATATATATATAATAATATATATACGATTATTATATAATATTATTATATATTATTATTATTACATATAATATATATAACAATTATTTTTATATATCTTTATGAGAAGAAAATATTGTAAAAATATTACAAAAATAGGATGTTATGATCAGAGGAAAATATATCATGTGTTTGTTATATTTTAAAAATATTTTCTTCTCATATTGTCGGATTAATTTTCTCACCGTGTTTCCATATATCTTTATATATATTTCTTATATATATTATATATATAGATCGTGATTTTTTTATATGTCCTGAACTTTCCCAACCCCTCAGTGACTTTATTTAACAAACACCCACCACCCACCGACGACCCAAACCAGAGGAAAGGAATAACTGTTGTCACCAATTCTTTCCTTTCAAAACATTTTTTTCCTTTTATTTGAAGAATGTCACTTTCTATTTCCTTGAATAGAATTTCTCGTCATGGCGTTACAAGAGTTCTCTTCTTTTGACTGCAGAAACAAGTAGGTACACGTCATATGCATCAACGGGTGCACAAAAGGGGGGATTATCTAAGATTTAGTAATTTTGTTGTATTTTGTATGTTGTTTTTTTAAAAATTATAATGTAAAACTATATATTCCTGAGACAGTTCAAAATCACTCAACCCACACACACTTTCACTTTCCTTTCTCTCTCTCTCTCTCTTTCTCTCTCTCTCTCTCTCTCTCTCTATATATATATATATATATATATATATATATATATATGCCACAGGCTGGTATTTAGGAGTCTCCTGAACCGTTAACTAGTGAGTTCAATTCTCACTGTGTATTTTATGATTGTGACTTTGTTCCAAATTGTCTCTCTCTCTCTCTCTCTCTCTCTCTCTCTCTCTCTCTCTCTCTCTCTCTCTCTCTCTCTCTCTCTCTCTCACACACACACACACACAACACACACACACACACATACACACACACGCACACACACGCGCACCCCAAGAGCCCAATCATCGGCCATAGTAACTTTTCACATATATCCTGTTATCCTGACTCTAACAAACTTCATTCAGATATCTAACTACAGGTACGTACATAAATCATAAGCTGCTTATGAATTATGTAACAATATTACTACCTAAATATGTTAACTGGTCTACTAATTTTAGAGGCTTAATATACAGTGTAGAAATGCCTCCATTTTGTTTCTATATAAGTCTATGCCTTTCCTATGCATGCATTGACATTGCTTTCTGTAGATGAGATATTACTGCCTAGGTGTGCAAACTGGTCTACTAATTTTAGAGGCTTAATATACAGTGTAGAAATGCCTCCATTTTGTTTCTATATAAGTCTATGCCTTTCCTATGCATGCATTGACATTGCTTTCTGTAGATGAGATATTACACCTAGGTGTGCAAACTGGTCTACTAATCTTAGAGGCTTACCATCCAGTGTGGAGATGAGTCCATTTTGTTTCTGGTGGCTGGGGCTGTAGAATACGCCTACTGCACCTCCACAGAGTGGTAAAATCCCTCCCCCCAATGGGGCCACGTTGGCGACCCGTGATTCTTAAGGACGGAGTCTTGGTGGTTGAGCAGTCCATGACCAGACAGGCGGTCGGTGAGGCCCCCTCTCATCAATCGGCTGTCAAGCCCTAGCACCTATATGATTGTTCCGACCCTATTGCTCTTATGGCAAACATCCCACCCTTTTATCATGCATGTGCTAGAAGGCGGTGGCTGGGGGTATTGGTGTCCTGGGTATGACATTAAACTGCAGCTAATTGTGACGTTTCAGTTCTGGAAATCTGGGGAGTGTGAAGTACCCCCTCATTGCCATTGCTCCCTGGTCCACCCTGACCCGGAGGGGTAGTATCTGTTAGTATCTGTTGGGGTTAAATAGAAAAAAATGAGTTTAAAAAGATGTTTAAAAAATTGAGTCTGAAAAAAGAAAATGAATACCATCAAAAATGAATAAAAGAAAATGTATTGGGTATAAAATAACCCAACAAGGGTTGACATACCGTAAAACCCAACCAACCAACCCACCGGAAGACTTCTCACCTCGAACATTAAACAAAATTCCTTACGCCTAATTTGCAAAATTCTTGCAACCCTCGTAAGACGTGTAATCATTTTATAATTGTGTAATGGTTAAGTAATATTATCGAAACTCGTTTTAAAAGCTTGAGATAATTAATTGCCTTTGGGGAGAATGGGAGGAAAATAAATTAGGTCCATTAGAATAATTGGATGGTTCCATTTCAAACTAACGTCATTCTCTCTCTCTTCTCTCTCTCTCTCTCTCTATATATATATTATATATATATATATATATAATATATATATTTTTGTTTTACCCTGTGGTTATTTTGTTGACAATAATTGAATTATATATTTTGATTGGGATCAGATGAAGGATTTGTAGATACATGGTTTAGCAATTTAAGAATCAAGTGTATTTAGTGTCACTTATTCAGTAACGAGCATTTCACAGTTTCAGAGATAAAACAACTAAAAATGGAACCTTTCTTGCCTGTTCTCTTTTAATGTACTTAGAAAGAATAAAAGCATTCCAACAGGGACCAACTAAGGTTTTTTTTAATTCGACAACAACGAGAACAACTTAGAAAAAAAGAAAGGGAAAAAAAGATAAATTTTCAGTTCATATGTTTTTGTTTTTGTTTTTGTTTTTGTTTTTGTTTTTGTTTTGTTTTGTTTTGTTTTTATTTATTTGTTTGTTTGTTTATTTATTTATCAGCAGAAGCAAGTTAGAAAAAAATACTTACCGATAAAAAGTATTTTTACATACTGAAAACGTTCAAGAGTACGAGGAATTGCTGATTCAGCATCGAGGAGAAAGCGTGCGTGCGTGTGTGTGTGTGTGTGTGTGTGAGAGAGAGAGAGAGAGAGAGAGAGGGGGAGAAGGAGAGGAGAGAGAGAGGAGAGAGAGCACGCCTTAATTTCTCTTTCTTTCTCTCCTTTTCTTTTCTTTCAAATATTCCTTTTCTCTCTCTCTCTCTCTCTCTCTCTCTCTCTCTCTCTCTCTCTCCCTTCTTTTCTCTTCATTCACATCCTTCATCTCTGTCTTAACCTAACGCCTTTATCCACTACGCTATGTGTCCAGAGAGAGAGAGAGAGAGGGGGAGAGCGCATGCGTGATGTGTAAGTGTGTGCGGGATACATGTATATGCGTGCGTGTAGTGTATTATATGTATCACCACGCGTGGTGTGTACAGGTGTATATTTGGTGTGTGTATGTGCGTATGTGTGTGTTTCAGTGTGTGTACGAGAGAGAGAGAGAAAGAGAGAAAGAGAGAAAGAGAGAGAGAGAGAGCACGCGTGACGTGTGCTGGGTGTATTTGTGTGTGCATGTGTGATGCTTAGTGTGTATGTACGCGTGATGTGTGTATGTATGTGTGGTGTATTTGAGTGTGTATGCGTGATGTGCGTACGTATGTATGTGTGTGGTGTGTTTGTGTGTGTGCGCGCCCGCGGTGTTTTGTTCTATCCGCACGCGTGATGTATGTGTGTGTATGTACATGTGTACGCGTATATATGTGGTGTGTGTGTGTGTGTGTGTGTGTGTGTGTGTGTGTGTGTGTGCGATCTGGATTCAGCGTGACTAAGAAAAGGTGGAGACTTCTGTCTACCCCGCATACCTCTTGACGGAAGATGGAGTCATTATTCAGGCAGGTGGGCGGTAAAGGGTGGCGATCCTCAAACGCTATCGGCGGATGATGATGGTGATTTTATAGACAAAAATTCTTGGAATGATTGGCGTTGCTAGGCGTGGGCAAAGACGCTGACTGCAAAGATATCTAACACTTCCCAGATTCCATTGAGCAGAGGAAACTTGGCATCTACGAGTGCCTATACGACTAGTTATGCACACGGCTTTATTCTGTACACGACACATGTTTTGTATGCGTTCAGTTTATTGTACGTACTAGCAAAATAAAAAGAACGCCTTCTGGGTGACGTAAAATAAATATTGCCTGAGGGGATGGGAGTTGAAAATTTAATATCTGAGAGTTTGTATCATAAGTAAAGTAAAATCATCAAATTTATTAAAGGATTAAAAAATAAAATAAATTTATTAAAGGAGTTAAAAATATAAAAAAATTGAAAACTTTAAATATATATTAAAATAAAACAAACTATATATAGATAGATAATACCAGGTATGTATTTATTAAAACTTGTTTAAAAAAACAATGAGGACTGTCTAACATTACATGCTCAAATTTTGAATGTATTTATTCTACGTTATGACATTTTAGGTGGTGTGACGTAATCAGTGACGTCGTTTTTGTTACAGACAAAAACCGGAAGCGAATCTCCATTATTAATAGATGTGGTTGTGGGCTTGTTTGTTGCGCACATATTTCGGGGAAAGACATTACTAATGTTTACATTGACTGAGATTAGTTTTGGTAGTGGGTCAAAAGTATTGAGCACTTGGTGATAATCGAACTCACTAGTAAAATAAATACATAAAAAGATAACGTCTGTTCTACTCAACCTCCTGTTATTTGTTTTATGTTTACAGTGTAATTCATTTTAGCATTAATCGTTTATCACAGTACCCGGAAAACTCCAGCCCTTTTGGCTGGGGTTGTAGAATACGCTGACTACACCTCTGCAGAGTGATAAAATCTCCACCTCCAATGGGGCCATGTTGCTTGATGGGAGGGGGTCTCACCGACTACCTGTCTGGTCATGGACTGCTCAGGCACCAGGACTCCGTCCTTAAGCATCACGGGTCGCCAACGTGGCCCCATTGGGGGAGGGATTTTACCACTCTGCAGAGGTGCAGTAGGCGTATTCTACAGCCCCATTACATTGACTGAGTTTAGTTTTGACAGTGGGTAAAAAGTATGGAACACCTGGTAGGAATCGAACTCACTAGTAATGAACTTGTAGGGGTTATTTTCACTTGCTTGCTACGGTTTGCCGTTAGGTGTGGAATTATCTTCCCTTGCTTGCTACGGTTTGCCTTTAGGTAGCGTTGCGATCTGGATATTTAAGTGTTGTCCCACGAAAGTCAAATTCTCTTTCTTCTGGATTCTCCAACTATGAACTAGACACAAGTTGTGTCTCAGTCCATTTGGACAGGGGTGTGGTGTCAGCTTAGTCCCCCACCTACAGGCTTATACGTGTGTCTGTACGCGGTCCCTTTATACTCTATGTCATCATTGAAGTTTGGCTCACCAGTCCCGATATTTCCGCATATGATACACGTGCCTTGAATATACTTTATCTTTAAGGTCTCTTTTCTTTAGGACATTTATCTAACCTTGTTATGTATTCTTTCTGGACAATAAAGTTTATTTGTTATAAGTTTTTGTCGGGATTTCTTCAATGTATATGTTTTGTGTTAGGTGACTTTCTGAGATAACCAAATACATTATTAGAAATTGGTGTTAGCTACTGAGCTAAGGGCCGGTTTAGCTCAGTCGGTATTACACTCGCCTAGGAATCGCTAGGTTCTTGGTTCGATACAGGCTCTCGCCAATCCAGTGTATAAGTAGCGCAGTGATCTGTGCGGTAAAGCGAGGAGCTAATGGTGGGTGTGGTGCTCCACCTCAGATGCAAAAAAATATCCTTGGTCTAGCGCTAGTGTAAAAGGGATAGACTCTCTCGCGGTCAGGCTGATACCGACTTTAGGCCAACCCGACGACTTTATTTACTTTTATTTTACTGAGCTAACACCTCGCTAATTCTTAGAGATAGTCGGGATTTACTTTGTGTCAATGCTTTGACTTCTGGGGCCTCTGTTTTGTTCATTGTTTTTATTTGTCACACACCTCTCACCTTTTATATGGGCCTCACTTGCACATAGATTGAGACATAAATTTGAATTAGCTTTTCTAGTTTTGTAAGTTGCTCTTTTTTCTGAGTGAGGCTTAGAACGTTTGTAACCATCCTTGTATGATTTATAAGCGAATAGACTGTTTGTTGGTAAATAATTATGTTTGGTTAGGGTTTTTTTTTTTAACTGGTAGAAATTATTTTCATTAACCCGAAACTAACAAGATACAGTTTAATAGCTTTTTTTGTTATTTGATGATGTAGATGAATAATAATTGGTTGAATATCGTTTTCTTCGTACAGAATAGATCTACGAACAATTCCCGACGAAATGATAGGGATACGTTTTAATGTCAGAACAAACTTAATAGAAAAGAATACAAACATGACACGAGATACATGGAAGAGCTTATACAAAGTTGGAAGCGCGTGGTGTAATGGTTAAAGTCATGGAAAATGGACTCGTCGCCCCGAGTTCAAATCCTGGACATGGTGATTGCATTTCACTTAGCGCTAATATCCTTGGGAAAGGTATGAATCCTACTCTCCCTCCAGCTATGGGTAAATAGTAGGGCAGACCGGGCTCTTTAACCTTGGTTAGGCAACCAGTCTAGGAGAAGGAAAACTCTGAATTCAAACCTGTTAAACTCCGCTTAAGAAATTGACCTTGTGTCGCATCCTGCTCGTGCGGAGGGGTTGGTAAATATATATACAAAGTTGTATGAGGGAAATGTCTTAATATGAAAAGAATTTTTAGTAGAAAAAGTGTTGAGTCCTTGATATGTAGCTGATCGAAAAGTAAACTGTAATGACTTACATGTTATGCATGTTATCATGTTCATGCAACATAAGGTTACTGACACCACAAAGACCTCTGTCCGTGGACAGTAACGCAACTGGTGTGTTTTAGCTCCTTCTCGAGGTAGAAGGGAAAATAGGGTTTTGACTTTGTCGCTTCTTTGATAATGTCGCTGGCTACGCCACCCAGTGACTATTGACAGACACGAGTGATAAATACCTTTAGAGTCCACTAGCAAGTACGGAATGTAACCTCTACAAACTTGATTGGTTTTTCTTAACGAAAGATAAGACATTATTTGAAACTGTGTACTGTTAAAGAATGTGATGTTGGTATCATTATTAAGGATACCAAGAATATGCACGTTCCCAGCGTAAGTATCTAAATTTTAATGTAATCAAATATATTAAATTAGAAAGACTAACGAAATTAAATAAGAACGCATATAAAAAGATTCTACTTATCTTAATTATGTTTTAATTGGTTTCTATATAAAATCATTTATAGGTTTGATTTTAATACCTTGGAGAATAAAACAATAATATTAGACATCAATAATGCCAAATAATTATTTATTAAACCCGGTTTTGCTAAAACCATTATGCAAATTAACCACACCATATATTATGTAAACCTTTATTTCTTAGTGATATATAAAACACATTGTAGGCTTTTTAACCCGCTAATAACTCAGGTTTTCATAGCAATCAATAAGATTTAATCTATGTATTATGATTAATACATAGAATAAATCTTATTTATTAACGATGTCTTCATCGACATCCCTCCCATGTCTCCACCTGGAGGTGTAGTACCTGTTAGGGTCACATTTATGGGTTAAATTGATAAAAATTTGTTTAAAATGTGTTTAAAAAAACTGAATTTAAAAAAAGATATAAAAAAATGAATACCCATCAATAATGAATAAAACAAAGCGTCTTCGGCTTGAAATAACCCAACAAGGGTTGATATGCCTTAAAATCTAATCATCTATAAAGGGTTATTCAATCCGCTTAAAATTTGTATTTCCTGAATCCCCACGTTCTAGATAATGAACGAACACCCACTCGATTTACGCTCTTCCAAGGTACGACATTTGACCTGTCAGCTGTAATTCACGCCTCTGCATATGTTTGATACATCCGCCATCCAGTGTGTCGAGATGGTGAGGATCACTTTAACAGGATATGGAGAACTACTTCTCTTACCGCACTGATGTGCCTTAGCCCATTAGCGTCGGTATCCCTTGTGTAGAAGCAATACGACACACCGTCACAGTGGGATTCCAACTAGCGTCTAGTTGGTAGACAAGAGGAAAGTGGGCTGTAACTCAAATACAGACCCCAATAGTCCCAAAGGCATGGTGTAGAATGGTGGATATTTATCTATCACCATGTCCACACTGAAACCATCAGCCAATCAGAACTCAGTGAATGAGATCACCCTGATGCAACTATGGACTAATCCAGAGTACTATAAGTACCAATGGGTCTAAACATAAATTGTTTTTTGGACTGAGTTAGTGATTGCTACTCAACTAAGCAGGACACCAACTCTCTGAATTCAACACCTTGTCTATCTGAACATAGCAAAGATTCAACGTGAGAAATCATTTTGAATAGTTTGACTGTTGAACAAACAAGGCGTTGAAGAACTTATGAAGATCGCATCCAAATAATGACGTCATTGCTTTTGCACGCGTATCAATCCAAGAAGCGTCACGATCATTTAAAAACAAAAACAACTATATTATTTATTTATTGGATTCTTGGATATTTGAAGCGTAAAATCCAATGGCATCTGTTATTCTCCGATGTGTTATTTTACTTTAAAAAAACAACAATTTAATTCTTACTTTTCAATTATTGGTTCCGATATTGTGTCACTCTATACTGGGTCTACTCAAGAGGTCAATATAGCTTAACATATGATTGGCAGCCTTCCATCTACGAGAGATGATGGAGTAGTGTCAAAGTTGTTGTTTTTTCTTTGAACTTCTTTGAACTACATAGCCTGGGCGGGTTCGCATGGAGGATAAACTGTCACCCATGCAGAAACCCCCCTCCACACTGCCGCTGTGATCCAAAGGAAAGGTAAGGCACCAATGTGGTTTGGCAACGGTAGTGTCGCAAGAGTTGATGGGTAGCACTGGATTTCAGCATCACACCACCTTAGCAGCTCCGACTCCTGATTTGTTTTCGGGGTTTACTCCCCTAGCCTTTCGTTGAAAGGCAGCAGAGGTTTTGTGTCGGGCTTTTCCTTGACTTTGATGGGTTGCCGACCAAGGCTAAAGAGCCCCTTTTAACCCATTAACGCTCTGTGACTTAAAATCAGTCTGAAGAGTCCATCACCCACGACTCCTTATGCGCTTCTTGTAATGTATTACATATATTAATGGAGGTACGTGGTGCAAGGTTGGAGTGGCTGATGGGTGATGGAGCTTAACATATACGCTGCTTCTTTGAGACGTCTTCTTCGCCAAGGTTCTTCCCTATCTATTATTTTAACTTGATCCTACAAGAGTAGATGTTTTTCCTTTTCTTTCCACATTTGGTCACCCATACCCGATTTTTCTATTTCCACTCGTACCACTGCTTCTCGATGTTGTTCTAGTCTTACTTTCAGTGGATAGCATATCGCGCCTTTGTATACTCTGTCACAGATGCATTAGAAGGAAAAATAAACAATTCTTGGTCATGTAATAGGTTGTTGGGGACTTGACTCGGAGGAGATATTTGCGAAGATTGATTGATTGATTGATTTTAAGGGCATGTCAATCCATCCAGGGTTATTTTATGCCAATCGGTAGGTTGTGAGGGTTGGTCAAATTTATTATGTCTCTTTTTCAAGGATTTTTCTTGATTTTGATAGTGGGTTGTTTGCAGTTGTTTGTTGCTAAGTGGATTGGAAATCAGTTTAATGGATAAGTTTATAGGGTAAAGTTCAAGTTTGTTATAAGCAATAGTTTGGTAGAAAGTTGGGGTTTTCAACAATTTTTATAAATAATCTTTTTCTATTTAACCCATAGATGGGACCCTAACAGGTACTACCACTCCGGGTCAGAGTGGGCCAGGGAGCAATGGTGATGAAGGGGTGCTCCACATACCTCCAAAACTGGGACCTCACCATCAGATAGAGTTTAACGTCATTCCCGGGACATGAAGACTCTCAGCCACCGCCTTCTAGCACCCATATAATAAAAAGGGTTGGGGCTTGCCATAAGGGCAATAGGGTTAGAGCAATCACATAGGTGCTAGGGCTTGACATGACCAGCCGATTGACCGAAGGGGGCCTCTCCGATCGCCCGTCTATAAATATTTACGTAAATATTTACGAAGAGTTGACTTACTCTTAAATGTTGTCCTGGTATCATATGGACTAATCTTTTCAGCAAAGTCTTTGACACAGGACAGACAGACAGTGGTAAGTTTTCAGTTTTTTGTCCTCTTGCTAAAAAGGCGTGGGTGTCTAGAATAAGTCACCAAATAGAAGTTGGTATACATAATAGGCTGCTAAATACAGATAGGTGTCCAGAATAGGTCGGTAAATTGGGTGGGGGTCCAGAATAGATGGCCAAAAGAGAGTTGATGTCGAAAATAGTCGGTGCATATTGCATAAATGTGTCCTGGCCTCCTGCCCTAAAAAAACGCTAAGCGGTGCCTGCTGAAAAACCGACCCGAGCTACTATTTAACTCCTTAGGTATTTGAAGGCGTTTCCCGAAAAGTTAATGCGATATGAAAGCGATAGCTACCCCCACCCCCACCGACCAAATTTTTTTCTCGACAAGTAAATGTAAATATTCTAACCCCACCCCACCCTCTTTAAAATATGCACACACACACACACGAATACACCCTCTTTTCTTTTTCTTCCAAATTTCTTAATAATCGCCTTAATTTCTCTTTCTTTCTCTCCTTTTCTTTTCTTTCAAATATTCATCTCTCTCTCTCTCTCTCTCTCTCTCTCTCTCTCTCTCTCTCTCTCTCTCTCTCTCTCTCCTCTTCTCTTTATTCACAACCTTCATCTCTGTCTTAACCCAACGCCTTTATCAACTACGCTATGTGTCCAGTTCTAAGTGATAGTTATCTCTGGGCTGCAGGTTCAGTCCTGGTCAAGGACAACCGTGACATAGAAGAATAATTAACACAGCTTAACACCTGTACCCAGCTATGTTTAGCGGAATGAGAACAGGATACCCGGGTGGATTGAGTAAAGGGCTCGGTTCAAAGTTCCGTGATGGCTCCCGATTACGACAAGAAGATTCTCCATTGCAAGAAAGTTCCCGAGTTTGAGAAGGCTCCCAAGTCCGACAAGAAATACCTGAAGAAGGCCAGAGGCCACATCGACCGAAATGTTGTATAGATAACAATAAAGATGAGGACAATAGTCAGAATAATCCAAATAATACTTGTACAGATTAGGACGCTAAAAAGGGTTGGGTGTACAGAATAGGCTGCCACAAAGAGGATGTACAGTATAGACCGCCAAGTGTGGCCAGGTCTCTAGAATAGATTGCTCAAAAGCGGTTAGTGTCTAGAATAAGCCACCAAATGCAGGTTGATATACAGAATAGGCCTATAAAATAGTGTGTACAGAATTGGCAGCTTAAAAGAAATGAGTGTCCAAAATGGGTTGCAAATTATTGATGTACAGAATAGGCAACCTAGAGTCTATTTGCACACACGGGTGGTAATTTCCTTTTGTGTCCCCTAGCGTCAAACAAGAGAACCGTGGCAGGTAAGGTATGTAATCACTGCAGCTGCATGCATCTGGAGTGATTGTTGGTTGTTGTCTAGTATCATTTTTTATATTTTATTTTATTCATTTATTTTTTTATGTCAACACGCACTGAATAACTCGTACTTGATAATAGAATATTTTCTTGTTCGTTCAACGGCGGAAATTAAACTTTTGAATATTTAATCCTCGTCACACGTTGTGTTCATTGTGTGTGTGAATGGCCAAATAAACATTTTCTTATTTTGAGGTGGAGTTATGTGACAGCGTCTATCTTATAAATATATTTCTCGTTGTATTTGTCTTTAACCACCCTCGGTCCCTTCTCTCCCCCCTCTTTCTCACTCTCTCTCTCTCTCTCTCTCTCTCACACACACACACACACACACACACACGTACACACACACATACACTCTATTTCTTTCTTTTCTTTCACAGCCTTCATCTCTCTCTCTCTCTCTCTCTCTCTCTCTCTCTCTCTCTCTCTCTCTCTCTCGGCCAACTACTCATATACAGTTTCGCCTAAAAGACAAACGTGACCCCCGCCAGACGTGAGCCACTTGTCCCTTTAAAAGTGAAAACGCCTTTTGTAATGAAAAAATAAAAAATATATATTAAACAAGATTCGTATTGTAATTATTTTTTCTTATTATCATTATTGCTATGTTCTTAACCGTAATATTATGAGAGCTTTTTATACCGGTTTTCACTGGTAGTTTTTCACTGAAGTCTGAGCGACCGCCAGTCTCCTCAGGTCTCCAGGGCTCTTCTGAGTATTCTAGCTGATCTCAACTGCTCTGGTCTAGATAGTCTTGATTCTCCCATTAATCTACAATTCCTCTGGTCTCTTTCACAAACCCTTGGGGACCGTTCCAAGTGCACCAACTCTAATTGGTATTACCGTCATACTTATGTTCCACAGCTTTTTTAGCTCTCTGTTTCCTTTTCTGAACTGTGAATAATAAATGTCTTGAGAAAAACAGTAAAGAAAAAAAAAGCAAATTCTTATTTCTGTTTATAGTGCATGGTTTACTTCGGTTTCTTTGTTTAATGGTAGAGCATGGTGTAATGGTTAAAGTCATAAGAAATGGACTCGTCACCCCGAGTTCAAATCCTGGACGTGGAAATTGCATTTTCACTTAGCGCTAACACCCTTGGGAAAGGTATGAATCCTACTCTCCCTCCGGCTATGGGTAAATAGTAGGGCAGACTTGGCTCTTTAGCCTTGGTTATGCAACCGGTCTAGGAGAAGAAAAACCCTGAATTCAAATCTGTTAAACTTCGCTTAATAAATTGATCATGTGTCACATCCTGCTCGTGCGAAGAGGTTGGTAAATATATACAAATAGTATATCAACCTTCTTGGGTTATTTGATGCCAAAGCCATCCAAGTAGAAGAACGTTAGTGGTACTATTTAACCCGTAGATAGGTCTACTTATACACTTTTCTGATATCATCATCATTATCCAATCGTCCTGACAGCACGGATTCACCTTCGCCACCCGTCCCTTTCGGTCATCGCTCCTGGCAAGTCCTTAGCACGGCATCTAGTGTCCGCAAAGAGCTGATAAATGTAAGTTCTTGCTGGTCGGCTTACACTAGTACGTCCATGTGTGAGTGTCAACAGGATAACGTCACTTATGAGTTCGTCCTTATTTTTCCATTATATGTCCAGTATATCTTGTTCGTCTGACTTGGATGGCTTGTTCAAGACAGCGTGTAGTTCCCATCAACTTTTTTCTCCAATCGTTTCGTTAAAGTCCAAGTGGTGCAGCCATACAGTAGTACTGACACGGTAACAGTTTATCTTATCAAGATCAGATTTCCATATAATCGATAATCACTAAAAGCAGTCCATTGTTAATGTTGTTGATTGTTAATAACTTTATTGAAATCGATATGAGAGACCCAATGGATCTGTACTTGGATCTGGGTGCTGGTCTAGGCAGGGTTATCTAGAAGACCAGGTTTAGTTTGGTTTGGTTTGTTTAATGGTATAATAACCCTGTGGGTTATCTAATGCCAAAAACTGTTAAGGAGTGAGATAAAAGTTGGTACTCAAGTTTCATTTACAGGTGTATTTTTGTAGATGTATTTCATGGATGTATTTTATATCTGATTCATAATTTTCAATATATTTTTTATTTCTCTCAAGAAGGATAAAATATCATCCATGTTAGTATTCTCAAACAGATCCCTCATATTATTTCAGTTTAACTATTTATTTCTGATTGGAACGAAAGCTCCACACTCCGTGAGGAAATGTTTGACAGTGTTTGACATGTCCTGTCCCATGGTTGATCCTCCTGCTTGAGCACAAAAGAATGTGGAAGCCTTGTATGGCCAATGCGCAGTCGAGCCAGTATTACTTCTGCCTCACAAGATTTACTATATCCTGGTTTTCATTCTCCTACTGTTGCCTTAATTGATAATAATTTATTCTGTCTACTACTATTCCAAGATTGTTGCTATTTTTGTTTGATAAATCTTTTTATTTGTTTTTTTTTCATTTTTATTTTTTGTTTTTGTTTGTTTATTTTTGTTTTTTAGATATGGGACCTTGAAGAGCAGCAATTGTCAATGCAGCAAATCTCATCTCTCTATTTGCCACCGATGCCGTCTAAAAGTTTTATCCCAATGTAAATGCAAGGGTTTCCCAGAACGAGATTGAAGATGTACCGTTTATAAAGACCATCCATTTTATCCATAGTTGGTTTTATCTACTCAATTCATGATGACCTTATCCTTTTGGATAAGGGGGGGGGGGCAGGTACTGCTAGGATTGACGGTCCTCTTAGATTGGACATTGTCAATTGGCATCTCTTGGGTCAAAGGTTGAGTATGAAGGTGGGTAACTTGTGGGAATTAAAATTTAAAAATGAACAAACTCCCATGAGCCTTCACCAGAAGAACCCGCCAAGCATGTGCAGGGAAAAGGACCCACTTCCGACCCCATGACATGCTCTCGGCCATTCGAATTTAGGCCTTAACTGGGGCAAGACACTACTACTGGCCGTCGTGGCTATGACCCGCGAATAAAGCCTAAATCATAAAACTACCTTTCATCTTTGTCTCTCTTTTTCTTTCCTTGAATTCCTTTTCAGGTGACCACCAAATATGATGGGGTTAAAAGTAAACCCTAGGAACACACACCAAGAATAACAAGCTACCTTTTAAACCTAAAACATTAAACCTCTTGCTACCCCACAAACTTTCCCAAACACAACTAGCGCCGATCGCATTTAAATCCATTTCACTGATTTTATTCTGCGCATTACTGCACCTCCATGCAATTGGTCGTTAATAACACTTTACGGACTGTTTTCTTAATTATGGTTTAATTTCTATTGCAGTTAATATCATTTAATAAATATAAAAAAATAATTGGTGTATGTGAATTGATGTTTTGCTGACAAGTTCGTTTTTTGTATTCTTTTTCTTTTTTTCTTTTCTTTTTTCTTTTTTCTTTTCTTTTTTTTCTTCTTCTTATTTTTCTTTTTTTCTTTTCTTTTCTTTCTTTTTTTTTCTTTTTTTCTTTTATCTTTTTCTTTTTTCTTTCTTTTTTTCTTTTTTTTCTTTTTTCTTTCTTTTTTCTTTTTTTTTCTTTTTTCTTTTTTTTTTTTTTCTTCTTCTTTTCTTTTTTTTCTTTTTTCTTCTTCTTTTTTTTCTTTTCTTTCTTTCCTATTTTCTTTTTTTTTTCTTTTTGGAACTTTTTCAATGAAACTCACAGAAATCCTTTAAACTTTAATTTTTCACCAACCAGCGGGAGGTTTAAATGCTTGAAACATGTGCAAATGATTAATAACATTTCTCAGATAAACTTGTTCAACAAAAATTTCCCGGTAAAACAAGTATCCTCTGCGAATGATTTGTTTATCCAATTCATAGATTTATATATATTTACCAAACTCATCTAACATGACAGCCCTGTCAGTTTGGACTTTATAATACACCGACTGCACCTCTACAATAGGAGTGACGTGGACACATGGCTCAATTTAGGTTCCCTGATGTATGAAAAGCTGTATGTCAATAAAAGGACGAATTTTCTACTTCCTGAGAGAAGCTGATATTTTTGCCTGAAAAAACGATTTGATATCACCAAAGAGTTTAACAGTCATTGCCATTTTTGCTTATGATTTTCTGCCTTAGAAAATAAAAATAAAAACTAAGAAACATTCAATACAGAATAAAATAAAAGATTGATAATGGAAGAAATAACAAAAAAAGAGAAAGAAATTCTTGATATATTTTAATAATCTATTACAGTAAAAAAATTAATAAAAGATCCTGTTGTTTACTCTACATCAAGTGTAAGATCCATTTTGATGATGGATGTTGGATCACCTGTCTTACATCCTCGAAGACCAGCAATATACACTTGAGGTTTTGACACTGTACTGTAACAATCTGCCTTTGTCTGGCTTTCTTGGGTCCTGTAACAAAAAATAAAAATAAAAAAGATAACCAAATAAAAATGTATAACCAATAAAACAATTCCCTATGTATTCTTTGTACAACCTGCCAATTACTTCTGTGGGGATTAAAATAAAATAAAAAAAAAAATAACAAACTCCCATGAGCCTTCACCGGAAGAACCCTCGAGCATGCGTGGGGAAAAAGGATTGACTTCTGACTCCCAAGAGAATCTCTCAGCCATTCAAGTTTAGACTTTAACTAGGACAAGACACTACTACTGACCAGGGAGAAATTTCTTTGCCACATGGTGGCTATGACCCGTGAATAAAGCCTAAATCATAAAACCACCTTCTGTATTTGTCTCTTCCTTTCTTCCCTTGAATTCCTTCCTTTTCAGCATGACAAATAAAATGGGGTTAAAAGCAAACCCAAAGAACATGCACCAAGAATAACCAGCTACCTTTTAAACCTAAAACATTAAACCTCTTGTAACTCCATACTTCCATTAAAAATTTCCATACAATAAATAAAATCAAGAATACCAATAATGTAAAATAATTATTAGATATCAAATAACGGTTATTTCCTATAAGTCCAACATAAAAAAGGGAAACCACTCTTGACTGATAAATTATTTATTTTCCCATTAAACTAACCCTAACCCTAACCCTAACCCTAACCCTAACCCTAAAGCCTAACCCAAACCCCGTCTTCTTTTTTCCTAGTAGATCAATAAATAAATAAATAATTTATCAGTCAAGAGTGGTTCCTCTTTGTTTATGTTGGACATATAGGAAATAACCCAAATAACTATTTTAGTAAGTTTAGGGTCAACGGGAAATAACTCAGAACCTTATGTTATTCCTTTGACAAAAGATGCAAAAAAATCAAAATATTTAACTGGTGACGCGATGCTAAGTAAATGGGACACCAGAGATAGAGAGATCTCTGAAGTGAGAAGCACAGAAAAAGTGACAAGGAACAGAAACACAAAACTTGGATGACTTAATCAGAAAATCAGACACAAAACACAAGAAAGAGATGAAAACACGAAGCTCCTGCCATTTAAACTGAAAGTCAGTTCTGTTTTCTTATCTTTCACTTTCATTTTTCTCTTTTCTCTGATTAACAACAAATTGTTGTGTAAACCAAAGCAATTCTCTTTTCCTTCTCACTGTATTGATGGTTTTACCAATGGGCAAATTGAAACAATGAAAATAAAGGATTTTGTGGACAATCTGAATTGCGTTCAATTCAAATAATTCAGAGTTATCACAAGAAAGAACAACTACACAACAGTTCTTTTTCGGGGGGAGAGAAGACGACATCACTTAAAAGAAGAGGCTGTAACACAACAATACTTTGAGAAAAGTCATTTATAGTCTAACAACAAAATGATTGATAAAATAATAATCTTCTTGTGAGGTTGGTTGATTGTTTGATATAACTGCATATCAAACCCTTGTGGGTTATTTAATGCCAAATTTTGTTTATATACATATATATATATATGTGTGTAGAAAGTTTGGAAAAAACAAGATGTTAATAGTTTTGCTGACAGAAATCTGTTTCGACCATATAAAGCGGTCTTTATCAAAGCAATTATGTATAATAGGAAAGACGAAATAAATAGATTATTAATCACGAGGCACAAAACGCTCTCAATCAGGGGCGGAATTTGCTTTTGTAGCCAGAACATATTCTTGAACATTTTGATATTTGTATACACTTTTTACTTCAAACTCTTTTGAGCTTTTTTAATGATAAAAATGCTTCTAATTTTTAAAAATAAAATTTATTTTATTTTTAAAATAGAATACGCATTTGAAAATTTTTTTGCTAATTCCGGCCCTGATCGAGAGCATTTTGTGCCTCGTGATTAACAATCTATTTATTTCGTCTTTCCTATTATACATAGTTGTTTTGATAAAGACCACTTTATATGGTCGAAACAGATTTCTGTCAGCAAAACTATTAACATCTTGTTTTTTCTACAAACTTTCTACACATACTGTCGGATTCATATCCATTTTACTTTTCATATATATATATATATATATATATATATATATATATGATTTGTTTAAGAAATAATTTTCATTAACTTCATGTGTATTAATAAATACTGGCAGTTGACCATCAGGCCACTGTCTCTAGCACCTATATGATAAAAAAACGGGTGTGTGTTTGCCATAAGAGCAATTTGAAGAATATGGTCAGGATAATCATATAGGTGATAGGGCTTTACATGACCAGCCGTTTGATTGGATGGGGCCTCTTCGACCACTTGTCAAGCCTGAGAAAGGGCTGAAGGGGAGTGTTACATGTCACGGGACCACTTAGTAACTGGGTCACAAATTGCTCAGCTGCCAAAACCCTGTCCCCAGACATTATGGGTCACCACCTACAGCTAAAAGGTAGGCTTATTGGGAGGAGGGTCTTATCCCTGCAGTCGGCAGGGCAGTGAGCTGAGAAATTCTAGATTTAATTATACAGTTTTGTATATATTTACCAACCCTTCCACACAAATAGGATGTGACACAAGGTCACTTTCTGAAGCGGAGTTTAACAGGTTTGAATTCAGTCTTCTTCTCCTAGACTGGCTACCTAGCCAAGGTTAAAGAGCCCAGTCCGCCCTACTATTTACCCATAGCCGGAGGGAGAGTATTCATACCTTTCCCAAGGGTATTAGCGCTATGTGAAATGCAAACAGCCTCATCCAGGATTTGAACTCAGGTCAACGAGTCCATTTCCTACAACTCTAACCATTACACCACGTACCTCCATTATACAGTTTTGAGAGCATCTGTCTTTGTTTGATGGGACTTATAGAAGTTAAGAATTTTTTTTTTCTGGAAGAGAACAACAAGGAAAAAGGTAAAAACAAATATATGAGAGTCTCACTTTGGTAAGTAAACTTGAGTTTCGTTATCACGTCGAAAATTGCTGAGGTTTGTCTGCATTGAATGAGTCAGTTTCTGCCTTAAGTTTGCCTGCAATGAAAAAAATTTTAAAAAAGAAAGCATTTATGAGTTTTAAGTTGTTTTGATATTTTAGGGAGGAGATCCCCAACAATTTTAGCCCTAGGGCCACAAAGTTTAATTCAAGAGGGTTTAGGGGCACAATCTTAAAAATAGGACAGAAAAATCAGCTAATGTGCAGATAAATTAAGTTATTCTGTTTCTGTTTTATATATATACAGGGTGATTCGAAGACCATTGTTAGTGAGTTCGATTCTCACTGAGCGTCTCTTACTTCTGGCCTTGTGACACATCAAAGCTGAAATTAGTAAATAACTATATATATACAGGGTAATTGAAAAGTAACTCTCTATTATCTCATAAAAATTTCAGAATCGACCCAAGATATACTGTTTGGTGTGGAAAGGCTTCGGATAAGATTGTGGGTCCTTTCATCCCCCACAATACCATGATTGCTGAAATGTATCTCACCATGCTACAAGATGAAATCTGGCCAGTTATCAATACTTGGAAGAATACTGAAGACTTGATTTTTATGCAAGATGGTGCTCCTCCATATTTTGATATTGTTGTTCTTGAATTGCTAAAGCACCAATAAAACTCCATGTTATGCGTGTTCTTCTTATATTCATTTTTTGTAAAGAAATAATGATTAAGAAATAAACTATAAGATTTTTAAAATTCAGAATTACTTTACAATCACCATGATTGATTGATTGACTGATTGATTGATTTTAACAGCATGTCAACCCACCCAGGGTTATTTTATGCCAAGCAGTAGGTTGTGAGGGATGGTTAAATTTATTGCTATATCATTTTTCAAGAATTTTTCTTGATTTTGACAGTAGGTTGTTTGCAGTTGTTTGTTGCTAAGTGGATAGGAAATCAGTTTAAGGGATAAGTTTATAGGATAAAGTTTAAGTTTGTTATAAACGATAGTTTGGTAGAAAGATTTTTTAAAACAATTTTTATAAACAATTTTTTTTTCTATTTAACCCATAGATGGGACCCTAACAGGTACTACCACTCCGGGTCAGAGTAAACCTAGGAGCAATGGTGATAAAGGGTTGCTCCATATTCCCCAAACGTCCAGAACTTGAACCTCACCATCAAATAGAGTTTAACGTCATTCCCAGGACATGAAGACCCTCAGCTACAGCCCTCTGATAAAAAGGGTTAGGAGTTGCCATAAGGGCAATAGGTTTGGGGCAATCATATAGGTGTTAGGGCTTGACATGACCAGCCAATTGATTGGAGGGGGCCTCTCCAAACGCCCATCTAGCCTAAGTCATGGACTGCTCATCCACCAGGATTCCGTCCTTAAGCATCCCGGGTCCCCCCCAAAAAAATCACCATGAATAATGGTAGAAATTTTAAATGTTACCAAATCTTCTTACCAATTTAATGGCTTTTCTTCGCATTTCCCATTCATTCCATTCATAAGATTTGACAATATTTGATTCCATAAAATGAGTATCAGTTTGTGTCCCATTGTCACATTTAATAATTGTCTTCTGCAGACTGGCACGAACATCTTTTCCCTGGAAATAATTCAAGAAATCTTCAAATAAACAACAATGCAATGTTTATATTTATCAAAAACAGTCTAAAAAAAAAATGTCCCTAAATGCCAGTGTGCGGCCAGCCGAAAAAAAACCGACATTGACCAGCTCGGTGCAGATACTAGATGCTGTGCAGAGCAATGAATGATAGGGATGGTTGGCGTGAGATTGTCATGAATAATTGTGCTACTAGCATGATATGATAATGATGATGATGATGATGATGATGATGATGCAATGACTAACACAGAATAACAAGAAACAGTTTTTATTCATATAGTTAATTTCCTTTTTTTTTTTCGATAGAATGTTTAATTATAGGGCCAGTTTAACTTAGTCGGTAGAGCTTCCGGCTAGGAATCACAAGGTCCCTGGTTCGATACCGGCCTTTGCCAACTCAGCATATGAGTAGCACAAGGATCTGTGTGGTAAAATGACGAGCTGATGGTAGGTGTGGCAACTCCACCTCAGACGCTGAAATAATCTCCTTGGTCTAGCACTAGTGAAAAGGGGATAGACTTTAGGCCGCCTCGATGACATTTTCTTATTTAATGATATATATTTGATTGCCAGATGAAAGTTCCCCATGGAGGATGTCCTTTGGGATTCATCCATCATCAATCTGGTGGACATGGCCCAGCCAGAAGAGATGACGCTGTCTTAGTAGAGAGCACAAGCTGGGAAGCTGTGCTCTTACTAGGACTGCTGTGTTAATAATCCTGTCCCTCCAGGTGATGCCCAGTATACATATTGGTCATCACCAGCTGCAATTTAAGGATGTCTGCAAGTATGATCTCAAGTCCTTTAACACCAACCTTCAACCTCAAGTCCTTTAACACCAATTTGGCTTAGGACAGTATTCACTGATGGTAGGATCACTGTAGTAGACTATTCATGTTTGAAGTCACCCTGGTACAATACCATGAAGCAATGAGGTATAAGAGAAAGCAACAGAACACCAGTACACCATCAACATCTTCAGGATCAGCCTTCACATTCAACATCTGTGGTGGAAACTGTTTATCAAACATTAGTATTCACAGTCACACAAGGTACTGCACTAGAACGTAACTTCAGGGTACCAGAAATCTATGGTATTCTGAGACTGTGATACCGATGATGATATTTAATCATATTAAAAATTTGGAACAAAAAAAACAAAATCTCCACAAAAGTTGAAATTAATTTTTTTTTTTTTTCAATCCCAGTGATGACTGAATCTTATTATAATGGAGATTGTGTGTTTTTCTGTCTGTAACCAAAACTATGTTACTACTCAAGTCACAATTCCCTTAGTTATTTACATCACATTCTCTATGATTTTATTCTTATTTAAACCTCAATCATTAATAAAATTATTTTACATTATTAATACTGTTCACCATATCTACATACTAGGATATTTATCATGTACCCCACGTGTACGGGTTAGGCACAAGCCCCTATTAATATGGAATTACCTACAAACCAAAGCTCATGGGTGGCAGGTGCAAAAAATGCATTGATCCTGTCAGCATTCCCCCTCAAGGGGGCGCCTCAGGCACTGTGCAATAAACCCAGCCCTGTCCCTTTAAATCAAGGGGGCAGGTGTTGCCTGGGGGGATGGCCCTCTGGGATCAACGATGTTAGCTTGTATGTTCCAGCAGCCGAAGCCACTGGACCCCCCCACCCGGTCGAAACCAGAGTTAGATAGGTATTTGCCTCTCATCCTACTTATGAGGGTATGACACAAGGACATTTTTATGTGGGCCCACACATGAGCAGAAGCTATTGGGTGGTAGGCACAAAAAGGCGTTGATCCTGTCAGTATTCCCCCTCAAGGGGGTACCTCAGGTACTGCGCAATTAATCCAGCCCTGCTCCTTTAAATCAAGGGGACAGGTGTTGCCTGAGGGGAAGCCCCCTGGTATCAACAATGCTAACTTGTAAGGTCCAGTGGCCAAAGCTCATTGGTATATGCCTCATACCCTACTTGTATGGGCTGGACACAAGGCCTCATTTTAACATGGGCCCACCCACAAGCCGAAGCTCATGGGTGGGAAAGAACAAAAATTGTGTCAATCCCTTTGGCATTTCCCCTCAAGAGGGGCGCTTCAGGCGCTGGGCAATAAACCCAGCCCTGCCCCTTTAAATCAATGGGGCAGGCATTGCCTGGGTGGGATAGCCCCCTGGGATCGACGCTATTAACTTGTAAGGTCCAGCGGCCGAAGCTTGCTGGACCCCTGGTCGAAACCGGAAGTTCGATATGTTGGACATATCTAGATACTAATTACATGCAACTGTAATTATATATACAACAAAATAGCAATTTACAATGTGAACAGGAAGGTTAATTTGCATATTGATCTTAAATATTGGATTTTAATAAATATGTGCTTAGTATTATTGATTTCTAATTGTTGGGTTTTATCTTAATGAATATGAGCAAAAATCTTGAGGATAAATCTTTAAGAAAACAATATAACTGTAGTTTTATTATTTACTTCCTATTTTAACTAAATAGTTAAATTAGAAAAATTTAGCAATGAAATATTTTAAGATTATACCCCCCCCCTCTGTTTCAAATCTTTTATCTGCATTCTTATTTAGTTTCATTAGCCTTTCTAATTTAATATATTTTATTACATTAAAGCTTAAATACTTGCACCCTATGGAGGGTGTATATATTTGCTAGTAAAGAATAATTTTTCTTTAATTTTCCAGAATAACTGACAATGCAAAGAAATTGTGTCAGATGAGAAAGCTTGGATATTTCCCAAAGAATGAGTCTAATTAGGTGTGGTCCAATTTAGCCGTCTATGGGGAGATAAATCTGCGCACTCTTTTACAATCAGAAAATGTATCATTACAAAAAAGAACTATTCATATCTCGACTTCAAAAATTATCCTTCCAATTTTTTTTCAATCTCATAATGATAACTTAGATCAGGGATTACCAAACTTTTTTCACGGTGGGCCGAATAATTGAAAAAATAATGATCGCGGGTCACATTATTATTGTGTTCAATAGTTGCTAGCCAGAACAAAAGCTCTGAGAAATAGATGTAAAACAAAAATTATCTTTCCATGTTATATTCATGGATGAGTGGTGTAAGATGCACAAAAACAAATTGATATATCCGGGTTAAGGGATATATTCTGAAGTTGGTATTTGGTATATTATCGCAGTAGTAGCTGGTGCATCGAATAGCAATACGTCTTCCAAGCAGGCATGGTGTAGTCTAGCGAGTAAGATTAGGTGTAGGTGTAGGTGCAGGTATAGGGGTATTTACATGTGTCCCACTTTCACACGATATGGCACAAGGCCGTTTTATGTGGGCACCACCCACAAGCCAAGACTCATGGGTGGCAGGTAGAAAAATTGCGTCAATCCCGTCGGCATTCCCTCTCAAGGGGGGCGACTCAGGCGCTGGGCAATAAACCCAGCCCTGCCCCTTTAAATCGAGGGGGCAGGTATTGCCTGGGGAGACAGCCCCTGGGATCAATGCTATTAGCCAAATCAACCTGTCCAATGGCCGAAGCACACTAGGCTTAGGTATAGGTGCCTGTACCAACACAGTGTCGACTATTTATACATGACACTGTCCAATCAGATTATAGTCAGGGGGTACCAAGGTATTTACATATTCAGTACATCACAAATTTAACCAACATAGTTATTTTCAAAATATTATCAAAGAACGCAAGAAAGGTTTAGTGAGATTTGTGAAACTGAAATTTGTCTTTCAAGATATCATGAATGTTTGGTTTGGAATTGCTTACATGCACAAAATTTTGTAATCTACTTACAGTAGTCAAATCCATGAAGATTTAGTAAGCTTAACATGATATTTGAAATTTAAATGGTATCAGAACGTCTCACATTCCGTATGTTTTAACAAACAAATTCAAGTACCGTCAGCGGGCCTGATAAAATGCCTTCGTGAGCCGGAGAGGATAATAATAAGTGTTACACTGATGTACAAATAATTAGTGTTCATGTCATTCATTCATGTGTGTTATTCTTTGGTTGGTTGGTTGGTTGGATTTTATAGCATATCAACCCTTGTTGGGTTATTTTATGCCAAAGACATTTTATTTCATTCATTCTTGATGGGTACTCAATTTCTTTAAGCACATTTTTTAAAACTCATTTTTTTTCTGTTTAACCCATAGATAGGACCCAAACAGGTGCTACTACTCCGGGTCAGAGTGGACCTGGGAGTAATCTTGATGAAGGGGTACTCCACACTCCCCAGAGCTCCAGAACTGGAACTCCGCTACTAGATGCAGTTTAACATCATACCCAGAACACTAAGACCCTCAGCCACCACCTTCTTGTACAAATTCAATTGAAAAAAACATTTTTTTAAAGGGGGTGAAAATGCCTACATTAATTTGCTGACAAAAAGCAAAAAAACACAACTCAGAAAATATCTAAGTTGGGCCAGAAATTCACCTAATGCCTGCACGCTAAAACAGCGTAAATTAGAACAGGAGGCCGAGACAACAAAAGATCAAAGTTACCAAAATATGTTCAATGTGAAGGGGACTATTTTGAAGAAAATTAAAGTTTCATTTATTATTCATTTCTGTCTTGGTAAATAGAGCTTTTTTTAACAGATTTTGAACAAAGAATTTTCTTACCTGTGGAGTTATGGTGGAAAACTGACTATGAAGTTCTAAAAGTTGAATCAATTCTGGATGATATTTGGCAATTTCTCCAACACACGTGATAAACCTGTCAATGGAAATAATTGAATACTTTTAATTATGGCCATCTGGAATTAAAAAATATCACCAAGCACAAATATTTCAGTTTTAAAGAATATATATATGGGTAATTCCCTGTCAAATCATTCAGGCCATGTCACTCACCCCCTTCAATTTTTCTGAAATTTTGTCTAAGTGTGGATTATGATAAAGTTAGACAATCCCCAATATTTGAGCTTCCAATTCCAAAAATTGGCAGAGTTAGCTAGATTTTTAGCTCTCCAAATTTTTTTTGGGGGGAGGAAAAAAAAGGAACTTTTTGTAACTAATTTTTGTCTGTAAAATGAGTTCTAGAGCTTCCCAATTCCTAAAAATTGGTTTATAAAAGCATTTTGGCCCCAAAATTTCAAAGATTGTCTAATGTTAACATAGTCCACAGTTAGAAAAGAATTCAAAAAAATTGAAGGGGTTGGGTGACAATTCTTTTTTTCTGGATGATTTGACATAGAATTACCCATATATTAGATATAGCGATCCATGCCTTTCCTATGCATGCATTAACATTGCTTTCTGTGGATGAGATATTACTGCCTAGGTACTTAAATTGTTCTATCGAGTTTAGGAGTTTGCCATTAAGAGTTTAGATGTCTCTTTTGTTTAAAAAAAAAAAAGATCTTCGTTATAACAAGATAATATTTCCTTACTTTTCTGGATCTTTTGCAAACGCCAAAGCTGCTTCATTTGAAGCAAAAGTGTAATAACATTCCTTGTATTTGGCCACACCAATATTTGGATTACCAAGGAGAAGTAATCCCTGATAGACTGATAAAGTGACAGCACAAAAACCCTGAAATCAGTGAAATGAAGAAGAGAAATAAAAATCTGGGCGCTCTTCCAATATATGATCTACCAAAGGTTTGTGATCTACTATTGATCTACTATTCATGGCATGTAATCTACTAGGAAAAAAGAAGACAGGTGAGGGTTAGGGTTAGGGTTAGTTTAATGGGTAGTTAATGGGTAGATCACATATTGAAATGTAAACAACTCGGTAGATCACATATTGGATTAGAAATAATTCGGTAGATCACATATTGGAAGAGCACCAAAATCTGCAATAAAGTTTATGGATATCAAAATAGAATTCATCCTAATCTTTATTGTGAAATATATATACACAACGTTTTGGCTGTTGTAAGGGCTGGTTTGTCTCAGTCGGTAGAGCACTTGCCTACGAATCACAAGATTCCTGGTTCAATACCGTCCCTCGCCAACTCTTTGTGGTAAGTGAGGAGCTGATGGTAGGTGTGGCGTTCCATCTCAGATGCCAAAACAATCTCCTTGGTCTAGCACTAGTGAAAACGGGATAGACCCCCTTGCTGTCTGGCTGATACCGACATTGGGCCACCTCGTCAACTTTATTTATTTACTTACCCTGTGATGTACAATAAAGATGAGGACAATAGTCCGAAAAATCAAAATAATACATATCTAGCCTCATCTCAAAAATTTAAACAAATAATAACAAATCAGTACGGACCCAGTATAATACAACAATGGAGACGTGTGGTGTACTGGTTAGAGTCGTAGGAAATGGACTCATCGACCTGAGTTCAATTCCTGGACAAAGCTGTTTGCATTTCACATAGCGCTAATACCCTTTGGAAAGGTATGAACCCAATTTTCCCTTCACCTATGGGTAAATAGCAGGGCAGACTGGACTGTTTAACCATGGCTATTTAACCAGTCTAGGAGAAGGAAAACTCTGATTTCAAACTTGTTAAACTTCACTTAAGAAATTGACCTTGTGTTGCATCCTGCTGGTGTGGAGGGGTTGGTAAATATATATAATGCAACAATGGCCCCAATGGATAACAAGGGACACCTGAAGAAGGTTGGAAGGTACATCGGCCGAAACGTTGTGTATGTATATTTCACAATAAAGATGAGGACAACGGTCCAAAAAATGAAAATAATACATATCAAGCCTCATCTTAAAAATTCATGTAAATAAAATTCATCTAAGTCTAAATAATATTGATAATTCATTAAATCTCTAAAATCATTTTAATATTTCTTTTAAAAATGTTTATTTTTCACATAACAGATTAACCAGTTTATCTTATCCGATATTTTTGGTCTGTCTGTCTGTCTGTCTGTCTGTCTATTTGTCTGGGTATGCAATTGAAAAAAAAGCCCTAGTACAAAGGTCAAACAAAACTTTTCTTGGGTAAGATTTTACAAGAATCCAGTGGGGAAATATACAGAGTGTCCATAAAGTCCATGAGCAATTTAAGAAATTTATAACTTTGAAGTGCATACAGATTTTTCATTTATATGAATGTTATCATTTTACCAATCAAATATGATGATGATGATGAATGATGATGATGATGATGATGATGATCATCATCATCATCATCATCATCATCATCATCATTACTTTTATTATGAGGTTTTCACATCTGCTGTAGCCGGTGGTTTACTAGAGTGAGAGCAAGTCTCCTCCGGTCTCCAGGACTCTTCTGAGTATTCTAGCCAATCTTAACAGTGTGGTAGTTTAGATGGTCTTGATTCTTCCCTGATTTCCAATTCACCCAAATATTTTTCCAGAGCTTTGGGGACCAATCTAAGAGTACCATTGGTATGATTATTATTTACTCCTTTTGAGTTTTCACATCAGCATTAGCTGATGGTCTTTCACTGGAGTCTGAGTGACAGCAAGTCTCCTCAGGTCTCCAGGACTCTTCTGAGTATTCTGGCAGATTGCAGCAGTGCAGTGTTCTGAATGGTTTCAATCCTTCCTCTGATTTCCAAACTTTCCAAACCCTTTTCCAATCCTTTTTGGACTGTTCCAAGTGCACCAACTACAATTGGTATCACTTTCACTTTCATATTCCATAACTTTTTCAGTTTTCTGGCAAGGTCCAGATATTTGTCCATTTTTTTTCATTTTCCTTTAGCTTCACTCTGTGATCTGCTGGCACTGCAAAATCCACCAGTTGACAAGTTCTTTCTTTTTTGTTTATCAACGCTAGGTCTGGTCTTCTTGCTGGGATAAGGTGATCCGTTTTTATTTCAAAGTCCCAGAGAATCTTTATGCGTTTCATTCTCAAGAACAGATTCTGGTATATGCATATACCATTTTGTTGTATGGTCCAAATTTAATTTTTTGCATAATTCCCAGTGGATCACCTTCCCAACCCAGTCGTGTCTAGTTTTGTATTCTCGTTGTGATAGTTTGCTACATTCGCTGAGTATATGGTTTACAGTCTCAATTATAATTATTATTATTATTATTATTATTATTGTTGTTGTTGTAAAATCTAAACTTACCCTGTATTCCAATGTTAATCTATCAAAATGTGTTGTATTATCTGGAAATAACCAATGAACTTCTTTATATTGATTGATCACTGATTGGTCAATGTAACTTTCAATCTGCAACACAAAAAGAACAACAACAAAAAAAAGAAGATATTGAACAACTCAGAAAAAGAGATTAAATCTATTAATAATGGAGATTCGGTCTTTATTTGTCTGTAACCAAAACTACGTCACTGCTTACATCACAATTACAAAACTCGTTAATACATAGAATAAAGAACAATTAGTATTAATAAAATAAATAAAAGCTGTTCCTTATAATTCAAAGTTTGACTCCTTTCCATTGTAATAAATAAACTATATATTATTTAAGTAAATAAACTATATAAACTATGAAATTAATTAAAAAATTGTATTACTTAAATGGAAAAAATTATTTGCGAAATTTGTAATCAATTTTTAAAAATTATTTTTTACTCTCGCCCCTTTTTAAATAACAAGAAATGAACTAAAAGTTTACAAATAAATAAATACGATTTTGTGTAAAATTTATGTGTAAAATATTCAAAATAATTATTTAATTAATAATTGATGCACGCAACTTTTTATTTGAGGGAGACAGAACTAAGTCTCATTTTCAATTGTTTTATATTTTTTTACTCTTTTAATAAATTTGATGATTTTACTAATAAAATAGTAAAATAGATATTTTACTCATAAAAACCCTCTGACATTGAATTTTTAACTCCACCCCATTCAGGCAATATCTTTCAAAACAGAGAACTTTTTTTTCTTTTTTTTTGCTAGTATAAATAAAAGCTTCCTAAACAATAAATTCAAAATATTTATAATTTAATGTTATGCTTCCATTTTTTAAAAAGTCCGAAGTATGCTTTATAGGCTCATTTCACAAACAATGTTATATCTGATGAATAAGAGTGAAGTATCCACAAATATAGCAAAAAATACTTGGGTCGTTCACACATTGATGTCTCCTTGTAGCCAAACAAAACAAAATTGTTTCCATATTTTAAATCAGCAGATCAAAAATAGTAAAAAACATTTTTTTAAAACTCATGCAACTGAGATTTTCAAAAAATTTGTTGTTTGTTTATTGATTTTAATGGCATATCAACCCGTCTGGGGTTATGTCATGCCTAACGGTTAGGAAGTAATATATGTTGTGTATTTATATTTATACTTTTTTAGTAATTGGTTTTAAAAATGTATTAGCACCATTGGGGATCCTGTTGTATGGTATTGATTAGGTTCATGTCTATATTCTATGGTATAATTTTATTTCCCTCAAAAAGGACAAAATGTCCTCCATGTTGACATTTTCAAATAGATCTTTCATATTGTTTGCATTAAAATAATGGTTTCTAATGTGAGCAAAAAACCTGTATTCTATGAATAAGTGTTTAACAGTCAAAGGTGTTTAACATGTTTCACATTGTGGTTGTTGTTCTTGTTTGAGTATATAGGAGTGTGTAAGTCTTGTGTTACCAATGCATAATCAGGACACAATGACTTGTTCCTTTCTAGACTTTCTTAAAGTTGGTCTCCAGTTTCCCAAAGTGTGTTTGATTAAGAAGAGTTTATTGTGGATGTTGTAATTCAAGCATTGTTGCCATTTTGTATGGGTAAAATAATAATTATAAAACTTGTTATTTCTTGGGCGTAATTCTTTTGCACCATCTCTTATATTATTCCCTCGCATTTGGTCTTCTGCCCATTTTTGTTGTTTAATAATTTCCATATTCTTTTCACTGATTCATATTGATCTCTTTTTGTCTCTTTGATTTATTTCATTGATCTATGTGCAACTTTAAATTTATTTTTCTCAGGATTTTGTTCATGTTTCACAACAATCTTATTATAATGGAGATTCTGTAACTGTCACTCTGTAACTGAAACTATGTCACCACTGACATCATGATTTCCTTGGTTATTTAAGTTATAATCTCAACGATTATGAAAATAGCCATTATTTAATCTTAATTAGCATCTTATTTATTAATTATGTCTCTATTAAAGTTTAGCTGAGTTAGATTTGCTGTAAAACTGCCCATATTATTGATGCATTTAAAATCCTGAGATATATGTTATATATCTCTAAGAAATAAAGATTTACATAGTATATAGTGCAAATAATTTGCATAATGATTTTAATAAAACTGGGTTTAATACATAATTATTTGCTGTTACTGATTTCTAATACTATCATGTTATTCTCAGACATATTTAAAGCAATCTTATGCATAATTGTATATAAAAATCAATTAGAATAAAATTAAAATAAGTGTAATATTTTTATATTTGTTCTTATTTAGTTTTGTTAGTCTTTCTAAATTGATATAATATTTTATTACATTAAAACTTAAATACTTGCACCCAGAAGAAGTACATACATTTGCTAATATGTTATCAAGTGCCTGTTATTATGTCTATTTTTACTAAATTCCTTCCAACCAATTGTTATTCTTAGCCATTTTTTATTTTATTCTTAGGATCTTTCTCTAATTTTATCTTCTGTTTTAAGAAGATTAAATTCTTTAAGTTCTTCCAGATTTTAATCATTTATTTTTATCATTGTTTCCAGGACATTACAGTTAAACATTACTTTTTATTTTCTTACAGCCCCTCTTGTGTTAGACATGATAAAAATCTACAAAAAACATTATTCTTTATATAATTTTCCATCTTTTTAATTGTTATTATTTATATTGTATCCCACACCTTTTCATTTGAATTGATATAATCTTAAAATAACTTTAAAGTGTGAGAATTTTGAAGAAAGCAGAAAGCATGAAAGTTAAATCAACAAACATTCTTGTAGATATTTAATTAAAATACTACAAGTAACAATTTATATAGATATAAAATACATGAACATATACCCATCTATAAATCTACTCACATAGATATGAAGTGGACAAACAATGTGTTTGAAATGGCAAAGGCTGACAATTTTTGGAAGATTATGTGCTTAATTAAAGTCATACCTAATTTGTTAATTAATTAATTATAATTAAATGAATTAGGCGTGCATATCGGTTTAAATGTAAAGCGTAAACAAATTGAGAAAAAGTCAATCTCTGTATGTACATTTCAGCCTATTAGGCCTACCGATATGCACGCCTAATTCATTTAATTATAATTAATTAATTAACAAATTAGGTATGACTTTAATTAAGCACATAATCTTCCAAAAAAAACACATAGATATATAAGAGTAAGATAATATGAAAAACACACAGATGTTGTTCAAGTAAAGTTGTTTATTATGCTGATATTGCAATATTTCAATCTGTTAAAAATCTTCATTAGAGCATGATATGTTGTGTTGAAAAGAAGAAAACAATTTATGAAAATTATGACCGTTTTGTGATGGGATTAACTCATGATAAATAAACATGCTCTCATTTACACACTCCTCATAAGCGATATAGTTTATTGATGTACATCTACAAAAAATATTATTCTTTATATAATTTTCCATCTTTTTAAAATGTTATTATTTATATTGTATCCCACACTTTTTCATTTGAATTGATATAATCTTAAAATATCTTAAATCATATCTTATTTCTTAAAAATTGTAAATTATTGAATCAAAATTTCTTACTATATTTTTATGTGCAATGTCATTCCCTTTACACAGGTGAAAAACTTTCTTGATGTCTCACCGGTCTTTTTCACTTGGAGATTTTTATGGGGCATCGAGTGAGGATCAAATTCAAGATAAGTAATAATGGATCTGTGAGACAAACTTTTTTTATTGCCCCTCTACTCGGGTGATGCAGGGTAGCCGCTTCTAGTACACATATACAGGACAATTTTGTTAAGACTCAAACTTCTTTGTTTATTACTTGTACTGTTTTTGCTTTGTTTTTTTTTTATGTTACATTTCACTTAGAATTACATCCAACCAAATCTACAACAAATACCCCAGTATCAACAAACCCTTGGCCAAATTTATGGAATAAGACAACTTAGAAGACGTTCACTGTAACTGTCACTAAACTGACCAGTTATTTATATCTTATTTTGATATATTATAGTCAACACGGTAAGCAGTTGTCCCATTTCTTTCGGGGTTTCTATTTCTTTGAAAGGTATTTGCTGTTATCCTTTTATTGAATGTTATTTGTTTTTCCTTGTACAGTTTTACAGTGTTTATTAAAATAAACTTGATGACATCAGTAAGAAGCGTCAAACATTCCTTTTTTATGAAAACAATCGGCAGTAAAAGTGAAATGTGTCACCTGTACTGACCAGCGGTATAAACTCAAAAGAGTTTGTTTACGAGTTTCTCTTACCAATTTCCGGTTAGGGATTCATAGACCCCAGAGACTAATGGTCAGCACAAAATGAAATTAATAAAGCCACTAAACTACTCTAAATTAGATATTGTGGTTGTAGTTAATTTTATAATAAAATAACTATATAAAAATAAGATATAGATAACTGGTCACTTATTAGCAGTAAATAAACTAATAACAGATAAGATGCAAAATATTTCTTAAACAAACCAGATTAAAAAATCTTTAAAGAAAAAAAAAAAAATTGAGACAGGAAAAAATAAAAACTCAGAAATAAGTGAATAAAGTTGACTTACATGGTCAATTCTTTGCTGGTCTGATTTGACAGTACATTCCTTCAAAAGTTGACTTACGGTCTCTTCAGAAAAAATTTCTTTGTGCACCTGAATGGACATCAATTCATATTTACAATTAGTTCATCTATATTTATCAGGTAAGAAAAATTAATGCCTAATCTCAGTCTGTAGAGCATCTGCGTAGGAATCACAAGGTTCCGGGTTGGATACCGGTTCCCGGCAAACTGAGCACATGAGTAGTACAGATGGGATAATCTGATCTGTGTGATAAAGCGGGGAGCTGACGGTAAGTGTGGCGCTCCACCTCAGCAAAAACAACCTCCTTGGTTTAGCATTAGCAACAAGGGGGATAGACTCCCTTGCTGCCTGGTTGATATTGAGAATAGGTCACTCTGACAACTTCACTTTTTTTAGTATAACAACAATGAGCACGCACACACTCACACACAAACAAAACAAACAAAAAAACTTGCCAACATGCATCTAGACATATATGTGTCTGTTTTGGTATGTACATGTCGATTTACAACTCAGAAAAAAGATGTCATTGAGCATTAAAATCATGCATAGACTTTAATATGTTTATAATAAGGAAAAGTAGAAAAATTAGTTTTTGGTTTTTACTGATTAAATGATATCGAATTCTCGTATAAAATAACCCTTCAAGGCAAAAAGTCATTTGACAAAAGTTCTTTTGTGTGCAAGAGACTCAACACACCATTTTCAGTTGAGCTTGATGAATTAATTGTATTATTTAATCAGCCAGTGTGATTCCTGTTAAAAGTTAAAGACTTAGAATTGGATCCACTTTTACCAACATCAAAGGCATAAATAAATAAAGCCAAAATTTGTTTACCAAACACTCACAGCTTTACCACCAACAGCTTCATGATGCCGTTTGAGTCATAAGAACTTGCCTGGTGTTTGTGATTTCCAAAAAGCTGACACACAAGCCAATCCTTTTCTTCTGGGCCAACCAAAAACTCACTTTTGTAAGCAGACAACTTGGAGACCACTTCCCCCTTAAGAACTTTAATCTCTTTCCAATTTTACTACTCTTTTACCAACACATATATAAAGACATTTTTAATCCATACAAGAACTTGTCAATACATATATACATGCACGAGAACTTTACCATTCATTTTGTTGTATTTTTCTGACATAGATTATTGTTATAATTGACGATTTTTAACCTAATCTTGTTGTTTTGTTCTCCTTCCCTTAGCTATTGTCATTTCTTTCAAGTACTTTTGGGTTCGACATAATCATAATCATAATCACGGATATACTCAAGTTAATATTGCCTTTTGGATAATGGGGAATTGACTAAATATATTCCCGGTGCATATCGCATAAATGCGTCCTGGCCTCCTGCCCTAAAAAACACTAAGTAGTGCCTGCTGAAAATCTGACTCATGCTACTTATGAACTCAGTAGCTGTTTGAAGGCGTTTTGACCAAAAAGTTAATGCGATATGAAAGCCATATTTTACCCCCTCCCCCAGTCTTTTCCCAACAAGTAAATATAAATATTTTAACCCTCCCCCTCTTTAAAATATTTTTTAGCAGTCTGAAGGCGTTTTTATCAACAAATAACTTAATATGACCAAGTTTTGAAAATAAAAACAATCAAGTAGCATGGGTCGGATTTTCAGCAAGCACCGCTTAGCGTTTTTTAGGGCAGGAGGCCAGGATGTATTTATACGATATGCACCGTCTTCCCTCCCACCAAATATTTCAATATACATTTTGTTTGTAATCAGTTTTCTTTTAATGAATCAATCTTAATTGAATATGTTACATAATCTATGTGGTTGCATATTTGTCAATCCCTGTATTTCTAAAGGGATGGCCCTTTTCATATCATGGGTGGGACTTTCCATGGAATAGTACAGAAAGCCTGTGAAATACGTGAAGTCATGTGGGACCTGGTTGGGTCCTCAGTTTCAGTTTGACGTCGGGCAGAGAAGATGTACTCCCTTAACTGGAACTCACTGCATACACGCGCTATGTTTAGTTACATGAAATGTTTAGTTAAGTAAATAAAAGCTTAAGAAAATAACACAGTTTTGTGATTAATGAATGTAACAAGACTGATCTAGAAGAAGAAATGAGTTAAGTGCAGCCAAACCAAGACGAAGTCGAGATGTTAGAAGAGATGCTAGAAGAACTTAAGATATCAAATAGAAGTAAGTAAGTAAAGAAAGAGGTATGCAACAAATAGAATCTGTAAAATAAGATGGACTCACTTTGGAGAATGGAGATAGATTAGCTGTGATATTGCTGAGAACACTAAGAAGGACCATTTCATCTTGCAAACCACTCCACAATTGAGACAAATGGATGAATTGAGGCTGAAAGTAGAAAGAAAGATATGAAAAAAAGAAAAAAAAGAAAAAAGGATTTTATATGCAATGAAAAAAAAACAAACCCTGTGACAGTGAATCAGCCATTCATAGAATATAACTCCCCCCCCAAAGAGTATAACCCTCCCGCCCCCAAAAATCTATAAATAGATTAGATTTAAATTCTCACTTTAATTCCTAACTAGCCCCCCCCCCCCCGTAGGCTGGGGCATTAGAATACACCGACTGCACCTCTGCAGAGGGGTAAGGCTCCCCCAATGGGGCCACCTGTTGGCCTTGGATGATGACCCATGATGCTTAAGGATGGAACTCAGGTGGCTAAGGTGTCCATGACATGCAACACTCCACTTTGGCCCTCACTTGGGCTAGACAGACAGTCGGAGAGGCCCCCTACGATAAATAGGCTGGTCATGTCAAGCCCTAGCACCTATATGATTGCCCCAACCCTATTACCTTTATGGCAAGCCCTAACCCTTTTTATCATGTGGGTGCTAGAAGGTGTGGCTGAGAGTCTACATGTCCTGGGAATGACGTTAAACTCTATCTGATGGTGAGGTTCCAGTTCTAGAGATTTGGGGAATGTGGAGCACTTCATCACCATTGTTCCCTGGTCCACTCTGACCCGGAGTGGTAGTACCTGTTAGGGTCCCATCTATGAGTTTAATAGAAAAATGTGTTTATTAAAAAAAAAATGAGTATCCGTTAAGAATTAATTAATTTCAAAACTTTATCAGCATTAAATGACCTACTGAGGTTGATATGCAATCCACAATCCTGTCCTCACACATTGTGGGTCGTCACTCACAGCTAACTGGTGGCCCCATTAGGGCAGGGGGAGTACCCTACTGCAAAGGTGCAGTGGCATATTCTACTACCCCAACCGATTGGGCGGTTTTAGTTGGTTGGTTGGTTGGTTGGTAGGTTGGATTTTACAGCATGTCAACCCATTGGGTCATTTTATGCTGAAAACGTTTTTATTTTATTCATTCTTCATAAGTATTCAATTTTATTTTAACTCATTTTTTAAAAACATTTTTCTATTTAACTCTAACAACAGGTACTACCACTCCAGAGCAGTTTGGTTTCAAAATATTCTTTTTATTAAAGATTATAAATTACCCTCTTAAATAACCTTAAGAAAATGGACCAAAAAATATTTTATTGACGTAATTTTATTGATGTAATTCAATTTGTCATTAAAATGCTTTTTTTTCCCCTGTTGTAATATTTTAATATTTATTGTAATTATTTACATTAACTTAACAGCAAAACTTAAACTCTGGAAGACTCTTGAAAGACTTCCCTAATTTAATTTTAGAATTTCACATTGGCAAAAAAATTGAGGCTAATTGTTAATCAGCCAACACCTTGTGGATTAATTTACTTTTGATAATAAAAAAAAAAAGACAAATTAAAAATGAAAATTCAGCCCCAAACATGTAAATCTTTTGAGGTTAGAAATTAATTGATATAAGGTGGAGTCAGGTAAAGCACATTTGTTTTTAATTTATTATTTTGTAAGAATTATTTTATTTTTCATTTTCTGTGTAAATCATTTTGATACGCTTATCTTTGTTGTGAAAGCAAAATATCTTTTTAGTTTGCGTTTCAAGAAGATAATGTAATTAATAGGTACCACCAAAATAGGTCATGTGATCAGTTTAGTTCATATTGAAGGAAGAAACGTAAATACTTTTGAACTTTTTTTTTTTAAATCTTGCAAAAAAGAAATAACGAACATAAAAAAAAACAGTAAATTCAAAGATCAAATTATCCGATTGGGGAAAAAGTGGTCACCGTTATCTTGAAAAATAAGTAAAACAGTCCATTTTTTTACAACACGATCAGTTTCTTTATTGATATTTTTAGCAGAATTCTGTATTCATGGTTCTTTTACTAAAAAGCTCTCGCATCACACTTATAAAAATATTCTGATATAATTATTCAGACTCTTATCTTTATAGAAAAAAGTAAAAATCTTTTTTTGTCGGTTCATTTTTTCATATTTCATAAAATAAAGTAGAGAGGTAGACCTCATAAAAAAATATATTTCCCCCAATATATTTTAGGAAAAAACTATTTCAGACATATTTTCATCCAAAGATAAGTAATTATGGAAATTTTTGTTAAAATCGAACCTTTAATTGATTTTTCATAGAATTTTTTTTAAATCCTGTAGTCATAACTTGTTTTTGGCAACGTTAAATTGATTTAACAGTGCAAAAATGTAAACATTGTTTTTTGTTTAGAATTTTCATTATTTCTGTAAGCTGAAAATTTTTTTTAAAAATCATGAGTTTTTTTAATGTTTCTTGTTTGAATGGACAAAAAATTTTGAAGGTAATATTAACCTTTATGCAAGTTTCCTTGTGTTAAATATGGGGGGGGGGTAAATTTCACAGGGAAAATTGGTGGTACCTAGAAGGAAAACATGTAACAACATTGTTTTGATTTTCTTTGCAGAATACTTTTTTTTTAAGCAAAAACACCATCTACAGATTCATGAGCGGATCAATAAATCTTATAATCTAACACAGTAATTAGCTGCATTTTGATCTGGAATTTCCTTTATATATGTATATAACAACCCCTCAACAGGAGCAAGATGTGACACAATACATACACACACACATTCACACACATACACACAAAAAAACAAAAAACGTTCCATTCATTCTTCATTTCTATCTTGGTAAATACAGCTTTAAACTTGGTACTTTTTTGACACACCTTGTATTCTGAAAAACTTAATGAATGGAACTTTTTTTTTTCAGAATATAAAGTTTGTCAAAAAGTACAAAAAATCTTAATACTTTTTTTTACATACCTTGTATACTAGATAAAACCCTGGGATATATGGGAAAAGAATTTAAATTTATTAAGAGCCAAGATCTTGGCTGGGTTGGCAGGTTATGAAACTTAACATACAAATCTGTTTCAAACTCTCAAATCTCTCTCTCTACTCTCATTGAGAAAATGACATATATAATGAGGAGGTAATCAAGATATACATAGAGAGAGGGAAAGTGATAGGCAGAATGTAAAATAAGAGACGGGTCAGTTTTTACTTCATTGCAAATTACAACTAATTAGAACCAATTAAGACAGAATTTTTTTCAAACATTACTCAATCCTAAAAGTAAGGAATAATTTAATATAACTTTTGTGTCATTAAACTAAACAGTAAAAAAGCCTTTAGGAGACAAACATTGATTCACTCAGCTTTAGTATCTTAATAGATAATAGATATATATGTGTGTGTATGTATGTATATATGTAGCATGAAGATTTAATATGGTTTTCCATATGGGCTTTTAAATTTAAACAATTTATATAGAGATGAAATACATGAACATATATACCCATCTATAAATCTACACACATAAACATACATGTCCTCACACACTTATAAGCTATACTGTGATATACACACACATAAGCTGTATAGCGTATTAATGTACATGTGCCCACAACACAAACACAGACACACACACACACACACACACACACACACATATATATATATATATTTATTTATTTATTTAAGTCACCAATACAAAGTTCGTCATGTTGACATAACGTCTCTGATGATGGATAAACATCCGAAACCATTGGTAAGATGAACTTTGTATTGGTGACTTAAATAAATAAATAAATACAGTTCTTAAAGAAATAATTGAGCACTTTATAATCATTTCTCCAATAATAATAACAAAAAATGAACTATACATATATATATATATATATATATATATATATATATATATACACATATATATATATATATCAGTCATCCACAGACACGTGTTTCGAGGTTTACTTCTCATCAGTGCGGCCCGACTTTTTAACAACTACCTCTAGTCGGGATCGAAACCAGACAGAATTTTCGTCTGCCAAGTCCCTTACCCTTGCGGCTATTTGTGGCTGTCAATCTGAAGTGAACAATTAACTGATACATCCCTACGCGGGATTTTTTTACAATCACCAGAGAACTCAAGAACTGTAAACAGCGTACAGACGAGTAACAGCTTTACGCCAAATGGTGAAATTTCAATTAATGTCCCTATATATATATATATATATATATATATATATATTATATATATATAAGTAGCATGAAGATTTAATAGGGTTTTTTATATGGCCTTTTAAATTTAAACAGTTTACATAGATATAAAATACATATTCATTTAGGTAGGTCGATTTTCAACTTTTTTTAAATATCAAAATGATTCAATCAGGGAAATTTGAGTATTGGTATGATAAATACTGACACCAAAAAGTAGATTTCTAACTTGCACCAATTTTCGAGCATTTAATTTTAAAGATCGTCTGATATGAAGCCCCTCCAAACTCCTTGTTTTTGATACATTTACATATGAAATTGCTTAAAAATCTATAAATTTACACATAGGCACATACTTACTTACTTACTTACTTACACTGTATAGCTTATGAGTGAGATAAACACACTCACTTCTGTAATGTGTTGTACATTGTTATCTATATGTATATGTATATGTATGTATACTTATTACCTTGTTGATTTCATATCTTTGAAACTAATACATTTGTAGCTTTTTATCATGAAAGTCTAATTAACTTGTCTTGATTAGTTAATTGACTTTAGGTAAATGTTTTCAGCTTTTATGCTTGTAAGTAAAAATCCTTCAAAAGCAAATCTCTTACGAATGCAAATAAAAATCTCATTTCTTAACAATTTAATTATGAAAAAAATGTCGCAGGTCAGCTTTTTATCCGTCTTATGCTTTTTAATATCTACACCAAAATTGTCAATATCATGCAAAAAGTAACCCCTTAAAACAATGCCCAACAATGCTAACATATCAATAAAACTGTTAACTACAAAAGTATAAATATAGATATACAATGTATATTGTTTCCTAACCTCTAGGCATGAAATAACCCCAGATGGGTTGGTATTCCATTAACATCCATCAACCAACCAATCCATGGATTTAGCACTCAGAAGCAATCAGCTCTGCACGGATTCTGGATGCTGTGCAAAGGATATCCCGGGGCAATGACAGATAGGGATGGTTGGTGAGAGATTGTCATGGATATCTGTGCTGCCAGGTAGGAAACTGCTCATGGGCACGCCAATGTCGGACACCCAGCAAGAACCAGAATCAATCAGCTCTGCATGGATTCTAGATGTTGTACAAAGGACCTCCCGGGGTAATGACAGATAGGGGTGGTGGGTGAGAGATTGTCATGGATATCCGTGCTGCCAGCATGACATGATGATGATGATGATGAACTTGTCTGTAACTGATTTAATGGTTGCAAAATAAAATTCCAATTCTTTTGGCCAGCATTTGAACGAGTTCTAAATGTTATATACCCGTTCAATACATCGGGTAGATAAAGGGTGAGAGAGAGAGAGAGTTGAGGAGATGATGAGAGGATGATAGATTTACTTAAATACTTTTCATCCCTTCAAACGTTCAGACGTGGTCGCCTCATCAAATCGACTTCACAAGAAACATACACCACATAAACAATTTCATTGTATTAACAACTATCATTAAGATTCTTCAAAATATGCAATTTTAATATTCATCAATATTGATATAAGATATAGATATTAAGATACTAATAATATTAATAGTAAAATTAATATATACAATTTTAATATTCTACAATATTGATATTAAGATACTAATAATATTAATAGTAAGATTAATATATACATCGGGTATATAAAGGGTGAGAGAGAGAGTTGAGGAGATGGTGAGGGGATGATAGATTTACTTACTTACTTTGTCACCATACAAAAGATCTTTTGGGATGCGGCTATTTTCCATCCTCCTGACATGCCCAAGCCAAGCTTAAAAGTTGAGACATGTGGATATGCCACATTGACACAAACACATGGGAGGTAGCTGCAGAAAATCAAGTGGCCTGGCACCTTAATATTAAGCAAGGCATGAAGAGGAATGAGGTGGAGTAGAGAGTAGCCTCGACAGCAAAGTGAGCCAGAAAGAGGGAGGAAAAACAGCAGCCCCAGAAAGCATTACAGTTTGTGTGCTGACAGTGCACCAAAGACTGTCACTCAGGGATTGGCCTGCACAGCAACTTGCGCAGATGCAGATACTTTATCTATCTATTTATTTTGTGGACACTATGCCATCGTCGTTAGTGGATGCAAAGGTGCCAACAACTTCATCGCTCATCATCATTTGCAGATGTTGATTCTCACTCTGGTGGGTTCTGCTGTTGGACTTTCTTTCGGGGTTGAATTATTCTCTGTTCGGGCTGGGTTTCTGCTCATTTCTTATGGATCAATTAATACACCAGACTTTGTTATTTTCTTTATAGCTTTTATCAAAACAAACCTAGCCCAAAACTGTACGGTGAGAGGCAACATTTCAGAGTGACCGGACCTCTGCATCCGCTCACACTGACTTTCTGGTTGCAACTAACTAAAAACTGTCACATGCTTCTACTGGTGCATTTCTGGAAAGGGTTAAGTAAAGATTACCACATGCCAATAATGCTAACGGTAACGGTTATGGTAATTTTCAATTCAAACCCCTCAGATTTTGAATCTTCAATGATTCAATTCAAATATATCTAGATACAGTACTTACACAATTCATAGGATACCCATGAATTATGTAACACTAGAAGTGGCTACCCGGTGTTGCCTGGGTAGAGGGGGGATTTTTTAAAAGTTAGTCTCGCAGATCCATTGATTTTTTTTGGTCTTTAATGATTAATTTGTTTTATGTTTTAATCATGAATGCAACCAATGGCTTTCCTTTCTCTTGCTATTCAATTTCTAATTTTTAAATATCTTTATGAATATAAATCAAATCATCATTATTTTCGCACAAAAAGCAAGCTTTGGTGATAGTGAATGTGTATATATATATATAAAAGTCATCGGGTGGCCTAAAGTCAGTATCAGCCAAACAGTGAGGGAGTCTATTATATAAGTAATATCTTCATTATTTTTGCACAAAAAGCAAGCTTTGGTGATAGTGAATGTGTATATATATATATATATATATATATATATATATATATGTCATCGGGTGGCCTAAAGTCAGTATCAGCCAAACAGCGAGGGAGTCTATTCCCTTTTCATTAGCGCTAGACCAAGGAGATTGTTTTTACATCTGAGATGGAATGCCACACCTACCATCAGCTCCTTACTTTACCACACAGATCCCTGTGCTACTCCTACGCTGAGTTGGCAAGGGCTGGTATTGAACTAGGAACCTTGTGGTTGTCGTTAATTGTTTTATTTTCGTAGTTTCTCACAGACATACATACATACACACAACTGTCCTTTACATATTTATAGATCGATTAATCTGGTCTCTTCTCTACTCTCTTTTACTTACACAATTCATAGGCTACTAATGAATTATGTAACACTAGAAGTGGCTACCAGGTTTTGTAATATTTTCATTATTTTTACATTAAAAGCAAGCTCTGGTGATAGTGAATGTATACATATATATATACTTTGTCGTTAATTGTTTTATTTTTGTAGTTTCCCCTGGACATACAAGATGTGTCAAAAAAGTATCAAGATTTTTTGTACTTTTTGACACACCTTGTATTCTGAAAAAACAACATTTCATTAATTTTTTTCAGAATACAAGGTATGTCATAAAATAAAAAGTTTAAAGCTGTATTTACCAAGATAGAAACGAAGAATGAATGGAACTTTTTTTTTTTTCAGAATATAAGGTGTGTCAAAAAGTACAAAAAATCTCGATACTTTTTTGATACACCTTGTACATACATACACACAACAGTCTTTTATATATGTATAGATTATTATAGTCCCTTCTCCGCACTCTTTTACTTACATAGACTTGAGCTGTAGGAACGGCTGCCTTAGCTTGGACTGTGTTTTGCAGTTGATCCAGGCGACATTTTAACTGTGCCTGGTAAGCTTCAACCAACCGAGCACAGCTAATGACGTCATTCTAAAATAAACATAAAATAAACGCATTATTTTAAAAGTCCGGCCAGGAAATCAAGAAAACATTTTTTTTCCCCTAAGAAAAGATAAATAAAAAAATACAATGCATAATATAATACGGGCATAAACCAATGAAATCAACACCCTATTTTTGTATGAGAGGTGTAGAGGATTATGAGAATGTGTTCAATAATATTAGGAATGACGAATAAAAAATATGACACAGTTAGGCAGAGAATACGGAGAAATGATAAAACAAATGCATACAATTATAAAATAACAAATAAATTTATTCAAAGAATAAATTTGCGATAATCAACAAAATGTGAATGTACAAAAGAGATAGAATGTGCATATATGACGGGGAAAGGTTTTCTAAGAAATGTGTAATGTAAAATGTAAAAGTTTGTATGTTAAGTTTGGAAAAGTTTGTTTAGATGTGGACAGAAATGAGAATCAAGTTTGTATATATGACCTGCTGAAACAGATTCTTGATGTAGGTAGAACGAAGTGGTAAGAATACTGGTAGTAGTAGTAATTGTGTTGAGGCGGTGGAATCGTTCGTTCAAACACCTGTTTCTTGGTTGTTGTTCTATCTGGCAGCGAGACGAGATCTGTGTGTTTGTTTGTGGTCATCAGATGTGTCTGGTTTGAACGTGAGATGAAGTCTGTCTGTTTGTTGATTTCTTCTCCATTTTTTATAATTAGAAGATAGGATCGAAAAGTAATTAATTTTTGGCGCAAACGCGCGACATAGTTGAGAGCAATGCTAACCTATCCAATCGATTCCGAAACATTTGTTTTAATCACTTTTCCTTAAATTTAGGAAAAGGATTTGTGTTTGTGTGTTTGCTTTAATCACTTTTCCTTAAGTTTGGGAAAAGGATTGTGTTGTGTGTTTGTTTTAATTTCTTTTCTTTAAGTTTGGGAAAAGAAATGTGTACTTGTATTTATTTAAAAATATAGAATTGTATTCTATAGAGGGAGTTAAAAAAACGTTTTTCACCCTCATTTTCCATAAGAAAAAGGGTATAAATCAATAATATATTAAAGAATTAATTTAAAAAGGATTTAAAAATAGTGAAAACAAATTAATAAAGAATAAAACATAATAAAAAGCAAATAAAAGACAAATAAAAGAAAACAATACAAACATGAATAATGATAAAAACCAGCAAGACATGTGGATATACCACAGTATGATAATTTAATCATTACAATGTTTGATATTTAGTATTATTTGGATTAATCGGACTATTGTCCTCATCTTTATTGTTATCTGTACAATATTTTGGCCGATGTGCCCTCTGGCCTTTTTCAGGTATTTCTTGTCAAACTTGGAGCCTTCACGAACTCGGGAACCTTCTTTATGAACTCGGAACCTTCTTGTTATAATCAGGAACCTTCTAGTCATAATCAGGAGCCATCATGAAACTTTGAACCCAACTCTTTATTCAATCCACGGGGGTATCCTGTTCTCATTCCGCTAAACATAGTTGGGGTACAGGTGTTAAGCTGTGTTATTCTATGTTACTGTCACCCTTGACCAGGATTGAACCTACAGCCTAGAGATAACTGTCACTTAGAACTGATACATACATACATATATATATATATATATATATATATATATATATACATATATATTATGCACATATATATATATACATATATATTATTTATAAAATGATTAAAAATAAAACATAATAAAAATGTCTAAAAAAGTAAATAAAAGACAAATAAAAGAAAAAAAGACAAACAAGAAGAATGATAAAAATAAACAACTTATAAACAAGAATATATAAAGAATACAAGGATAATAAAAACAAATATATAGACAAATAGAAAATATATATGGGCATGCATCCATATGATTATATATATATATATTTATATACATATGCATATATATATATATATATATATATATATATATATATATATACACATATATATATATATATATATACAAATATATACACTCACATACATATATTATATATACAAATATATATATATATGTCTGTATATAAAAACTCATACACACATATATACACATATAGATGTATGAGTCATATTTTTGCTACTAGATTATTATGAACTAATTTATCTATATCATAACTCACAGTCACTGATGTAAAAGACTTAAAACTTTCTTTTTTTTTATGCAAATTCAAATGAAATGACCAACATTTTATGAATGTAATGGAATGCTTATAAAACTGATAACAGGAAAAGGAAAAAAAGAAGACTTGAAATCTTGATAATTATTCAACTACATTTTGGAAGTCACAAAAAAGGAAAGGAATATATAAAAAATTATATGATGAAATTAAGGAAGAAAAAGAATACAGAAAGAATAGAAAGAAAGAAAGAGTCAGGGTAATTCCATGTCAAATCATCCAGGCTATGTCGCCCACCCCATTCAATTTTTCTTAAATTTTATCCAGGTTTGGATTATGTTAAAGTTAGACAATCCCCAAAATTTGAGCTTCCAATTCCAAAAATTGGTGGAGTTATGTCGATTTTTAGGTCTCCAAATTTGAGGCGGTGGGGTCGCAAAAAATGGTGGCTTTTTGTAATCTATTTGTGTCTGTACAATGAGTTCTAGAACTTCCCTATTCGTAAGAATTGGTTCATAAAAGTATTTTTGCCCAAAGAATTAAAAAAGGTTAACCAATTTCAAGTTATTGATGATTTTTTGATTTTTTCTTAGCAGGTTCACTATCCCAATGTGGCACTGCATCTGTAGCAAAAACATTTTTTATTATTATTTCATATATTTGTACCAAAAAGATAATTTGGTTGGTATTTGCTCAGAAATGAAGCTACAACATTTTGTAAAAATTTGTAAAAATTTGCAATTCAATTTTTCTGAAATCTTGTCCAGATGTGGACTATGTTAAAGTTAAACAATCCCAAAATTTGAACTTCCAATTCCAAAAATTAACGGAGTTATGTCGATTTTTATCTCTCCAAATTTGGGTGGGGGTCGCAAAAAATGGTGACTTTTTGTAATCTATTTTTGTCTGTACAAATTTTGTTTTACAGCATATTAACCTCTGAAGGTCATTTAATTAAAGTTTTGAAATAAATTTTACCGATAGTTTGGTAGAAAACAAATGTATATATATATATATATATATATATATATATATTGAACTATTGTTCAATTACTCATATTTTCGAGTACAATCCCACTTCTTTTAGGAAATGTAAAATCCTGGTTGGTCTTATTTTTGTGAAAAGTTTTTTTCAAATTATTTGCTTGGTAGTATTTTGTTCGCACAAGATCAAAGTCTACACACTCTAGCAGTATATATTTCATTGTAAATCTCTCTTGACATGTGGTGCATATTGGAGATTCTGTGCCTTCTAGTAAATGACGGGTGATGTAGGTGTGGCCAATGTGAAGGCGGGTTAGTACAACATGTTCTCTTCTATTTTTGTTTGTATTTTGTAGTTCCATTCTCCAATATATAATATAATATATGATAATGAAAGGCAGATCTTAACGGAAATCTGATCTTACTGATAAGATAAAGCAATAATTCTTCCAAGCTGTAGTCGTGTCAGTGCTACTATACAGCTGCACCACTTAGACTCTAACAAAGTGCTTAGAGAAAAAGATAAATGGGAACTACACAAGAACACTACATGTCACTAATATGTTCACTTTCAGACTAATACCCTTGGAAAAGGTATGAATCTCCTCATCCTCCTAGCTAAGGGTTAAATAGTACCATTACTGATCTTCTACCAGGATGGCTTTGGTATTGTGTTAGTATAGCATTTAATTCTAGGATAACAGCAACAAATAAATGAATTAAAACTTAGTTTAATTCTAACAATTTATTAATGAGCAAATAAGACAATGAGTAACAATATAAAGTCCTTCCTGTGTATAAAGTTGAGTTTAAGGGACTTATCGGTGTACAGGTGAAGATATCTGGTATATTAGGGTGGTTTCTTGGAGAGGATTTAAAGTCACTGCCTCGTGGGAACTGGTCCAGGGTCTGTCTGTGGTGATTTTGTTATTTTGCACCAAAACTTCTGGGCTCATCACGTGATTGGTATATCTAATCACAGAAAGCCTCTTCCTCATTTAACTCTATACACAGAAATTACCCTTTTACTGACCCAACATTGGCATTAAATAACCCATGAAGGTTGATATGCCATTAGATAAAGAAACCAAACCATTAGTTAAACAAAGCCATAAAAGTTAATGTATAATGTATGCAAAAAAAAAAAAGAATATTTAGGACAAAAAGAGAAAATCGCTGCCTTAACTGACCAGAATTATTCTCAGGTAGACTTCCAATTGTCGTACATTGAATTGAGATTGCTTTAATAACTCTAATGTCTCAGCATGGACAAGTCTGCTCTTGTTCACCAAGATATTCTCGAGAATTGCTGAAGAAGAAAAAAAACAAAAATCACAGATAGATAAAAAAATTTTAAAAAAAACAAAAAAACATGAGATTAATTTATTAATGATGGAGATTAGGTCTCTATTTGTCTGTAACCGAAACTACGTCACTGCTTATATCACATTACCCAAAATCGTCATAAGACAGAATAAATACACTCAAAATTTGAGCATGAAACCTTAGACGATCCTCATTGTTTTTTAAATCAAGTCTTAATAAAAAAAACATGCCCGGTATTATATATTTATATATATAGTTTGTTTTATTTTAATATATATTTAAAGTCATCAGAAAGTTTCCATTTCAAATTGTTTTATTTTTTTACTTTTATGGTACAAAGTCTCTGGCATTGAATTTTAATTCCAACCCACTCAGGCAATATTTTTCAAAAATTAATTTTTACACAGCCTGGAGGGAGTTTTTTGTTGTTTTTGTTTTTGCTAGTTTCTATCACAAAATAAATTGAAATATCCAATTTCTAAAACGGTTATGTTCACAATTCTATGGACCTCATAAATATGTGAATTTGCTGAATCAAATCAGCCAAAGAGAAAAACATAAAAGAATAGAAATTGAAAACAATTGTTACATAATTTGTGGATAGCCTAAAAATTTTCTGTAAGTGTAAGTAAAAGTAAAGTCGTCGGGGTGGTCTAAAGTTTGTATCAACCAGACGGCGAGGGAGTCTATCCCCTTTTCACTAGCGCTAGACCAAGGAGATTGTTTTTAGCGTCTGGGTGGAGCGCCACACCTACCATCAGCTTCTCACTTTACCACACAGATCCCTGTACTACTCATATGCTGAGTTTGGGTTATAAGCGGAAACCTGCAGAAATTTATATTTCTCACTTCATTCAACTGTTCGTTCATTCAGTAAATATCTACTCCATATCAATCCTCCTGTACCATGGTCGATAAGAATAAAAATAGATATTGTTGAGTTAAAAATCCATTTAACAGTTTTGTATAATTATTTTATTTACTAACATTCTAGGTTATAAGAATACTAATTTTAGTTGGTGGGGTTGGAACTGTCACCTAACATTAGCTAAAATATCAAGAAGAGTCCTGGAGATTTGCTGTCACTTGACCTTAACTGAAAGCTAATAGCTGAAATGGACAAAAGAGAAATTCCGACAGAAAAGATTTGTTCAACATGATTTAATATTTGTAATAATAAGATCACATTGAGTCACAAAAAAATTTGAAATTAGTGTAGTGAAGCATTTGGTTGAATTAATTTTATGTGCACTTTGAAATCAGATGAATATTTTATCAGACAAAACAGATTTTCAGATATAAAAAACGTAAAGTTAGTAGAGTGGCCTACTGTCAGTATCAGTCACACAGCGAGGGAGTCTATCCCCTTTCCACTAGCGCTAGACCAAGGAGAGTTTTTTGGCTGAGGTGGAGCGCCACACCTACCGTCAGCTCCCCACTTTACTGCACAGATCAAATTACCCAATCTGTGCTAAGTTAGCAAGGACCAGTACCGAACCCGGAACCTTGCGATTCCTAGGCAGGTGCTTTACCAACTGAGCTAAACCGGCCCCTTCTCAGATATAATTAAGGCTTGTAGCATGGTAAGGGTAAATCAAAGCCAAACTTTATTTTCACGATGCAAGTATCATTGGGCAAGAGAAAACTTTTCTCATTCCCCTTCGTCAGAGGAGAGTCCCTGTGGTGTAGTGGCTAACTTGCTGAACAGTTACATCATAGTAAGTGAATTTGAATTCCATTCACGCTATAAGGATGGTTTAAAGTTCAACATATTTTGGATACAAATAACTCCGACGAAGGTTAATAGACAAACATTTAATATACACAGCACATGGATAACAATTGGTACAACGTTCATGGTAAAGAGTACATATAAAAAGGGGTACACAAATAAAGATAAGACATATTCATGAATGATACAGATATACATATATGAGTACAGACATGAGACTAGGAATAGTCCATGCTGTGAGGACTTACAGTAATGTCAGGGGGGCGGAGCCCCAACGAGAGGGTTTAGATAGAATCTACCCCATGTGGCTCGTAGTTGCTGAAACAGGAAAAGAGAGCGAAAGTGTTTGAAACCGGCGCTTAAATACTATGGTGCCCTAGCGGGCATCATCAAACTAAAAGGGGCAGACAACTCCACCAGGCGAATACAAACTAATGCTACAACGCTATTACATTCACTTTTGAATGCATCCCCTAATCCCCCAAGCTATGAGATAAATAGTAACCCTACTGTTCTTCTACAAGGATGGATTTGGCATTAAATAACCCTTGCTTTATCTTATCAGAGTGATCTGATTTCCATATGATCAATAATGTCTATACCAGTCCATGCCTTCTGTAAATGAGATATTACTACCTAGTATGTAAATTAATTTTAGAGGCTTACCATCCAATGTGGAGAAAATACACAAACTTTGTCTGGACTAACAATAATCATGGTAGTGTGTTGACAATATGGTAGTGTCAGAGCTATGCTGTCCAGAAGTCAAGTTCCTGGTAGGGCCTCTCAAGACGGATTGGTCTGTCACCCAGTGGTATTAGGGCCACTACCCGGCTAAAGGGGTCTGATGAAAATCCAAAGGGCTTCTTCATTATAGTCAGGAATCAATGGCTTTTGGCGTACATGTCACTGCGTCTGTGGAAAATTTGTGGCAAACAAGGACATCTCCTCATCACTGGAATAATGTTTGCCACTCGAACCCTCTTTCATTGGGCTGAAGAGAGGCAAACATTATTCCAATGACGAGGAAGTGAAATCTGTAGTGAAGAAGTGGCTCAAAGAACAGTCAACAGAATTTTACGGGGCAGGAATACATGCTCTCATTCAAAGGTGGAACATTGCTATTGAGAGAAATGATGACTATGTAGAGAAGTAGGGATGTGATCCACAGAGGACCAGCTTCATTTTGATGTATGATCCATGATCCTGTGTTGGTAATTATACATGTCCTAAACAAAATGGTGTAATTTATGAGGAAGTGCATCCCGGTCTCCTGCCTCAAAAATTGCTACCCGGTGACTATCAAAATAACAACCCTAGCTCGTCGTAATTCTTGTTTATTTATCGTAATTTGTTGTAATTCTTGTTTAGATATGAAGATGGATATATAGTTTGGAATAGACTGAGATAGATAGATAGATAAACAAACAAAATATATAGATAGATATGAACAAATGGAGATAGATATTTTCGACAAGTAAATGTATTGGGGGGGGGCGCGTCTTTTTTGTCATAATTCTTGTTTATTTAAACTAAAAACAAGACATTAAACAAACATAAATAAAAAAAATCTTAATATTTAAAGTAATATAGATAAATATGAACAAATTGAGATAGATAGATAGATATGAAGATGGATAGTTTTAAATAGACTGAGCTGGATTGTTATTCTCATAGTCACCGGGTAGCAATTTTAGAGGCAAGGAGACCGGGATGCACTTCCTCATAAATTACCCAAAATGGCATTACTTTTTGACTCTTATTTCATTACCAAATATCAGTTAATGTGGAGGGCGCATATTCTTGCTAGTCAAGTAAATAATCATTGATGGTTTTTTTTAATTTTTCTTTCTTTTTTTTGTTTGTTTTTTTTGTTTACTTAATGAAAGATTTTTTTAAAAAGATATTGAAAATTTCAAAGAAAGAAATAATGAAAGATTTTGACACTTGAGTTGTGAGAGAAAAACTGGCGGATCAGAAGGAAAAATAATTTAAGTGTGAATTATTTGTAAAGAAAAAACTAATCCACCCACCAAAGTTGTTTTGTTCAGATTAAATTCCTTTTGCTATGAAGGAAATGGTGGTATGTAAACAGGCTTCACATGCAGATGGGTGTGTCCAACAATTTGTAAACATATATATATACACACACACACATACACACACACACACACACACATACATATATATATATATATATACACACAGACACATACACACACACACATATATATATATATGCATACATGCATATACATAATTTGTATGTGTGCATATGTAATATTTGTAAATGTTGATATTTAGACAAGCTTATGTAAGTGACTGCATGTAAACAGAACATTTTATGTAGTTTTATATTTGCACACACACATACACACACACACACACACACATATATATATATACATATATATACAGACACACACTCACAAACACACACTGGTATTTGGTGTAGTGCATAGATTAACACACACACACACACACATACATATATATGCACACACATATATATGTATACATATATATATATGCATACATATATATATATATATGTATGCATGCACATACATATTTGTATGTGTGTATGCATTTAAAAAATACATACCACAGTTAATGTAAATATTTAGACATGCTTGTGTAAGTGACTGCATTTAAACAGAAAATTTTATGTTGTTTTATATTCGAACACATACATATACACACATACATACATATATATATATATATATATACAGATGTAAGTTGAAAATGGAAATGAATCCGACGATATGTTGAAAGGATAAATAAATAAAGGAAAGAAAATGTTTTGAATATCAAACATTTTGATATTTTAAATATCAAACATTTTACCCTGATGAAGGCTGTTTTTCTTTGTATACTTAAATATTTTATAATTTTCTATTATTATTATTTTATTTTATATTTAAAATAATAATAAATAGAATACATGTGTACATGAACAAACTCCTGGCCGAAACACATGTTGGTAACTGAAATTAAATCAATTTTATCCATTCAACATTTGGTTGGTTGGTTTTGTTGGTGGTTGGATTTTACAGCATATCAACCTGTGGTGGGTTATTTTATGCCAAAGACGTTTTGTTTATTATTGATCGGTATTCATTTTTTTCAACTCATTTTTTTTCTCTATTTAACCCATAGATGGGACCCTAACAGATACTACCACTCCGGGTCAGAGTGAACATGGGATTTATGGTGATGAAGTCTGGCTGGTTGGTTGGTTAGTTGGAATTTTACGGCATGTCAATTCTTTGGATTATTTTATGCCAAAGATATTTTGTTTTATTCATTCTTGATGGGCATTCAATTTTTTCTTTTTCAAACAGTTTTTTTATCTCATTTTTTTCAATTTAACCCATAGATGGGACCCTAACATATATTACCACTCCAGGTCAGAGTGGACCTGGGATTAATGGCGATGAAGCAGTACTTATTCCCCAGAGCTCCAGAATTGGAACTTCACCATCAGATAGAGTTTAACGTCATACCCAGGACACTAAGACCCTCAGCTACAGCCTTCTAGCACCCATATCATAAAAAGGATTGGGGTTTGTCATAAGATCAGTAGGGTTGGGACAATCATATAGGTGCTAGGGCTTGACATGACCAGCTAATTGATTGGAGGGGGCCTCTCCGACCGCCCACCTATCCTAAGTAAGGGCAAAAGTGGATTGTTGGATGTCATGGACAGCTCAGTCAATAGAATTCCATCATTAAGCATCACAGGTCATCATCAACAGCCATGAGGCAGCCCCATGGGGGGGGGGTCTTATACCTTTACAGGGGTGCAGTCGGTGTATTCTAAAGACCCAGCTGACAGGGCTGACCACAAATTAGTACGGAATAAATAAATTTAGATTCAGGATTCAAAAATAAGTTCACAGCTATGGATTAAAATCCCCAAAGCTGATTGATGTGTTGAAATTAAGTCGACCACATAACAAAGAATTCCCCATCATCATCAGGTGACACTAACAGCATGGATTCCCATTAATCTATTTTGTTACATGTCCCAAACAGTCAATGGGGCGTTTTACTTTAATTTATAACATGTTCTTTTATATAAATAGTAGACACACTGGGTTCTTTAATCTTTGTTAGGCAACCATTCTAGAAAAAGGAAAACTGAATTCAAGTCTGCTTGACTCCAATTAAGAATTGACCTTTGTCACATCCTGCCCTTGGCAGAGTTTAGGTTAATATATGGAGACATCTCCATATTAAATGGCAAGCCTCTGAAATTAGTAGACCAGTGTATAAGTAGAATATAGTGATCTGCTCCTGTGTCTAGGCTGAACAAGGTGATCTGTTCATGACCAGAGGACAGTATGAATGGAGACATGGAAGTGTCCGTTTGCATTTCTACTCTTGACGTCTGAACCATGTCTTTCATACTTTATATAGCGTTACAAGGAGGTTTTTGACTTTGAACTTCAAAAAGTTGATAAAAACAGACATGTCTAAGAAAATCTCCTCTCCAAGAAATAGCCATGAACCTAGAAATAAAGTTTGAACCTTAAAAGTATCTTTTGTCTTCATCTCTTCTTTTTCCTTCCTTAATTCTGTTTCAGCTCGACAACCCACAAGAAATAAAACCACATATAATGGGGCTTAAGAAAAGAAAATAGCAATACCAACAGCAACTCTCACCAATAATAACCAAAAGCCTAATTCTCACATTAAAGCTTTTACGCCATAATATCAATGAACTTTTGATTTAAAAAAAAAAAAACTCTTTATTTAAGTTTTTTTTAGATCCAATTCTAAGAAATAAATCTATTCTGTATTGTTAGACTGCGTAACTTAACAGATAGTTTAACCAAGACGGTCTAAGAAAACAGTAAACAATAAAGGAAAAAACTGAAGATGATGGAATGAATTAAAACAATGAATATATATATTGATGAACACAAACGAACAAGTTTACAAAATAATACAAAGAAAAAAGTTCAAATTTCTTAACAGACTGTAAAGAAGAGTTTTTAAAAAAATGTTCAGCTATGCAGAGATCGGAGATGCATCTTTACTCAGAGTCATGTCTTTTCTGTGTGACGGTTGTTGAAGATATTTTCAATTGTTCCAAAGATGCGGCAAAGGGATGCAGTGTTCACGTGACTTGTGTGTGTGTACAGCTATGTGTCTGACTCAATTACACGGGTTGCAGAAACAAATCAGTTACCAAAATAATTTTCAGAAAAAGGGGTCACAACCTGCATGAGAATAGGTAGGTATGTGTGTATGTATACAGCATGAACATGTGTTAATGTAGGTGTGGATAAGAGTATGTTTGTAATAGAAAATATGGATGTGAATGGTAGTGGCAGAACAAAATCATATGTCAAAACATCTTACAAAAGACATAAATCTTCATTTATTCAGCAGAAATTGAGAAAACTAAAAAATGAGTAGTAGTCTAATATTTCCTTAACTCTTAATGTCCTACACCACCTCATTCCACTTGGCCAGAAGTAATGTCCGTATTCTTAAACCACCTGAGGCTGCCCCAAATGATAGCATTGTTTAAATGTAGACATATTTTAGACATATTTAGAACTCTTTAATTTTAGGGAAATAACTTGAGTAGTCACTAGTGTAGTGACTAATCAAAATGATGTGAATCATTGAAAAATATGATGAAAGAGTAAACTGTGTTTATATGAAAACACCTTTACACACCTGTGCTTTGACCTGTATTTTTACCTGTGATTTTTTCATAAGTAAGCTGTATCAAGGTCAGTGATGTTCATATTATCATGTCTGTAACTAAGGGCAACAATTGTATACTATCTACATTTTTTTTCATAATTTTTAATGAGTATACCTGTTTTCTTCTTTAATTATTATTATCTTCAGAGTTTGTTTATACTCTGTGTTGTTAAGAGTGGAGACAAAAGTCATATGAGTTCAAAACAAAAACCTTGATGTTGTAAAAAAGAAAGAAAAAAAAAGTTATACAATATTTTGAATGTGAGCACTTCCGCCGCATTTTTCTCAGTCATCAGATTATGTATTACAATAAGATATACATAATGTGATGACTGAAAAAATGCGTCAGAAGTGCTCACATTCGAAAATATTGTATAACTTTTTTTTTTTTCTTTTTTGCAACATCAGGTTTTTGTTTTGAACTCAATTATTATAATATAATCAATCAACAAAACATTTAGCCCAAATGACATCAAATTAAAGAACAAAGTCTTTCTGGTATTTCCTAACAATCTGTCCTAAAATAAATACATTAAAACATTTAAATGAAAAGGCCATTTTAGCCATTTATTGGTAAATCCTTCTAGGAATGGGGCTCTGGACTTAGAAAATTCTCAACAGGATGTTAAGAGTTAAAAGTACAAACTGGTTTTGATATGAAAGACTCCAAAGCGTTTTATAATATCTTAAAAGAGGAACCGCTTGGGTCGCAGTCACCATACACTGTTCCATTACAATCAAAAGATGTGCAGACACTTCTGAATAAATTATGCAATGAAGGAAAGGTCACTTCATTGACCTTTTCTTTAATCCTTTGGGGATTGATGTAGATGTTATTCATGGACCCCCTCAGTGAGAAATCTAACCCCACATGGAAAACCTACCTACACACTATGAAATTGTTTCAGCATTGAATCAAATAGACACATTAGAGAAATGTTACTAGGGTGAGTCAAAAAGTTTTTTTGTTTTTTTTAATACAGGTATAATTACCAACACAGGAACATGGATCATATTTTATTTTTACTAAAACCAATCCTGTTTTCGAACCTTAATTACCCAGGTACCCTCTAATAACATAACACCTACACTGAATTGAATATCTTCTTTTATAATTTACTGATAATCAACTGATTATTTTCTTACGTCATATTTTAATTCCATTGTATATTGTCATTTTGTATACAATGGAATTTTAGCCAAACAATCCAACATTCCTCTGGCCAGGATATTGATTATTTCCTATAAGTCCAACATAAACAAAGGGGAACCACTCTTGACTGATAAATTATTTAAACTCTAACCCTAACCCTGTCTTCTTTTTTCCTAGTAGATCAATAAATAAATAAATAATTTATCAGTCAAGAGTGGTTCCCCTTTGTTTATGTTGGACTTATAGGAAATAACCAGAATGTTTTTATAAATCTCCTGAAAATATTCAGCCCAGCAATTCTCTGATAGAATTCAACAAACATTTTAAACAAACTGCATTCCAAATCAATTCTTTCTTTAAAAATATTTTTTAAAATATTTCTTTCATTCTTCTTCACCATATTTTATTTTTACTAAAACCAATCCTTTTTTCAAACCTTAATTATCCAAGTCCCCTCTAATAACATAACACCTACACTGAATTGAATATTTTATAATACAGTGTAAGGATTACACTCCTTACTTGCCACAGTTCTCCATCTGATGCTAGGGGACACAAGAGGTAATTACTTCCGTGTCTACCAGCAGATGCTAGGTGGCGTAGCAAGCAGCATTATTAAAGTAGAAGTAACAAAATCAAAAGCCTATTTCACTTTTGACCCTTGACAGAGCACATTTCCTGTTGAGGGTCAGTGGGGGGCTTTGTGCCCCCAGCAACCATAAACATGCGCAACATGCAAGTATACATTTTCTTTTTCTACCAGTTACCTATCAAAAATCTCAAGACTTTCTCTACTAAAAGACTATTAACACATTAGAACATTCCTTCATACAATTCTCTATGAGGGTAAGTCAAAAAGTAATGCCATTTTGTTTAGGACAGGTTTAATTACCAACACATGAACATGTATCATACATCAAAATGATGCTGGTCCTCTGTGGATCACATCCTTACTTCTCTACATAGTCACCGTTTCTATCAATAACAATGTTCCATCTTCGAATGAGAGCATGTATCCCTGCCCTATAAAATTCTGTTGACTATTCTTTGAGCCACTTCTTCACTACAGATTTCACATCCTTGTCACTGGAATAATCTTTGCCTCAGACTATCATCCCTTCAGCCCCATGAAAGAGGCCTTGAGAGGCAAACATTATTCCAGTGATAAAGAAGTGAAATCTGTAGTGAAAAAGTGACTCAAAGAACATTATGTATGCATATGTTTTTTTTTCTAATATGTTCAACAAAATGACCAACAATAATTTATTAGTAACTTACCTGTATATTTGTCAATAAATTCAAGAGTTGATTTAATACTGTTTTCTATGTTTGTGGATGTCTGTGGCACTGCAGCATTCAAAATAGCAGGTACTATAAAATAAAAATGGAAAAAAAAAAAAGAAAGATTTCTTCAGGTTAATGTCCAGTGAAACAAGAAATAAACTTTTAATCGTTTTACCAATCTTGTCTGGTGAAAATAATGGTTAATATAAAATTTTTATCTGAAGAAAAAAAAAAGAAGGAAATATTGCCTCTTTTCTTAAGTTATTTTGTCATGTACAAAGCTATGGTGCGGCCACACTTGGAATTTGCATCACCAGTCTGGAACCCCTATCTTGCTCAGAACATTAACCTCCAAGAAACTGTAGAGACGTGCAACCAAACGAATATCCTCCATCAGGCATCTGCCATATTCTGAACGTCTTGCTACCCTGGGAATGGATTCATTGAAACTCTGGCATCTGACAACTGACCTGGTAAACGCTCATAAGGTCATTAATCATCTTAACAACAGCAACCTTGAGCACCTTTTTGAACTCCATGTTTCAAACACATGTGGGCATGCCTACAAAGTCAGAAAACAGCACTGCTCACGTGATTTTCAAAAACATTTTTTTATGCTCAGAGTTGCCAAGGCATAGAATAAACTGCCTGCATCCGTTGTAGGCTGCCAAAACACTGCATCTTTCAAAGCCTCCATGCTTCCTGTATTTTTGTGTTGTATTGATTTAAACAAATTCGTATTTCCAGTGTAGATTTATGGTGAAATGAAAATGGCCAACCAAAACAGACGGCTTCCTCAAAGTGAAAAAAAACAAGGGCAGGTTACTCTCATTTATGTAACTAATGTTCAGATTGCCATATATATAACAACACTATACCTGATAACCCCATCCACACACATATGCATGCACACGCACACATACATGTATATTATTACTGTATGCTATTGATGTTCCTAACACTAATACATTATTCTATGTACTAGACATGAGACTTCGATTAGTTGTGGTGCACCTGAGCACTGTATACAATAAATTTCATTATTATAAAATGATTGACAAAAATTGAAGAGAACATGAGCAAAGTTATTTATACCATAAAGAACAATAACTCATGTCATTAGTTTCTTCGAGTTATCTCCCATTATTGATTCATTTCAGGTGAGATTTCTTAGTTTAATAATGTTTTTTCAATAGATAATATTCTTTTTTTTTTATTTATAACTTGTTATAATGTGGTGCAAGGTAAAATTTGAGGTACGTGCGAGCTTCAGATATGCTTATGTTGATAAGTTCACTAAAAACATTCACTAAAAACATTTCACACTAAAAGCACTGGTTCCCTTTTGGTCACCGAAGTTAAGCAGCAATGAGCCTGTTCAATATTTAATTGGATGGCCACTTAAGCAATAGCAGGTACTGTAAGCAACTTGAGTCATTTGTTTATCAAAATGACATGATGAGGCATTAAATAACCAGAAAATGGTTTATAAGGCGTAAAACAAACCCACTAAAAACATTTAAGTTTCCAAAGAAAAATAATATCTATAAAAAAATAAACATTTTCTTTAAATCTATAATTTCCTGAGTTGCAGATCGCAAAATGTAAAATGAGTTAAATGCAGAGGGAAATGATTGTATTGCAAGAGTCTCTCAAGTTAAAGAAATGTCTATTTGAAAAATCAGCCTGCCAATTGATCGGAGGGGGTCTTGATGACAGCCCATCTAGCCTAAGTAAAGGTTAGATAAGAATTCAAAGTTGATTATTATAATGCATTCAGTTCTGTTTCCAGTCATGTGACACTCAAAGAAGAATTTATATCAATGGCAATTACTTAGTATTTTTGTCTTTGGAATGAAATTTAAAAAAAAAAAAAACTTACAATCATCAATGCCTTCTCCTCCTTTACCACATTCCTTGTTGAAAAGACGAATGCCCGTACAGATCATGGTAAGTTCCAACAATTGACGTTCTTTATCTTTTTTTGGCAAAGCCATAAATTTGACCACTTCAATCTGAGGGAAGATACTCTGCAGAGAAGCTGGGAGCAGAAAATTGAAAAAATAGAAGATGGAAATTATTAGGATTAAATTCAAAATAAAGAAAGACATTTTATAAAGAGGAAAAAAAAAGTCGAAAATAAAAAGATTTATTTGTCTCTATTTTTGAGATGAGGCGTGATGTAAATAATTTTGATTTTTCGGACTGTTGTCCTCATCCTTATTGTTGTTGGCACCTTTCTCTCAGTAGAAGCATGTGACAGTTTTTAGTTAGTTGCAACCAGAAAGTCAGTGTGAGCGGACGCAGAGGTCCGGTCACTCTGAAATGTTGCCTCTCACCGTACAGTTTTTGGGCTAGGTTTGTTTTGCTAAAAGCTATAAAGAAAATAACAAAGTCTGGTGTATTAATTGATCCATAAGAAATGAGCAGACACCCAGCCCGAACAGAGAATAATTCAACCCCAAAAGAAAGCCCAACAGCAGAGCCCACCAGAGTGAGAATCAACATCTGCAAAAGATGATGAGCGATGAAGTTGTTGGCACCTTTGCGTCCACTAACGACGATGGAGTAGTGTCCACAAAATAAATAAATAGATAAATAAAAAATTATCTGCATTTGTGAAAGTGGCTGTGCAGGCCTATCCCCAAGTCTTTGGTTTACTGACTGCACACAAATTGTGATGCTTTCGGGGGCTGCTGTTTCCTCTCCCTCTTTCTGGCTCTCTTTGCTGTCGAGGCTACTCTCTTCTCTGCCTCACTCACAAAAATATTTTGTAAATAAAAACTGTATTTTTATTTAAATAAACATAATTGCATTTCTCTTCTGATTAAGTAAAAACTATTCTAGTATAAAAACATTTTTAATTTATCATAAGTGTTGAAAGATATTCATAAACTTCTGATTAAAAAGTATTTATTAAAAAAAAAAAAGATTTTGCTATTGAATTTTAATTTGATTACGTGTACCAACCATCTATTTATTTAATTGATCGTAAGTTCAACATCTCCATAAACTTCTGATTAAAATCATTTTTGGAAGCAGAAGTTACTGGTGATGAGTTAAAATATGAACCTTTCATTAAGTTGATGATTTGGGGTGCCTATTGGATACTTGGTCCAAAAGTTTTTTGACACCTGTTTGATCAACTTTCAAACTATTAAAAAGGATTTCCCAGGTTGGGTCATTGCTATGTTTGGATACACGGGGAACACTGAAGAAGGTTGGGGGATACAGTGTCCAAAACATACCACAATAAAGATGAGGACAACAGTCCAAAAATCAAAATTAAAAAGATTGAATCATTATGTTATAAAACTCCATAAAAATCATTTACTAATGTATAAAACACATTTTTTGTTGTTTTGGTTTTGTTTTTTCAGAACTTTGAGAAGGCACATCATACTTCACATTAATAATATGGACTGTTTTAAGGCAAATCCATCTTAGCTCGACCTTAATAGAGACATTGTTAATAAATAAGATACTAATTAAGATTAAATAATGATTATTTAATAGGAATTCTGGGGAAATAATCATTTACCAGCAAGTAGAAATCATTTTATGTTGATTTATGAATTTAATGGGATTAAAAAAAATTTTTAATTATTATATAATGCATGGGAGGTAACTCAAAGAAACTAATTACACGAGTTATCGTTCTTTACTGTATAAATAACAATGTTCTTTCAAAAATCTCATCATTCTTTCATTTTTTTATTTTTTTCATTTTATGCAATGATTTTAAGCCAGTAATATATTAAATATTTTGGGGCAATTTTTAAAAATTTAACTTTTTATTGACGAAGTTTTTCGTAACGATTTTAATTTTTAACCTGCAATTTTGAAACACATGAGAAAATGATATGACTTTTTCTTTAAAACAACAACATTATTAATAACATAATCATTATATTGGGTAATCTGAACATTAGCTACATAAATGAGAGTAACCTCCCTTTGTTTATTCCAATTTGAGGAAGCCTTATGTTTTGGTTGGCCATTTTCATTTCACCTTAAATCTACACTGAAAATATGAATTTTTTCGAATCAGCATCACTGCATGTTTTAACACGAAAATATCATTAAATGTGTTCTTAATTGTGCTTGCACATTATTTGAAATGAACTTAATTCTTATTAAGAACACACTTTATGATATTTTCGTGTCAAAACATTCAGTTGTATTGATTTACGACAAACAAGGGGAGGTTACTCTCATTTATGTAGCTAATGTTCAGATTACCTTATATTGTATCAGCGGAGCTCGGAAAACACTGAATCTTGATGCAAAAATGCTTTTATTCTTTTATTTACATTATTCCACAAATATATAATCATAAATTTAATTTATAGAGTTACCTCCCTTTGACTAGTAAATACGGTCTTTTCATTTGTTTATTAAAGTGATTTGTTCGTTTAAAAAAATCAATATCTTCTTTTGTTAAATTGTTTTATAAATAAACCGAAATAGTCTATTCTTTTGTATTTACACATTAGTATCATTGCCTTTATATCTACATTTCTAGAAATATTTCGATTAACTTGATTCTATGGTAATTTTTTAAAATTTTACTGTTATGGCACAAGAGCATCACTTCTGTTCCCATGACAGTATCAACAAAAATGTTATTAAAGTAGACACTTGTAACAGTATTATGTGATATATATATATATATATATATATATATATATATATATATATATATATAAAAGCTCTATCACTGATATTGAACACTCTACTAATAATACTACAAAAAAACTTGGTTCACCACTAACTCACCAAGTGACCTAGTGAAAACCATATATTATTGTTATATATATATATATATATATATATATATATATATATATCTGGGATCATCATGAAACCATGAAGTGCTGACAGCATGTATTCTTATGACTCACACACACACATACACACACACACACTTCTCTTTTCTCTTTCACAGCCCTCATTTCTGTCTCTGACTCTGTCTCTGTCTCTCTTTCTCTCTCACTACCCATCCCTTATTGCTCATGGGAAGTCCTCTGCACAGCATTTAGTATCTGCACAGAGCTGATCAAATTTTTTACCAGTCAGCTTACACTGGTTTGTCCTTGTTTAGGTGCTTATAGGAGAACATCACTTATGAGTTCGTCCTTACTTGCCCAGCAGTGCCCAGCATATCTTGTTCATCTTACTTGAATGGTTTGTGTAATATGTAAAAATACCACAGATATCAAAAGCAGACATTACTACAAATAGTTTCTAGTTTTACTGATCATTAACCACCTGTTGCCCGTTGGTGCTGACCCGTGATGTTAAAGGATGGAATCCTAGTGACTGAGCAACCCATGACATGCAACACTCCATTTAGGCCCTTACTTAGGCTAGTGATCAGAGAGGCTCCCTCAAATCAATTGGCTGGTCACATCAAGCCCTAGCACATATATGATTGCCCCAACCCTATTGCCTTTATGGCAAGTCCCATCCCTTTTTATCATATGGGTGCTAGAAGGCAGTGACTGGGGGTCTTATTGTCCTGGGAATGACATTAAACTCTATCTGATGGTGAGGTTCCAGTTCTGAAGGTCTGGTGGTCTTCATCACCATTGCTCCCAGGTCCACTCTGACCCGGAGTGGTAGTACCTGTTAGGGTCCCATCTATGGGTTAAATAGAAAACCGCTATGAAAAAATGCAGAAGCAGGTGATATCACAGAAACTATTACAGATGCGGACTATGCAGATGAAGCAACTTCTGCATAGCCTAAAGAAGGCAGCAAGAGGTGAACTCAGATAAAAAAGAATTCATGTGTTTTAAACAAGATGGAGGTATGTCCACACTGGATGGCAAGCCTCTGAAATTAGTAGACCAGTTCATATACCTAGGTAGCAATATCTCATCTACAGAAAGCGATGTCAATATACATATAGGAAAGACATGGACTGCTATTGACAGGTTATCAATCATATGGAAATCTGATCTCTCTGATGAGATAAAACAAGAATTTTTCAAGCTGTAGCTCAGTCGTTGCTACAGTATCACTGCACCACTTGGACTAGATGGCAACTACATTACTAAACTTTGCCAGCATTAAATGACCCAATGAGGTTGATATGCCGTGAAACAAAACCAAACAAACTGATCATCAACAAAACCAAATATTGACAAAAATAGAAATAGTTTCTACCCTGAAATTGATACAATGAAAATATCATAGATAGACTTTAATAAAATTTAAGATTTAATGATAATGAAATTTATTGTGTACAGTGCTCAGGTGGCTCAGGTGCACCACAACTCATCAAAGTCTCATTCCTAGTACATAGAACAATGTATTAATGTCAGGAACATGAATGGCATACATTAATGATATACATGTATATGTGCGCATGCATGCATAGTTGTGTTGAGGGGGGGGTATCCTGTATAGTGCTGTTATTTATATGGTAATCTGAACATTAGCTACATGAATGAGAGTAACCTGCCCTTGTTTTTTTCACTTTGAGGAAGACATCTATTTTGGTTGGCCATTTTCATTTCACTGGAAATCTACACTGGAAATACAAATTTGTTTGAATCAATACAACTGAATGTTTTAACACGAAAATATCATAAAATGTCTTCTTAATTGTGCTTGTGCATTATTTGAAATTAACTTAATTGTTATTAAGAACACATTTTATGATATTTTCATGTTAAAACATGCAGTTGTATTGATTACGGTGAAATGAAAATGGCCGATCAAAACAGACGGCTTCCTCAAAGTGAAAGAAACAAGGAAAGGTTACTCTCATTTATGTAGCTAATGTTCAGATTACCATTTATATCTATACTTATATTTATATTTAATCTTAGATATTTGAAAACTTTTAACTTTTTAGTAAAAAACAAGCCAAATTGCATTTTTTTTTCCAAATTTATCTTTAAGCTCAGTCAGTAGAGCCCCTGCCTTGGAATCACATGGTTCATGGATCGATACAGTCCCTGCCAACCCTGTATATGAGTAGTACAGATTGGCTAATCTGATCTGTGCAGTGAAGTGAGGAGCTGACGGTAAGTGTGGTGCTCTCTGCCTCAGCAAAAACAATCTCCCTGTTTTGGCGCTAGCAAAAAGAGGATAGACTCCCTCGCCGTCTAGCTGATTCTGACAATGAAACTTAGTTACTTTACTTATCTTTAAGAGTTTTATAGATTTATTTTTTAATCTTTTGTGATGTATTCTCATGGTTCTTCCATTCTGATTCCATTCTTTCTATTGTCATAACCGGTAGCTATTATTCCACATTTATCATATTTGGAATATACCCCTTATTGTCTTTTAAATATAGGCAAGCATCTCCACATTTCTGAACTAAGTCACAGGATTTGCTTCCATCTGCTAACTCGACAAAATGATTCTCAGGCTCAAAATTGGGATTAAAATTAATGAATTTAGATTAATCATTAATTACATGGTACGATTTTATGGGCCATCCTTTAGGCTTCAAGCAAGAGCACTTGTCCAGCGGAAATCCTTGCTAAAGAATCCTTTGGTTGTTCCTTGGTGCTCCTCAGTATTGCAAGTCATTGATAGCAAATGGATGCCTCTCAATATCAGTGATTAAATAGTCAACCAGCCACGCATTTGGGCTGTTGATTGGCTGAAGTTTAAAACCATGTGACCTCGCTTAGTCTATAAATTTAAGTGCTGTATTGTAGCACGTCTTATATGCCATAAATAATCCAACAATGCTCTACCACTTCAATAAACAGTCATTTTGCAATCTCAATTAACTTTTTGGTGAAGGAAAAACCAAGTTGAAAGATGGTTCAGGAAGTTCAAATCAGGCAATACAAGAAGGAGGAGGTCGACCATCAGATTTCAACCAGGCACTTTTGGCAGCCGTGGAAGAGGACGAAATTTTGATAACAAGAATGTTGGCCAAAGACTTCAATGTGGACCAATCAATCATTGTTCATCATTCTAAAAAGCTTGAAAAAGTATGGAAATTGGCTGGGTGGGTGTCCTACAAACTCTCTAATAACTACAAAGCCGCAATAATTATGCACCAACCGAATATTAAATAAAAAGCCTAACATCATCTTAAAGTGTTAACATGAACAAATGTCTACTACCAGACTAAAACTATGGGGATTAAAATAAAATTAAAATTTAAAAAAAATTAAAATAACAAAATCCCATGAGCCTTCAGACCAGAAGAACCCTCTGAGCATGTTCAGTAAAAAGGAATCACTTCTGATCACCAAGATAATCTCTCGGCCATTCGAACTTAAACCTTAACTGGGGCGAGACACAACTACTTGTTAGGAAGGAATTTCCTTACCACATGGTGGCTATGACCCATGAATAAAGCCTAAATCCTAAAACTACTCTTTGTCTTTGTCTCTTCCTTTTCTTTTCTTGAATTCCTTTTCAGGTGACCACCAAATATGATGGGGTTAAAAGCAAACCCTAGGAACATATACCAAGAATAACCAGCTACCTTTTAAACCTAAAACATTAAACCTCTTGCCACCTCTACAAAACATTACTGTGTTTGTTATGTGGATTTAATATATAACAATGATGTGTAGTGTAAGTGACTACACACAAAATCCTGTGTGTTTTGGTGAGTGGAAGAAATATTCTTTTTAAAGTCATCTGAGGATTGTGCTCAGCATGAAACTTTTAGTTATAATTGCCTGCATTTAAAAAATACTTGGTTTTAATGATAGATAGATTGATAGATAGATAGATTGATAGATATACCATACACAAAAATTCCACAAAAAATGAACGCTTAATATAACATGCTAATATATATATATATATATATATATATATATATATTTACCAACTCCTCTACACTAGCAGGATGTGACACTTAATGAACTCTTAACATAACGTGCTAATTCATATATATATATATATATATATATATATATCAGTCATCCACATATGTATGTATATATATATATATATATATATATATACATATATATATACATATATACACACACACATATATATACATATATATATCAGTCATCCACATATGTATATATATATATGTATATATATATATATATATTACATATATATTTATATATATATACACACATACATCATCCAGGATTTTAACTCTTGTCACTGTGTCCATTTCCTTCAACAAAACTATTACACCATAGTCATGGATAGATACACCATATATAAAAATTCCACAAAAAATGAACTCTTAACATAAGATAGAGAAACATGATAATTATATATATATATAGGCCAGAGGGTACATCATCCGAAACGTTGTACAGATAATAATAAAGATGAGGACAATAGTCCGAATGATACAAATAATACTAATTGTGTTAAATTATTGTTTTGTTTTTTTGTTAAATCCGAGACCCATTTCTTGAAAGTGAAAGTTATTGGTGACAGGTGTTCAGTGAATTTAACCCAAAATACGAGAAGACATAAAAAGAAAAACAACAAAAAAGATTCTGAAATGTAAACAGTCTTGAAATAAACAGATTCTGATGATGCCTAAAATATGTGTGTATATGAATGTGTGTGTGAATGTGTGCGTGTGTGAAAGTATGTGTGTGTGTGTGCGTGTGTGTGTGTGTGTGTGAATGTGTGTGTAAATGTGTGTGTGTTAATGTGTGTGTGGATGTGTATGTGTGTGAACATGAGTGTGAATGTGTGTGTGTGTGTGTGTGTGAATATTTGTGTTAATATGTGTGTAATTATGCGAGCGTTAATGTGTGTGAATATGCATGTGTGAATGTGTGTGTGTGTGTGTGTGTGTGTGCGTGTGAAAGTATGTGTGTGTGTTAATGTGTATGTAATTATGTGCATATGACTGTGTGTATGACTGTGTGTGTGTGTGTGTGTGTGAATGTGTGAGTAAATATGTGTGTTAATGTGTGTGTGAATATGCGCATGTGAATGTGTGTGAATGTGAGTATGTAAATGAGTATGTGTAAATATATGTGTGTTAATATCTATGTCATTATGTACATGTTAATGTGTGTGAATATGCATGTGTGAAAGTGTAAATATGTGTGTGTGTGAATATACAGCACAGTATTTACATATGGGCCATCATGGGTTGGGCTGATGATAAAACTAAAAAGAAAAAAAAAGATATAAGAACAGAGGAGATTTGTTTATTTTCAGATTTAATGGGAGGGGGAGGGGGTTCCTTTGAACTAATTTCAAACAATTTAGAGTATTTGGGTCCTTCTAGTTGGAGTGGGTCTTTTAAATTTGATGTGGGTCCTTTGAAGAGGCCCCATTTGGATTATAAATAAATTTAGCTGGTTGGTTGGCTGGTTGGTTGATGGCATATCAACCCTTTCAGGTTATTTAATGCCAAATTTTGTTTTTTATACCTATGATTTATTTAAGAAATAATTTTCATTAACTTTACTAGGAAATATATATATATATATATAATAGTGCAAGTATTTAGGTTTTAATGTAATAAAATATTATATTAAATTAGAAAGACTAATGAAATTAAATAAGAATGCAAATAAAAAGATTTGAAACAGAGCAAGGTACAATAAAAAAAAATAGAACAACTGAAACTTACTCTTCCATCACTCCTGTCTTTCATTGTTAAATATTCCTAATTTAACTATTTAGTTAAAATAGTTAGTAAAGAACAAAATGACAGTTATTTCTTCTTGTTAATGGATTTCTTTTAAGATTTATCCACAAGATTTTTTATCATATTCATTAAGAGAAAACCAAATAATTAGAAATCAATAATACCAAGCACATATTTATTAAAATCAAATGTTTAATATCATTACACAAATAAGCCTTCCCATTCACACTGTAAACTGCTATTTTGTTGTATATACAGATACAACTGCATGTTATTAATATGTAGATATGGTCAACAGTATTAATAATGTAAAACAATATTATTAATAATTGAGGTTTAAATAAAAAACAAAATCATGGAGAATGTGATGAAAATACTAAGGGAATTGTGACTTGAGTAGCAATATAGTTTTGGTTACAAACAGAAAAAACACACAAATCTCCATTATAATAAGAGAAGATGTGTATTAATAAATACTGGTAGTTGACCCTCACCAACTGCTTTCTAGTACCCATAGGATAAAAAGGGTTAGGTGTTTGCCATGAGAGCAATTTGAAGAAAATAGTCAGGACAATCATATAGTTGCTAGGGTTTAACATGGCAATTGATTGGATGGGGCCTATCTGACCGTCTAGCTAAGGCCCTTTTGGTCTAGCCCAAGTAAGTGCTGAAGTGGGGTGTTGCATGTCATGGGACCACTTAGCACCTTGATCACAGACCACTCAGCCACCACAATTCTGTCCTCAAGTATTACAAGTCACTACCCACAGCCAACAAGTGGTCCCATTGAGGAGATCTTACTCTTCTGCAGAGTTTCAGTCGGCTTATCTACAGCCCCAGCAGGCAGGGCATATAGATAAATTTAAAGATCGGGTGGGGGTGAACATATGTAATGAAGGGCCCCAAATTCTATTAGACCAGGGGCCTCTTAAGGTTTGGTTTGGCTTGGTTGGATTTTAAGGCATGTCAACACTTGTTGGGCTGTTTTATGTCAAAGACGTCTTGTTTTATTCATTCTTGATGGGTATTCAACATTCTTTTATCTAAATTCAATTTCTTTTAAACTAATGTTGTAATATATTGCTTGATCAACCAATTAACAGCCGGAAGACCAGGTGCATATGACTTGCGCATGGGCACAGGAAATGCATAGGTGTCAACATGGGCCTGCAAACAAAAACAGGATATTGCCTTGAACTGATTGAACTTGGCCTTGACCAATATGGTGACAGCCAGAATACTGGTGTAGTGACAACATGTAGGCACAGAAAATGTGTGGGTGTAGCCCATAACTAATAAAAATAAGCTGCATAGTTGAGGAGGTGTATTTATAGGAACACTGCATGCGTGTCACAATCAAAGAGGCATGGCCCATATTATTAATGCGTTTAAAATCCTGCAATGTGTGTTATATATCATTAAGAAATAAACATTTACCTAGTATATGGTGTGAATAATTTGCATACCAGTTTTAACAAAACCATATTTAATACATAATTACTTGGTATTGTTGATTTCTAATATCATTGTTTAATTCTCAAACGTATTAAAAGCAATCCAATGTATAATTTGTAGGTCTTTGTTGGATGACTTGACTAGCATGTCCATGTGCTGGTTTCCACAGAAGGACATTGCTTATGAGTTCATCCTTACTTCTCCAGCAGTGTCCAGCATTTCTTGTTCATCTTACTTGGGTGGTTTGTGTGACAGGGGGTAGGTGGCTGTACAGCTGCTTTCTTGTGGGATGTTGCTTCCACGATTTGTTCAAGCTCACACGCAGCATCCTTGTGTGCAGAGGACCTCCCAGGGTCAATGAATGATAGGGATGGTTGGCGAGAGATTGTCATGGATAACCACGCTGCTGGTGTGGCATGATGATGATGATGTATAATTTTATACAGAAATCAATTAGAATAAAGCAAAAATAAGTGTAATCTTTTTTGTATTCACATTTAATTTCATTAGTCTTTCTAATTCAATATAATATTTAATTATATTAAAATTAAAATACTTGTGCACAGAAGGCACATTTTTTTGTTAGTAATGAGAATTATTATTTTTATTTCATGCTGAGATCAACAACAAAAAAAATTGTTTCATTTCTATCAAAAGATTAAAAAATATTTCTTTATCAAGCGACAACCCACCTGTAGCTTCTCTAACGATGGCAATATCAGTCGGGCTGCCCAATCCAGATCGAAGTAAAATTGCAATCACAATCTTTCGATAAAGATTCTCAATTTCTTCTCGGGTTTGAGCTCGAGAATCCGTAATTTCTCTAATGACCGGGTGAAGTCGTAATTCCAGGACACGGCGATGCTCATCCAAAAAAAGTTCTAGACAAAAATCACAAAACATAAATTTTAATTTTCAAAACGAAATTTATAATAAAAATTGGCAGATTAAAAACTCAAAATTTGGAATAAAATATTTCTTAATTTTTTAATGTTTTCAAATTTGGTAAAATTGCTTCTTTAGAATTTGCAGAGAAATTTCAAAAATTGTTTAAGGATCATTTCTTGCTGTTTTCTAACATCGGTAATTTTCACCTTAAGTTGGCTAAATTCCTAACAAATAAGGCAATTAGAGTAACCTCCCTTGACTTTCACTTTGAAACAAGCTGGTAGCTATTTTGAAAGTCTCCGTGCAAAATAAACAAATCTTAGAAACTTTTTCGAAAACAATACAACTGCATGCTTTAACACAAAAATATCATAAAATGTGTTCTTAATAACAATTAAGTTCATTTCAGATAATGCGCACGCACAATTTTATGCTAGGAATTTACCCTAACATCTATATATTAATACTCGTGTTCCTTAATTGTACGGCTGCTTTCATCTTGTAACACCCTTAAAATTGAGACCATCCAAATTGTCCAAGATGAAATACAAAAATATAAATCCTGATTATCTGGTGTTACTTATCTGCTGAATTTGTATTTCTTATTATAGTTAAATAATCAGTTAAATAATCCGTTTTTTATCATGAAGAAAGAAAGGGAAGAAAAAAGACATGCTACTCAGAAAACTATAATAAGAAAGAAAAAAAGAAAGAAAGAAAGAAAGAAAGAAAGTAGGGGAAAGATAGAGAGTGGGGTGAGTGTGCAGAACTGATAATGCTAATCTGTTTCAATCAAACATAATGAAAAGATGAAAAGAAGGAAAGAAAGAAAAAAGAATGAGAGAGGGATAAATCAAGATTATTATACTTTTTACATATTGAACTATTTAGCTATAACTCTTAAGTAAACATATAAAAACATTGTAATGATTAAATTATCATACTGTGGTATATCCACAGGTCCTGCTAGTTTTAATTATAGGTTTTATCACATCTCAACCAGGTGTACATAAACAAAGAAGTTACATGTTCTTGTGCCTATCCTACCCTTTTTTTTTTTGGAGTAAATGAACTGGTCCATGACTACTTGTTCACTGCTTAGAGCAGTCAAGAATCTTATGGAGACCTTCTTTAGAGGCTTTGGCTTCTAAACCACAGAGTTTAATTAATCGTGTGATCCTAGGGGGCCATCCCCCCAGGCAGCCCCTGCCCCTTGTCTAAAAGATGCAGAGCTGAATAAAAAAAAAAAGGGGGAATGCCAACAGGATCCATGCATTTTTTTTTACTAACCAGTGCATGAGGTCTGGTTAGTGCATGGCTTCCCATGTTAAAAAAGACCTTGTGTCGCATCCTGGCCTGTTGGTGGGGTGTTAAGGTAAATACAAACTTATGGAGACCTTTACGAGAACTGTCTATGTATTACCATTTCTTAGCACTCTGCTGCGAACTACTTATTTGTATGTACTAAGTAAAGTAAAATTAGCAGAGTGACCTATTATTGGTATAAGCCGGGCAGGGATGGCATCTATCCCCTTTTTGCTAGCACTTGATCAGGAAAATTATTTTTATTGAGGTGGAGCTCTACACCTACCGTCAGCTCCTCACTTTATCGCACAGATCAGATAACTCAATCTGTGGTACTCATGTGCTGAGTTGGCAGGGACTGGTGTGTCGAACCCTGAACCTTGCAATTTCTAGGCAGGTGCTCTACCGACTGAGCTAAACCAAGTATACCAAAAGATTCTAGGTTCCAGTATACAGCATATGTAACTCCTTCTTTTAACTAATCTATCTTCCAAGTTGGTATTGTATTGTGTCTCTATTAAATAGGTTTCTTTCTTCTTCTGTTCTGGCATTCACCCTGGGTTGGTTGAGCCCGCTCCATCCAACAAATTCACCTTTGGTGAATTCATAGAAAGAGTAACAAGAGAATAAGAAATTCACAAGTGGTCCCCAAACCCCACATGCATATCCCGGTCAGGGGAAGGAGATGCCCTTGTCTACTGCAGATTTTAGCAGAATTTTGAGCAGAATGTAGAATGTTCCTTGATCCATTAACAAAACCAATGAGAATTTCAACTCCAGGGTTGTTTTATTATGTTTGTTTTTGGTTTGATATGTAGTTGGTCTTGAGGTCATTAGGAGAGAATGTGCACTGTTTCGGTGTATTAAATAGGTCTACTGCCAAAAGAAGGGATTGAACTAAAATCTTCAAGGAATAAAATATTATTAGCTAAAGGAACCAGAGTATAAAATCCAAAATGTTACAATAAAAACAACCAAGTTCAAAACTCTAAAAACCACTGAATAGCAAGTGAATCAATTTGAAAATAACCGAATGAAATCAATAAAGATTTAATCTTTCTTTAATGGACAAACAAAAAATTTGATTTTTGTTTGCAGTAATCTTTATAACTATTTGTCTCATAAAAAATATTGAATATCTACAGATATACATCTGTGTGTGTGTGTGTGTGTGTGTGTGGTGTGTGTGGTTGTGTGTATGTTGTTGTACTGAAAATAATATCTGTGTGCCATATTCTCTGAAACTATTGATGTTTATAATCATTGATTTGTCTCATAAAAATATTGAATATCTACAGACATAGATGTGTGTATGTAAGTGTGTGTGTGTATGTGTGAGTGTGTTGTACTGAAAATAATACCTGTTTACCATATTCTCTGAAACTATTAATGAAAATAGGATTATTTTATTTGACCAGATGGAGTAATTCTCATTGGCTGATTGAGGTAAGTGTCGGTTAGTTCCAGTTTTGCATAACTATGGACTTGTAATGGTTCATAAGCTGTAGATTCTTGTTAGGGCAGGTTTATGGAACAAAGAAAAAAAGGATCATATTCTAAAAATAGACAAATCCAGACTGACCAACGCCAAAATTCAAAACTCCCATGAACTAACAGACATTCTTAGAGCGAGGAAAGAATTTTTCTAGTAGCAGAGGGCAGAAAGACAGTGGCCAATGAATGGACCAGTCACGAATAACAGTCCTCTTAGAACCAAGTGAACAAAAATGCATGTAACACTAATAAGACGTTGTAAAGCAGGAAAATTTATTAACCAAACCACATCTTTGTAACTTTTTGTTCCTTTGATACAATTTATAATACAAATATAAAGGACAATTTTTGTTACGACTCAAACTTCTTTGTTCATTACTTGTACTCCAACCAATATACAACATGTATATTTACATATTTACCAACCTGTCTGTCACAGGCAGGATGTGACACAAGGCCAGATTTTAAGTGAAGTAAAACTGGTTTTAATTCAGGATTTTTCTTTCTCTTAGACTGGTTGCCTTATCATGGCTAAATAACCCTGTCTGCTCTACTATTTATCCATAGCTGGGGGATAACAGATAGATTCATGCCTTTCCCAAAGGAATTAGCATAGAGTGAAATGCAAACAGCTTCATCCAGGATTTGAACTTTCATTTCTTGTGATCACTATTATGTTAAGTAATATAAGTGTGGATGTATAAGTATTGGAAAAATGATAGTCAATTATCTTCCCCCTACCGCTAGAGGGCGGATGGCCAACATATGATGTTGGTGGCAAAAGCGAACCTTCACTTATCAGGGAGCTCTCACCATCTTGCCCATAAAAAGAGCTACACTTGTCTGGAGATTGTCAACCTGAGGAGTCACGTCAAATAAGCGCTCCCACCACCTTGCCATAAAAACTGCAAACTTTCTAAGGCTGTCACAATAGCAAACTAACAGAAGGCTGAGGAACTAAATTCCATCAAAAGGACACATCTGACCAGACGAAGCATTTTAAGAGCATTCCAAAACCAGCGACTAGAATACCTTTCTAGCGCACTTCACCAAGAACTTTTTATTGCACTCTCAGATAAGTCTTGTAACAAATGCCATTAAAATTTGCAACAATTTCTGTACTTTGATAATATATGTGTTTGTATTTTATATTCGTGTTTGTTTCCTTCTTTCATCCGAATAATAACCACTACCGGAGAATAAGGGCTCCAACAAAACCCTGTAAATACTCTTATAAGTTTCTAAGAGTTGACTGTGCATGTGTGTGAGAATCTGCTCATATGTGATTATATATACTAGCAAGAATATGCACCATCTGGGCATAAGTATTTAAGTTTTAATGTAATGAAATACATACACATAGAAACTCAAGAAACCATTTGCATATACATACATACTTGATAGAATAATGTAATGAACACTATTTATACTCCATATCAGTGTCCAGTGGCTTCAACCATTGGACTGGTAAGATACCAATATCAGCATGATACAAGTGGGCTATCTTTCCAGTCGACACATGCCCTCCCCTCAATCTAAAGGGGCAGGGCTGGTTTATTGCCTAGTGCTTGAAGCAACCTCAATAGAGGGATGCTGGGGGGATTCATGCAATTTTAAACTTTAGCCACTCATGAGCTTCAGTTTGTGTGTGGTTCCCCACTATAATGATCCTTGTGTTCATCTTACATTGTGGATGTCAATAAATACCCACTATCTATACTGCATATAATTCTCAGTTAGTATATACTAGAAGCGGCTACCCAACATCACCTGGGTAGATGGAGAGGTAAAAAAGTTAGTCTCGCAGATCCATTATTGTTGAATTGCGAGTTGGATCCTCGCAGGATGACCCATTAAAATTCCCACTTAAAAAAAAAGACCTTGCATTGATTGAGCCACTCTGAAAAGAAAAATTAATGTTTCCTATTAAATACAAAAACAAATTCTGTGCTGTCATCATTTCAATTTTATTTTTTGATTATCTTCATGAATATAAATCAAATCTGCATTATTTTTGCTCCAAAAGCTAGATCCGGTGATAGTGAATGTGTATATGTATTCATTTTGTAATTAACTGTTTTATTTTTGTAGTTTCATCACAACATACATACATATACACAACTGCACTTTATATATGCATAGATGTTTAATCCCAGATATCAGTACAAAAATTGCAGATATTTCACTCACAGGAAAAATCCCCAATTAAATAGTTCCATTCTGATTTATTTCCCGCTACGTCTGTGATGAAACAATAAAAATATTCTAAGTGCTTCTCTTTTCCCCTGTTGAATAGTGGCTAATGGGCTGACTGTGTCATTGTGGTAAGTGAGTTTGATCACCAGTTGATCTGTTAGATTCACTTTCGGACAAATACCCTTTGGAAAGATATGAATCTCTTTTTCCCCCCATCTATGGGTTAAATAGTACCACTACTGTTCTTATACAAGGATGGCTTGACCCATAAGGGTTGATATGCCATTAAACAAACAAACCAAACCAAACCACACCACTCTGATCTTATTAGTCTACAAAGCTAATCCCTCAGCTATGGGTTAAATAGTACCACTACTCTTCTTCTACAAAGATGGCTTTGGCATTAAATAACCCACAAAGGTTGATATGCCATTAAACAGAGAAACTAAACCAAACCAGTGTCTTTTTTACAAGAGCAAAGTATTTGTTATGCCATAATGTGAACAGAACTAAAAATATAAATGATATTTCTTAATTCAGTTTCTTTTAGTGAAAACATTATTATTGCTGGGGCTGTAGAATACACCGACTGCGCCTCTACAGAGGGGTAAGACTCCCTGTTGGGCATAGGTGGCGACCCGTGATGCTTAAGGATAGAACGCTGCTGGTTGAGTAGTCCATGACATGCAACACTTCACTTTGGCTCTTACTTAGGCTAGATGGGCGATTGGAGAGGCCCCCTTTGATCAATCGGCTGGTCATGTCAAGACCTAGCACCTATAGGATTGTCCCAACCCTATTTGCCTTTATGGCAAGCCCTAGCCCTTTTTTATCATATATGTGCTAGAAGGCGTTGGCTGAGGGTCTTAGTGTCCTGGGTATAACATTAACCTCTATCTGATGGTGAAGTTCCAATTCTGAAGCATTGGGGAATGTGGAGTACCCCTTCATCACTATTACTCCCAGGTCCATTCTGAGTGGTAGCGTTACAATCCCATGTATGGGTTAAATAGATAAAAAATGAGTTTAAAAAAATGTATTTAAAAAAAATGTATTTTAAAAAAAAGATAGAGTACCTGCAATAAGTAATTGAGAGTTACCTCCCCTTCTTTATGAATACCTCCCATTAGGAGAACTCTCTAGTGAATACTAGACTTTATAAACTCTCAGTAAGGGAATCAATTATTCTAAGTAGAATAAAGCTTTCCAAAGTCTATTGGTGTTATCGTTTGTCATTACAGTACCCATCAAGATTGAATAAAACAAAAACAAAATAAATTAATGTTGAAATTCACTTTAGTCAGTACTAATTAACACTAACAGACTCTAATAATAATAGGGTCAAAAGTTATCTGCCCTAATCCATTTTTTGTATGGCTGAGTTACTTGCCCTTTGACCTTTTGTTTTCAGTTATTGTTTTTAAATAAATAAAACACCTCGTGTTATGAAAAGCAGTCCTAACGTGTTGCCTCGTTAATCCATTGGAAGGTATCTCAATTGGAATATGTTTCAATGAATAACTGTTCTCACCAGAGAGAAAAAGGTATGTCTCTTTTTCTGTGGGATTAAGTTAATAAATTCCCAACAATTAACCCAATGGATTGAAATGCCATAAATCCAACCAACCAACCAACCAACCAACCAACCGACCAACCATTATTATTGAGTGAGGAGGAGGAGGAAGAGGACACATCTCTCCATAAATGATACATACAGACATTTTCACTTTTATTTGTTTATTTTTTTATTTTTTTATTTTCTTTGTTTTTCTTCAACCAAGTGTCAACATGTTCGGTCTTTAATGGCTCTTATGTGTACAAATGCATTTTTAGTGAGGGCGGTGGTGAGAGGGGGAAGGGGGAGTAGTAGGAGAGGGGAAGGGGGAGTGTTAGCCTATAAGTAGTCAATCTAGTTTATACAATTAGGCATTGACTTTTCATCCTACCCCCCTGCCACCCACACCCGCATTCTCTCTTTCACACATATACACACACCTACTCCCACACAGATAGAAACGCAAACATATATATCAAGTTAATGTATATGTTATTGTATTGATGTAGATATATATAGAGATTCTAAAAAAACACAAGTGCAACATATAAACAAACCACAATGTAGTATAAACTTGTTTAATGTCAAATCTATACATTAATACTCATGTTCGTACGACCGTTATCATCTTGCAACACCCACTGGTTCAAAATGAGAATGTCCAAGATGAAATGCAAAAATGTGAATCCTGATTATCTGGTTATTGCTTATCCACCAAATTCTTATTTCTTATCACCCTGGCAAAATAATGGACCATTCCATTTTTATTATGAAGAAAGAAAGAGAAGGAAAAGAACATGCTACACAGAAAAAGTATAATAAGAAAAAAAGAAAAAAAGAAAGAGAGTAGAGGAAAGATAGAGAGAGAGAGGGTGAGTGCATGGAAGTGATAATGCTAATCTGTTTCAATTGAACATTATGAAAAGAAGAAAAGAAAGAAAGAAGGAAAAATAAAGAGAGTTAAATCGAGATTATTATGCTTTTTACATATTGAACTATTTCGTAATAGCTCTTAAGTAAACATATCAAATGTTGTAATAATCAAATTATCATACTGTTGTGGCGTTTTAAGGGGTCAAAATAAGACAAAATGACATGTAACAAATGTAGGAAAATGTATTAACAAAAGAGTAGACAATTACAGTAAAGAGAAGTGGGAATTGCGTCCGACAAATAGAGTTATGAGCTGACTCGCATTGGCTTCCTCAAACCATAATTGTTCCTGTTACTTATAGTAACCGTCGGCGCATTCAACTATAGTCTATAGGGTATATCACCTATAACACATACTGTGGTATATCCACAGGTCCTGCTAGTCTACATAAAAATACAGCCTTTACTATTTGAATTTATATCTATCTTCTCCACCAAAAAAATTGGAGAGGGAGGTCTGCAAAGAAATGTTTGCATATTTATTTAATAGCATTGTACTGGAATATTACACACTCTCTCTCACCCATGTGGTCTGACTATATATATAGTGAACATTATACTCGGCTGGCTTCGAGGATTAGTAGCGTACCTCATTATTCCTTGTCTGTCTTATTGTATCTCTCTGCAATAAAACCCTCTATCTTAAATCTACAAACAGGTTGACTGATCCTTCCACTCGACTACAACCTTGTCTGATTGTATCCCTTTTAAGGACACAACAAATAGTTACACCGACTGCACCTCTACACAGGGGTAAGACCAAAGTTAAATTCTTATCTGGATTGAATGGTCACCCAAGATATCATTTTTCACTTTAATGAATGAAGATGATAAATAAAGGGAAAAAGTATTTCTCTACTGAAACATCATTTAATGAAAATATTCATTTTCTGTCCCATAAAGATTGTTACATTTAGAGTATTAAATTTATATACAAATGTAACAACTATTCTAGGACAGTGTTCCTTAGTGAAGAATACTTGGTTGTTCCTTAGTGTTAGGTAGAATCCTTTTGTTCTTCCTCGGTGTTCGTTAGTGTTGGGTGGAATCCTTTGGTTGAGCAGAATCCTTTGGTTGCAGATCCATTCGTCCATGTTGAATATGTGCAAATGAACAGCTTTCAAGATTGGCAATTAAATAGTCAACTAACCACTTATTTAAGCGTATTGATTGGCTGGCTTTAATCCACGTGCCCATGCAGAGTCTATAAGTTTAAGTGGTGGGCTACAGCACACTATTTATACCCAAAATATCCCAACAGATTCAAAGTAGAAAATTTAGGGACTGATTTAAGAAAAAAATACTTTCTTGAATAAATGAGCAATTTCACTTGGTATAAATTTGCATATTCAAATTTGCTTTTTTTTTTGTCATTAATCAAAATTTGTAGATAATAAATTATATTCATAAATTGTTTGAAAATGTGGGATTGATAATCCTAACTACTTACTTCTGGATGTATAATTCATATCAAAATAAACTTGCATTTTGATCGTATCAAGGGATGGTGATTTGGCATCCAAAATACTTGCCACACAAAGCTGAGTGAAAAAGAAAAAGAATTTTATTTTATTTTGAAAGAAAGAGAGAGATTGAAATTTTCAGAGAATGGTTCCATATTATCTGTTAGTATCAAAAAAATTGGCATTAAAATTATATGAAGACAAATCAGTTTGTTGGTTGGTTGGTTGGTTGGTTGGTTCAGGACATATCAACCCTTAATAGATTATTTAATGTTTTGTTTTTTTTTGTTTATATTAAAAATATCCTTAAATTCATGTGTATTAATAAATTAGTAGAAATATTTTTCATTAACTTCATGGAAGAAAATAATTTTCATTAACTTCATGTGTATTAATAAATTGGTACAAATAATTTTCATTAACTTCATGTGTATTAATAAATTGGTACAATAATTTTCAAAACTTCATGTTATTAGTAAATTGGTACAATAACTTCATTAACTTCATGTGTATTAATAATTGGTAGAAATAATTTTCATTATTAATAGAAATAATTTTCATTAATTTCATCTATATTAATAAATGAGAATAGTTTTTTTGAAAGGGTGGCTTTGGCATTAAATAACCACAAAGGTTAATATACCATTAAACAAATAAAACTAAACGAAACCCCTTTGATCATGTTAGTCTAAAAAGCTAATCCCTCAGCTAATGGGTTTAAATAGTACCACTACTCTTCTTCTACAAGGATGCTTTGGCATTAAATAACCACAAAGGCTGATATGCCATTAAACAAAGAAACCAAACCAAACAAAATGACAATGATAAAAAAGAAAACTTTTGCAGTGTGTATATCACTGACAAAAGTTAAGAAGCTCATAATCGCAACATTCTAGTATTTGTTGATAGTTTATATGTTTGACTAAATAAACACAGAGATAATGACAATGTTCTCTGTTGAAATGTGTGACTTCTTCATATTATTAAAAAATATATATAATATATATATATATATATATACGTACATGTGAAACAAATTATGATTACCTTCTGGCAAGAATTTCAATTTCATTTAGCGTTTAAATTGAAAAAACAGATATCTGCAATGGTGTACAGTATTTTCTTTGTATGAAAGGATTTACCCTAAACAAATTTTATTTTCTTCATCTCACCCACTTTCTATCTTTATTTGCTTACAGTTTCTTCTATCTATCTCTCTTTCTCTCTCTCTCTCTCTCTCATCTCTCTCTATATATAATATATTATTATATTATATATATATATATATAATATATATATATTATCTAAATACATTTTTGGTACAGGCAAATTTATAATGATATATTGATGGTTATCATAGTGATCACCACTTCAATGGATGGCATGAAAGGAATAAAAAAAAATGTTTATTAGTAAAACAAGGCCCTTTCGTCCAGTGCTTGTCAAGTTATACGCCGGAATCAATTAAAGTCAAGTGTAAACAAATTGTTTGACACCAATGGATAATGGATATTTTTGACACCAAAATGGATATGGAAGGATTAAGGAAACGGTTTGACAAGAGGGGGGGGCAAAACAAAACTAAGAAATCCCTCATCAAGTCGCAACCAGGCCCAAACACTCACGCCAATAAAATAGTTGGGTGCTTAGGCTAATTTGTCTGCACATGGTAGGACAAGAAACAGAAAATAGAAACAGCTTTGGCAGAATAGAAAATTGGAGAATCACCTATACTTTGATCAGCCAGTATTTATATTAATTGGTGCTCGCAGATCGCAGAATCAAGTGCCTCTGTGAGTACCCAGATGTTATGTCAGCTGCGTTCATCTGTATTGCTATATATATATATATATATAATATATATATTAAATCATATATATATATAAGATATATAATATATATATATATACATAGTATATATATATATATATATATATCATATTATATATATATATATATACATATATATATATATATATATAATGTAGTTGCTATACATATATATAATAATAATATATGTATTGCTATATAATATATATATATAATATATATATATGTTATCTTGATTATACACACATCACAACACACACATATATATATATATATATAATATATGTGTGTGTGTGTGGTGTGTGTGTGTGTGTGTAATAAAAGACTAACAGTTTTCAGAAGATCCCTTTCAATGAAACTTGGTTTATAACCTTTTGTTAGTAACTGATATCTAAACCATCTCTAACAACATATTGAATCACTTTTTCAATATTATTGTACTGCAACTTACTTGTTTTTTTGATTTTTGTGATCTTCAATTTTTCTTTTCTTTTCTCCTGATATATATACACGTATATAAATGAATTATATATATAATTATATATGTTGTTTTGGAGTCCACATGTTTCTTTGTCAGTATATCTGATGAGTCTTATTTATATGTGTGTATATATACTATTATATATATATTATATATAATAATATATATAATATATATATAAATGTGTGGTGTGTGTGTGGTGTGTGTTTATATTATATCCTATATTATATATTTAAATGGAAAAAAAAAATTTTGTGTTTTTTTCAACATCTAGTCTCTGAACTTTCATTCTTTCATTCATTTCTTTCATGCTTCATAAACAAACCAAAACATTATTTTTCAATATATATAATATATATATATAATATATACACAAATGACTGTGTGTAAATACAGAAATCTTTATTTTCTTACTTGATCAACTTTTGTACATCCTACTTGTAAGTGGTTCGGTAAACATCTGAGCCACTGGTTAGGATTCCCAGAACGTGGCTTTTACCTTAGAAAATAAAAATTTATGACAAAATATAAGCATTGAAAAAATATGACAGCCACAAAATCTCTCACATTTTTTAAGCCAGAAATTTATAAATCAGAAAATTCAGTCCCCTGGGATCCTACGCCTTAATTACTTAACCAGTCAAGGGCTGAAGCCACTGGAACCCCGGTCTGTGTCCAGGTGTAATTGGTAAAGATGTACAAAATTTTAATGCAAAAATTGATAATCTATCTCATAATAATCAAAATTTTGTATGTTTATTTCCATAACACCCAAAAAGGCACATCAATATTGAGAGGTATGTTTGGTTGGTTTGTTTATTTGACGGCAAATATCAACTCTTTTTGGTATCTAATGCCAAAACAAATCATTTTGATAAAAGTTTTCTAAGTTTCAAGTTCCTTAAATAGTGGAAGCAACATCCACAAAAAGCGA